>OX637391.1:39989700-40587868 GCA_951799425.1 Ilex aquifolium | reverse complement strand
TTCATATATCACGTAACAGTTCAAAATAGAATTCTCGCATTTGGTATTCAATAGAAAAGTTTAAGGCAGTTTAAAACAATTTGTTAAGCAAATGTATTGTCCTTAATATGGGTGAAAAGATAACCTTAAAATCAAAGTAAGGTTTGAAATAGTCATAACTACCAGGAGAGAGTGTGTCCTGGAACATCAATCTCAGCCAATACATTGATCCCTTTTCTTTGAGCATAACTGCAAAAATTGATTTTTAAAAGATCAGGAAACCTAATATAAGGAGGTAGATAACGGCCAAAAACAAGTTCGAAATCACTTGCGTCACAATTTCAGCAGCATCAGCCATCGTGTATCGTTCTGATATAGAATAAGCACCATCCCACAGTTTTGGATATGAAGGTATCTCTAAAGGGAAAGATTGGGAATCTACAATGTGCCAATGCAACACATTCTGCATTTAAGCAAATGAGGAATCAATTAACATAGATAATCTGCCAAATAATTAAATTCCAAGTCAAGGATCAAAATTTGTTTCGATGCATAATTTCAATCAGCTTGGAAACCGAAACATTTTGGAAATGTTTTGGGGAAACGGGATGGAAAGAAAGAAAAACTTGGAAATTTGTTTGAGAAACATTGATCGAAACACGTCGAAGCATCTGGAAACATAGTGTTATGTTATGCATTAATAATAGAATAAGGGAAGTTTAGTATTCTGCACTGTATGACTATATATATGTTGGTGTAGTTGTTTAACCTAATACAAATATACACTTTTTCCTAATCTCTTTCTCTCTTCTTCCCTCTTATTCTCTAAAACCCTAACGCCATAATAATTCAAATTGGTATCAGAGCATCGATTAGGATTTAAAAATTGAAGCCATCGGATTGTTCAAAAAAGCTGCAACAGAGTCAGGTGTTGATGTTTAGGAGAGACTCTAAATTCTCTTCCAAGATTTATGGTGATTTTTATGGATTTTTTTTAAGCTGTTTGCTTAGTCGTTTGATTTTCGAATGTTTTTCGGAATTTTGGGGCTTTGGCTTGCAATCCGCGATTTCTGAGCCTTTCTGGTGTTGTTTCTTGTTCGAATCCTTTCAGAAGGGTGCAACTAAGTATATTGTAGCATGTCCAAGGTTGATTGTTAAGTGTTGCTTGGATTTGTGAGGTGTTTTTGTCCCTTTGGGACTATCCACAGGCTTATTTGACACTGTTTAAGTGTCGTGTCTTCTGTTACACAGCCGAGAAGCCCTTTTTAGCCTCTTGTTTAGCCTCTAGTTTGTGTTTCTCCAATCTTCTTACTCCTTTTTGGTATAGTTCGTGGTATTTTCTAGTAGTTGGCTACTCCTATGGTGGCGTTTTTCTGTGATTATTTGCTATTTTGTGTTGATTCTATTGGGTAAACATGTCCAAAGGTAGTGCAACAACTACTAATGTTGGGTTAAGTACCGGAGGCAGTGGGGTGAGCCATTTGGGTACTCTGGCAAATAATTGTTCTCTCCAAATTAGCCCGGAAAAATAAGATGGGAACAACTACTTGGCATAGTCGAGAGAGTGTTTATTATCGGTCCAAGCGATATCTTTAGATGGGTATTTGACTAGAGAGACTAAGAAGCCGAGTGAGTCTGATCCTTCCTTAAAGCAGTGAACATCTGAAAATGCTTTAATTATGTCTTGGCTTAATTCAATGTAACCATCTATCAACCATGATTGTTGCTACTTGATACGGCACATAAGATTTGGACTACTGCGTCTCAGACGTATTCTTAATGAGGCAATGATGCTAAGGCATATGATCTGCGAAAAAAAGTCCGGAAAACTAATCAGATGGACAAGACACTTGAAGTTTATTATGCAGAGCTACGAAGCACGGAAACGGATACAGGATACGGACACGCCAACACGAAATTTTTCAAAAAAGTAGAACACGGACACGTTAACGATACGTTAAATAATATGTATTTTATATATATATTTATATAAAATCATGTGATAAAATAAAAATACTATCATAATAATCTTTTAATTCATCATTTCCCTAATTCTAAAAATTCACATCATGATATCACTGCATAAAAAGTACAATATAAGATATATTGATACACATTTAACATTAACATCCATGATTCAATAATCAATGATTTTTACAACTTTTACTTTCAAAAATATTTCATTTTGTAATACTAATTTTCATCAAATTCCAAGAGTTCTAATTTTGTAATCCCATTTTTCTTCACATTATTTTCATATTAAAAAACTATTTCATTTGTATATAAGTTCGTATTCGTATCCAAAATTATGTTAAATTCATGTCTTGTGTTCAATGTAATCTGAAAAGTTCTCAAAAAATTGAAAATAAATCTCAAAACGTGTCTCCAACGTGTCCTGAATGTGTTGGCCGCGTGTCCCCAACGTGTCCTAAAATAAAATTTAACAATAAAAAAATTGGGCATTCATTTTAACGTGTCCAAGTGTGTCCAAAGTGTGTCCGTATCCCAGACATGTCCGACACCAACACTCTGCCCAAAATAAAGTGTCCGTGCTTCCTAGATGCAGAATTGACCACTTTATGGCAGGAGTTTGACTGCTATCAGAGATTCCTGGCAAATTATACCAATAATGCTTTCAAATTTCAACAGATGATGGACAAAGAACGAGTCTATGACTTTCTTGCTGGCCCTAATATTGAGTATAATCAAATTCGGGTTCAAATTTTGGGTCGTACTCTATGTCCTGCTTAACAGGAGGCTTATGCCTATGCTTAGCGGGATGAGAGTCGGATGATTGCTATGGTTTATGCTCCTCCTCAGGAACAGTCAACTTTAACTATTATCCCTCAGCTTGACTTGGGTTTAGTCTTGCCCAAGTCTACTGAGACAAGGGGCACTATTTCTAAAGATACCTTAAAATGTGATTATTGTGGGAAGACCAGGCATACTAGAGAGATCTGTTGGAAGCTGACTGAATGTCCTACACATGGCCGAGGTGGTAGTCAAGGGGGTAATGTTCAATCCCATGCACACATGACTGACTCTTCAGATACTTCATCTCAATCTGCTCCTTCTAATTTCTCTCAGGATGAGATGCAGACTCTTAGGCGTCTAATGGCTCGACTTGATGTCTCTATTGTAGCTTCTACCCCAACCTCTTCTTCTAATTTTGCTCCTACAGGTATATCAGCTAGTGCATTTACTACATCATCCTCATGTCCTCGTTGGATAATAGATTCTGATACTTTCCACATGCCAAAACTTGTATATGTTGTGTGTATACAATGGACATTGATGTCACATTATAATGTCCACAGTGGCCCAACTCTACATATTTATTTTACAAGCAGTGTGACATTTACGTCACAGAATATGTGTCACAATTTTTTTGTCACAAAATATATATAGAGAGAGAAAAATAGTCCTTATCTTTGAAAGTATTTAAAATTAAAGAATTCTGATTTTGAGTTTGCTTTATTTTGGTCACAATATTATATATATATATATATATATATATATATATATATATATATATATAATATTCCTTATCTTTGAAAGTATTTAAAATTAAAGAATTCTGATTTTGAGTTTGCTTTATTTTGGTCACAATACTTTCAAAGATAAGGACTATTATATATATATATATATATATATATATATATATATATATATATATATATGAGAGAGAGAACGAAATAGTTTTAATATAAGAAAATCCTAAAATTAAAGAATTTTAGAAAGAATTGGGAAAGATTTCAAATTAAGAAATTTAAAATTTATTTAAGTTTTGAATTTAGTTATGTATATGTGTGTATATGTATGAGATGTAAAGAGAGAAAAAGAGAAAGAGTTCTAATATAAGAAAACTCTAAAAATTAAGAGTTTTTTTTTTTAATTAATTGGTTTCCTTATCTGATTTTTTCAATAGTGATGTGATGATGTTAGGGGTACTTCGGTCCTTCTGCTCCAAAATGTACTTTTTTGTCAAATGTTTTTAAAGTTTGTACTTAAAGTCAAATAAGTTATAAAAAGTGTACCAGCTTCCAAAAAACTCTTAAAATTTTAATAAAAATAAAAAATATTATATATTATCATAATAATCATAATTAATGGAGCCTCATCCAAAAATTTCGCCTAGGTCTCCATTTGGCTTGGGCCAGCCCAAAATATAACTAGCTTAGAAAAAAATACCGTGCACATCAAGTTATGTGTAAACACATGAAGTCTGCATCACATACCAACTTTGCGTATGCCATAGAATCAATGACCTTCTTTAACATTCGTAATGGCTGATAGTGCCGAGATGTATCTGCACCGTGTATAAAAGTTAGAACAAGAACATTAGCATCTAAAGAAGATTTTTTCCGAACTGATATAGTAAGAATAAGAGAAGCCAAGATTGAAAATTAACCAAAAGGCATTTCTTCAATACTGCATCCCAACATTTCAGCTTTTCAGATAATTTAACTATAGGACTAAGACCTCATTGCAATACGTCAACAAACTGAGTTTTAGGCTCATGCATCATCTTATAAGTTAGCATAGAAAAAAGACTTATTGGATAACTAAAATACAATCTAGAACAATACAAGCAATTAGAAATTAGCCACACAGATGAAGCTGAGAGGTCATAGAAAGAAATTAAAATTCACTACAATGGAACCGAATACATCTAGTACAACTTCGCAGGTGGCATTAATCTTAGTGTATATATACATAGAGATTAACCTGTGGGGCCAGGATTTGGAATAAAATAGACAAAGGAAGCCATAAACTTCAGAGTCAGAAATGATGGGTAGTTTAATATGTACCAAGGAACCAAAAATTCTTATGGAACAGCTGAAACAAATCTTCCTTTGTGTTACATAAATGTTATTTTCTTTCTTATACAGCAGGGCATATGTCAGAATTTAATTATGCTATATCAAAAAAGCAGGATTTGAAAAATAAATGATATGGACCAATAATGTCTGGAATTTCTGCCCGTCATCAAAATGGATCTAAACTGAACTCTGTATCGACATGTAATTTAATCGATGGCTGGCAGCAGTTGGTGCTCAGCTGTTTAGAATTTCAACACCCAATCGTGAATTCTCATCTTTACATAAATGACAGTAATGCACCTTCTGAGAATGTTGCTGTTGGGAATGTCTTTAGTTAAACGACCAAACTCAATTCCTTAAAGTTTAATGTGTCATCAAACAAAAAAATCCAGTCTAGCTACATTAGTAAGGAAAATAAAAAGGCATCTCACCAATAAGAAGCCCTCGATAAGAGAACCTTGGCTGATCGATAATGGTCCATGGGACTTGACGAACCTCAATTAATCTGGTGGTAAAGTTAAAATAGCAGACTTGGCTGAATGTCTGTAAAACGTCATACCAAAACAAACATAGCAAGATGTAATTGTTTCTCCCTATAATCAAAAAATTGCAACTTCTATCAGTGCCATGAGATAGAATATGTAACCTGCAGTCCATGTAGAGCTCCATAAACCGTTTGTGCCTGCATTGAAATTGTATGTATCAGAAAAGTCAAAAAAATTAGAAGATAACAGGAATAATATAAGAACAAAAACTCCCTAGAAAACTATATCAATAAGCTCAACACTAGGTATACAACATTTTCATTTTATGCGATTTCAAAAATAATTATAAATTAGCACTTCAACCATTCAGCATTCAGTTTTTTCTTAATATAGTATTTCTTTCAGGCAACATGCTAAACAGCTCGTATCCCTGCTAGAAATAACCAGTCAGTTCATGTGTTTTCTCCCTTTACAGATACACGAGCACTCCTTCATCGCCAACATGATCCTGAATGTTGGTGCAAACTGTGAAGTTCAGACACAGAATCATGTTCAGAACAAATAGAAATGCTATTGAAGTGATTTCACTTATCCTCACGACAAAGTCTCAGACGTTCACCCACAATGACAACCATAGAAGACAGCTTTCATCTGAGAATATACTAGTTTGAATTTGCAAGGGAAGGAATCCTTCCCAGGCATGCTATTGGAGAAACCAACAAGGGGGTAATGAATTTGTTAACTACAAAGTATTTCAAACTTCATTTTTTCAATATTCCAAAAAAAAGAGAAGTTCCAAAATGGTTCGGTATATATTTGTTTTGGTTGCTAGTTCTATTAAGGAATTAAAAACTTAAAAAGTAGTCAATTTATTATGGAGAGCCACCTACTTTATGTAATTTTAAAGTTTTTAAGTCCAAATAGAATGCCATTGTATAACCATCAAAGCTTGACATAAAAAATTTACGCCCATGAACTTGGTAATTTATGCAAGTGCAAAGAACATCGTAAATAGACCCATTTTTTGTCTTCTGATTAACATGCTCCACATGATACGACAGACAGATAAGTTTGATACCTTGATGCTAACATATAGAACAAAATTCATTCAAACGAAGAAGTTCAGAAAAATATCGAACGAAGTCCAGTCTACTTTTGATGCTACACTTGCTGAGATACATAACAATAAGAAGAAACATGAACGTGCAATATCAAAGAAGTACATTTAGTTGACCATTCGATTGATCCTGAAAAAGATACATGGATGGTGCTGTTAGAGTATTAATACTAAGGGTAGTTTAGGCATTTTCTAATACACAACTTAAACCTAGAAATACACAAAGTAAGTCTTATATAGTAGGGCAACACAACATAAAGAAAATGCCTAAACTACCCTTAGTATTAATACTCTAACAGGTGCAAACATACATATCCAAAACAATTGGCTATGCCCACCTCAATATGTGCATAAACTGGATTGCCATGCGCAGGGATAGATAACTTGTATGACTCGTCAACACCATGCTGTAACTGCACAGCAAACGAAAATTTTCAGAGATGAAATTCAGCATTGATAGCATGAAACAAGAAAAACCGATTTGATCAGTCGAATCAGTCTTTCCAAACTGCATGCAGCAGGTAGGACAATGTGTAGCAATGATAAACAAACCAATAGACTTCCAATGCGTGAATCAACATTAAAATACTCAAACGTCTCGCGGCAGAAAGCTCCTTGTCCTAAGCTGAAAGAAATATAAAGCAGGCAACAACAAGAAGCCACGACTTCAAGGTTTCAACTGAAGAGGGACTAGATGAACCTAAGGTGACACGCCATGGCCAAATGAAATTTTGTGATATGATTTTCAATGACAAAACAGGTCAAATAGAACCTGTAAATAAGCTAAAGTGGTGGGACATTAGTCAAATTTTCCACTTATACTTACGAATTATATTTTTGTTAAAAACCTCGTAGCACCAAAAAAAACAGTCAAATCCTCACTATGCACTTACCATTTACTAAGCCAAAAAAACAAGGAAAAAAAACCAAAGTGCAGACCAATATTATATGTTCCAGGATAACAAATTTTCATCAGTGCTTCTCCGATGCCATTTAGGGGAAAAAGAAACAAAGTGAGTGAGTGCATCATTCTCCCTCAGAGAAATGCCAAATTTCAAGTTCTTGTGACAGTCAAGAAAATTAACATGAGCAAGGATATTTGGAGAAGCAATTACTTTCAATTTGACAATCTTGTACAATGCAACATATCTATAACAAAACTTGATTTTTTTCGGAAGAAAAATAAAAGTTCAATACCTCAACACTGAATTCCTGTACTAGATATACTAATATGCAGACGGATATAAGACAGGCATATACACAGAGCCGTAAACATTCTTTTATTTCATCTTTGTGCTATAGAATTAGAAACATGACTCCAAGTTTATACAAGCATACCTCATCATTTGGCGAAAGGATAACAACATAAATTCCCCGTAGGAAGACAGAAGAATCAAAATGGGAAAAGTCACCGTCAATAACATGATCTGCATTGACGGTAGCAAGTAACCTCAAGAATCCATCCTTGAGAATCTCAGAAGCATCAGGGTATTTACTTCCTTCAGTCTTGAGCTCAAAATTGTTACTTAGATAAAGACTCCCATGTCCATGGTTCACCGACATTGGCATTGGCCATATGTTCAAGCGCTTAATATCAGCAGTGGATACCACAAGGACTTGAAGCAAAAGTCCAAGGAAAAAGCTTTCAACCGCTATCTTCCCCATCACAAAACTCTAGCAAGCAAAGTGAGACAAGAAAATTAAGAATTCATGCCCAATTATAATTAGGAAGTTTGAAGAAGCAGTGAGCAAAATAAAATCCCAATACGTTTGCACTTGGGGGAAGGCCCTTACAAAATTGAAGCCATTAGGAAAAGTTTTGTGACTTTAAACATTGTTATTATAGTAACTTCTGTGATTTGAATCTCACAATTTTTCAAAAGAATTAGTGTAGAACAAACTAGAAAAGCTTTAAATGAGCATGTAGAGCCCTGTTCTTGTTTTTTTGTTTGTTTCGTTGCTGAGAAAAAGGAAGGCCACATTGCTTTCTTGCATAGTTGAAGGAAAACAGTAAAAGCAGGAACACCCACAACTTGCATAAAATGCAATCACTGAAGAAAAATTCACACAGAGAAAACAACTGCATACATACCTATACAAATAGAAGAAAGGGGGTGGTTCTTTGTACAATGTATCTGAACCAAAAAACTTCAGATCCAGAATTCCAGACCCACAATGGCGGCCACTGTCGTAGAAATGGGTATGAATAGTGGGTATGAATATGAATGTGTGTGAGTGAGAGAAAGAGAGAGAATCTTATCCCCAGAAGGAAAAGACAAGAGCTTCTTCTTTTCCAGTATGAATTCCTACTTCCTAATACTTATTAGTTATTATCTATGAAGCACGGATACGGATACGGCGATACGGGATACGGCGATACGGATACGGCGATACGGCAAAACTTAAAAAAATAGGATACGGATACGGCCAAGATACGGCTATAATAAAATATTTTTATTATTTTTATTATTTTCAACCAACTTAATACTTATATATTTTGGTAGTTGTTTAACATATAATAAGAAAAATTAGTAATTCTTTTTAGTTTCAAGAAAATATATATCGTATCGCTGTAGTATATTCACAAAGTGAAGTGACAAATTAAAGGAATCAAAGCTAATATTTACCTAGTATTTAGAAGTAATTTTGCTAAAATTATAATGTAATAACTTTATTTTATACTCTTTTGACATGTAACTTTAGATAATACTTAAAAAACACTCATGTACCTTTGAAGTAATATGAATTTGTTGTTAATGTATTGTATGGTATGTAAATTCGAAAAGAGATGTTAAAAGTTCAACTAAAAAATTATATATATTGGTCGACTACAAAAGTATCCGTGAAGTATCCTAATATTTAATTATTATCGGATACGTAGAAGGTGTATCCGATACGTATCGGACGAGTATCCGACGAGTATCGTATCCGTAAAGTATCCGATACGGATACGTCAACCTCAACGAAGTATCCGTGCTTCATAGGTTATTATCAAGAGGATGATGACCAATATATCTCCATTTTTAAGGTTTATTTGGTGAACTGTACGTCTGCGGACATGTAGTTGTTGTCTCTACTTAATACAGACTTATCTTGTCAGGGTATGTGTGATATGAATGCGAGGAATGGGATGAGTCTATTTTATACTATACATTCTCATTCTCATTCTCATTCTCATTCTCATTCTCATTCTCATTCTCATGTTCTTTTTTAGAAGAAAAAAAAAAACCATTGGATACGCGTTTTTTCTATAAAAAATGTTATTTAAACTTGATTAATTGGAAAGATAAACTATCCCGCCTTTATTACCCAACGGCACCTTCTTTCTTTGTTGGAAGAATTACACTCACACCTCTTGAAGTTTGTCATTTAATCACTCAGACCCCCTGATATTTAAAATATTACATTCAGACACCTAAAATTTGTATGCGCGTAACACTGAGACCTTTGTTGTAAATATATTCATTAATAAATTACATTTAGACCCCCTAAAATTTGTAAATATATATTACTTAGAACCCTTAAGTTTAAAATGTTATACTTAGACTAAAAATACTTCAATCAAAGATAGAATATTAAATATTTTAAATTTTATAATTAAAATTCATGTTCTATTATATCATTTATTAAAATAAAATAAAAATAAAAAATTCAATTTTTTCTTAAAAAATCGTAATTAGTATACAATTATATTGTCTATTGGAATTTGATTTGGTCGTTTAAATGACCAAATTAAAATACCAAACTATCTCAATTGAAGCTAAAATATATTGTGTTCATTACAATTCAACCCCTTGTTTAATTTTTTTAGTTTTATTCTAATAGATATTATAAATGTATACTAACTATGTTTTTTTTTTTAAAAAAATTAGATTTTTATTTATCATTTTATTTAAATAAATGACATAATAGAACATCAATTTTTGTTGTAAAATTCATGTTCTATTAAGAATGACTTAGACCAATTATTTGATTTTTTTGTTTTATTCTAATAGATAGTATAATTGTATACTAATTACAATTTTTTAAGAAAAAATTTTATTTTTATTTTTGATTTTATTTCAATAAATAATACAATAGAATATGAATTTTGGTTATAAAATTTAAAATATTTGATATTCTATCTTTGATTGGAGTATTTTTTGTCTAAGTATAACATTTTAAATTTAAGAAGTCTAAGTACTATATGCGTACAAACTTTAAAGGGGTCTAAGTATAATTTATTAACGGATATATTTACAACAGGGGTCTAAGTGTTACGCGTGTACAAACCTTAGGGGGTCTGTGTATAATATTTCAAATGTTAGGGGGTCTCAATGATTAAGTGACAAAACCTCAGGGGGTCTAGGTGTAATTCTCCCTTCTTTATTCTTTATTCTGTTTTTAGCCTAATCAAATTTTAACACGTGCAAATAGGCTGTGATAATTGTATCGCGTCAGTCCTGTTGGTATTGTTTATTTTTCTAACACAATTTATTAATTAATCATTTCAAAAATAAATAAATAATCCGGTCTGTTTACTATTTTTTTCATGTTTGGGTAAATTTAAGGAAAAATTACACTCAAATATCTTAATCATTTAAACCACTTTATATTTAAAATAGTATAGACAAACAGTCTAAGATTTATACACGCGTAACACTTAGACCTCTGCCGTCAATGTCTATTATATCTATTAGTAAATTACACTCAGATCTCCTGAAGTTTATAAACGTTTAACATTTATACATCTTAAATTTAAAATATTATACTTAGACATCTTATTAGTTACAAAACTAATGAAATTTATTAAACGTGTTCATTACAGTTTGACCCTTTATTTTATTTTTTAGTTTTATTTCAATAGATAGTATAATTGTATGCAAATGAGTGTTAAATTGAGTTCTTTGATATATTTATATTAATTATTATTTTTTCCTCAAAAAATAGGATTTTTTTTAGGTTTTATGGCAATGGATGATATAATGGAACATATAAATTTGTTGATTATGCTTTATTTTATATGTTCGTACTGGATGATGAAAAAATTGCCCCAATGTGAAAATTTCATTTAGTCCAAGGTGTTTTAGGTACGCAACTTTTAGCTTTTAAACGAAGTTCATACCTTTGAGTCACTTACTGACTTAGGTATCGAAGAGTCGACCCCCCAAAGCTTCCCCTCGGTCTTTGACTTCCATTTCAAGTGATGAAAGTTCAACAAACTGACGTATAGGTCATCTAAATTTTGGCATCAACAGTAGTAAATATAATTTTTTAAAGAAAAAATTAGATTTTTATTTTTAATTTTATTACAATAAATGACATAATAGAACATGAATTTTGATTGTATAATTTAAAATATTTGATATTCTATTTTTAATTGAAGTATTTTTTGTCTCAGTGTAATATTTTAAACTTGAGGAGTCTGAATATTATACACTTCAAAATTCAAGGGTCTGGATGTAATTTTACTAACAAACATTAGCAGTAGAAAATGTGTAATATTTTAAATGTCATGGGTTTAGGTGATTAAGTGATAAAGCTCAAGGGGCCTAGATAATTTTTCCTAAATTTAAATTAAGACTTCATTACTTCTCAAATAAACCCATGTTAATAATATATAATTTATTTTATTACGATGTCATATCTCTATTTTTTATCTAATAAATTTTGACATAGGTAAAAAAATTTATGTTATTATTTCATATTATTTTATTATTTCTATAATTAATGATGATAAAATAATCAAACCAAAATCAATGATTCTCGATTAAGAATGGTATCCATTTTTTTTTTTGCCACTACTTAATGTTGAGATCTTTCTGTTGATTTTACCGGATTGCATGGGATGTGTTTTGGGGGCCATATCGCAAGAAAGTCAAAAATATTATAGATAATTATATTCAGATCTCTTAAAGTTTGTCATTTAATTATTTAGATTCTTTGATATTTAAATTTTTACACATAAACCCCGCAAAGTTTGTACGCGCTTAATAATTAAACTCTTGTCGTCAATGTCCGTTAACCAATCAGTTAATACATTACACTTAGACCCCCTAATATTTTTAGGTATGTAATATTTAGACCCCCTAATATTTTTAGGTATGTAATATTTAGACCCCTCAAATTTAAAATATTATACTTAGACAAAAAAATATTCCAATCAAAGATAGAATATCAAATATTTTAAATTTTACAACTAAAATTTATATTCTATTAAGTCATTTATTGAAATAAAATCAAAAATAAAAATATTTTTTTTTCTTAAAAAAAAAATTATAATTAGTATATAATTATACTATTGATTAAAATAAAATTAAAAAATTAAACAATAGGTCAAATCGTAATAGATACAATATCTCCTACATTTAATTGGGGTAATTTTGTCGTTTAATATATTTCGTTAGTTCTGTAATTAATAAGTGATCTAAGTGTAAAATTTTAAACTTTAAGGGTCTAAGTATTATATATTTACAAATTTTAGAGGTCTAAATGTAATTTATTGACGGATATACTAGTGAACATTGACGACAAGAGTCTAAGTGTTACACGCGTACAAATTTCAAGGGATTTGTGTATAATATTTCAAATATCAAAAGATCTTTATGAGTAAGTGACAAACTTCAAAAGTCTGAATGTAATTCTCCTAAAAATATTATAAGTGACGGTGTAAATCTACCGAAAATGAACTAGGAGTCAGGTATGCGTGGAGTTGCGAGTGGTGTCTGAGCTACAAGGCTCGTGTCAAGCAATGCTGGTTGATGTTTAGAGGAATTGAGGAAGGGGAGATAACTCAACAAAACTACAGTGGTTCACCGGCCTAAGCTCGGCTAGTCCACTCTGGAATGGAGTCTTTTGCTCCTCTTTTCTTATTGATTGTGTTGAACGTGTTACAGCGTAGTAAGGAGAGAATTAGGGTTTTTCGTGACTCTATTGCCTTATATCCCCTTTGATGGGGGGTCTATCCCCATTTTATAGCCTCTTGCTTACCTCTAATCCGATCTTGCCTCCTATAATGGAGGGATCTTCCCCCCTCTCTCTCTCTCCAATCCCTGAACTCCATATGGCTAGCTTTGACGGTCTATATCCCGAAATCTTTGCCTTCTACCATGGGATCCTCCTACCTACTCGGAAAAGATCTTGGTTAGTTAAGGTTTTTGCGCCTGGGTTCCAACTTGGCTTCTACCTCGGAGGTATCCTTTGTCATCTTGCTGTCTCCTCGCATTTTTCTCCTATTATCTTGTTTGGAGGAGCTCCAGTACCGGCTGGGCGAGCTTAGACTATGGTTTGGATGAGCTCTGCTTTTCTTCCCTGAGCTCATTTCCTGAGCTCATGTTTGGGGTTTATTTCAGGTATCATCAGTTGCCCCTCAGCCCTTGGTTTAAGCGAGCTTGAGCAAGGGCTGAGCTGCTTTTAAACTGAGCTAGATCTGCACGCGGCTGACCCAGACTAGCACGTGACTGCAGCCCTTTGACGGTTTGTATCAATCATGGCTCTCCTCGATTCCCGCGCACGTTTCAGCCCACGTCTTTCAAGCTTTAAATGCTCAAACGACTGCCTGAACCGCCTTTCTACACTGTTCACCTTCTTCTCTGTTCTTCGAACTTCTTGCCTCTGCGAATTCTTGACTCTCTGTCTCAAAGCTTTCTGATTCTTGCTCAAAATCGGTTTTTCTGTGTTTGATTCGAGGACTCGCAGTGCTTTCCCTCTTGACTTGGCCCCGGATTGTTGTTCGTCGCTCTCTCCTAACTAGGTACGCCCTTTCTGCCCCCTTTTCGCATCTTCCCTCGTTCTGGATCCCTCGAGTTCGAGGTGGTTATTACGTTTTTTGTCTTTTCGGTTCTTTTATTGCTGGAATCGCGATTGTTGTCTATTCTCTCTTCCTTATTTTGTGGATTGGAACTCCATTGTGCACATACTTGCTGTTGGGAGCTATTGTGCTGACCCTAGGGTTATTAGGGAGAGTTTGATTAGTGTTCCCCCTCTTTATTGTTCCTTTAATCTTCCTTTTTCTTGCCCAATCATGTCTGCCTCTTCCGGTGCTACCCGTTCCTCTGTTTCCCTACTAGGCGATCGGTCTGAGGACACTGATTTAGGGGACGTAGGTGATGAAATTGATAATTTTCCTGGTGCGGAGGCTGGGGAAGCCGAGGTCGGCACTGAGGAACCTCCTTCTACATCATCTCCCGTGCCCCCCAAGCCTGACAAAGGCAAGGGCAAGGTGAGTGGAGTTGGGGTTGAAGAAAAAACTTCATACCTAGGAGCTGCCTTTAGGCATGCCGAATTCGTGGGCTATAGTAGAGAGGCATCTGTATTGATGAGAGCGTATAAAGCTCGCTATGGTTTTCCTCCTGGGGTTGAACCCTGGTGCCCAGATAAATCCATCTACTATGTAGAAAAATTGAGTAAGAGGGTCTGCTTCTTCCTCGCTGCCTTTGAGAACGGTCTTCGCTTTCCCCTGCATCCCTTTATCAAGGTTGTTCTGTAACACTTCAATGTATGCCCTTCCCAACTCTCCCCCAATTTATATGGCATTATGGTAGGCCTCTTAGTCATCTTTAAGAAGCATAAACTCGGAGTTCCTAGCATTTTTTTGCTTATGGAACTTTTCAACGTCAAGTTGACCTCTTCCGAAGGCTTTCTGTATATCTCTAAGCGAAACAATGCTAGGAAGATCATTACCGACCTCCCAACTTCTCACAAAGCGTGGAAAAAACACTTCTTTTTTATTGGGGGTACCAATTGGGAGTATAATCATGCGGATAAAACAGATACTCTTGGTATCCCTACGGCCTGGACTAGACCAGAAAACTTGGGTGAGTCTTTACTCAAGCTGGCTGAGCTCTAATCTGAAACTTATGAGCCTCTTTCTTTGCTCTTACTTGCTCTTTTTTCTTTTTAGGTGGTCGGCCTGAGCTCAGCCCCGAAGATAAGATGGTGCTATTAAAATTGGGGAAAATCAGGCCAGAGAGGTACGCTGATCTCATCGAGCCTCGACATCTGGTGGAGTTAGGTCTGAGCCCCCCCCCGGGCGACCTTAGCTATTCCAATATCTGCTGTAGGCGCTGAAGAAGGTAATATCATTAATACTTTCTTTCTCTTCCTCTTTTTCTTTTATATTTCCTGACTCAACTCAGACCTTCCAGGTCCCTCCACCATGAAATCTACTCCCGAAGAGCTCAAGGCTAAGGTTGAGGAGTTGATGAAAGGTGGTAAATCCAGCAAGCGCAAGGCCCAGGTCGGCTCTGGGAGCGACCCTATTACCCGGGCTAAAATTCTGAGGTTGGAGATGCCTTTGCCCTTCTTATCTGTTAAAGAACCGGCTCCCACCAAGGCGTTGCCTTCCTCATCCGACACTCCTCAAATTGCAGTCATCTCTTCCGCTCCAGAGGCTCAGCCTGCGTTGGTACCAGCCCAAGTGGGAGGTCAGTCTTCCCCTTCCTCCTCTGAGGTCGAGAAGGCTTTGGGACTGATCCCCAATCTCTACCCCAGAACTTTCAAATACAGTGCCTCTGGGAAGATTGTTGAGTGAGGGGGAAAATCCGAAGAGGAGGATGAGGATTCTTACTTCGACAACATGGATCTAGCTGCGGGAGCTATTTCTTCTATTTTTTCTGAGTTTGATGTCCTGAAGGCTGCTTCTGTGCCCCTTGAGGAATCCATCTCTTCAGCTCTTCAGGGAGCAGCTGCTGTAAGTGCTAGCACTTTTCCCTTTCCACTTATTTTCATTTCATAGACTCACGTAATTTGCTGAACTTCCTTTGTGTCCTCAGACGGCTCTCCACGTGAAGGGTCTATTGCACCGGGTTCGATCTTATGAGCGCTCTGTCAAGGCTCTGAAGACGTATGAGCTCAAGGTTGCTGAATTGTCCTTTGAGAATAAGGACCTCAGGACCCAGATGCAAGATCTTAAGGAGCAAGCAGAGAAGCAAACCTCCGACCTCAAACACACCCTAACTGTCAAGGTCCGAGTTGAGAAAGGGGAGAAGAAAGCTCGGGATGAGCTACGGATAACCAAGGAGGATCTGAAGCTCAAGACTGAGGCATGGTCCAAGGCTAGCCAATAGGCCTTTGATACCAAGAAAGAACTCAGCCAGGCAAAGCAGGATTACCTCACCCTCAACGAAGCAAACGGCAAGCTCTGCGAGGAGCTCGAGGCGCAGAAAGACCTAATCAAACAGAGGGATAACGAGGTGGTAGAGCTGAAGGATGAGGCTACCACCTTGTGGGCTACTGGGTGGCTTGCCTTTAGGCGAAAGACTATCAAGGCTTTTCCAGATCTGGACTTTAACTTCCCTATCCCCACCGAGGAAGAAATGGAAGAATCTGATTCTGATAACGAGGAAGATGTCTCGGTTCCACCAGCTGAAACCTCGAATCAAGATGTACTTGCTTCTCCAGTTATTCCGTGTGCCACTCCCTTCTTTGCTGAGATTTCTAGAGCTCTTGCCACCGGGACAGGCTCTCTTGCTGCATTTCCTGAGCTCCCAACTGCAACTCCTGAGCTCCCAACTGCTACTCCTGCTATTCGTGCCACTACACCGTTCTCAGCTGACCTTGTGACTGAGGCCCTTGTTTAGAATTCGGAATCAATAGGAGCAGAGATCCGTGCAGCTGGCTCCCCTGGAAGTTCTTCTCTTTTGTCTGCTGCTGAGGGCTCATCCACGGGGTTGCAAACTCCTTCAATTATGCCTTCCCTAGATACTTAGAGCTCTTCTTTGTGTTCATGTAATTCCATCTTTCTTTTTTTCTGTACTTCGAACTTGTGTTTTGGAATACAAACTTCACAAAGTAATTTCTGAATCTTGTTTTGAATTGTGATGTGTTGTGATTTCGATTTGAGACATATTATGGTTCTGTTTTACTTTGCATTTTCTTCTCTTCTCCTTGTACTTCCCCTGCCCCCATTGCTTTGAGAAGCGCTTCAGTCCTTCTTGAAGCAAGATTATGGACTTTATGAGCTGCCAAGTTCTTTTGATGAACTAAGGAACTCATCAGGAACTTCATCATTCTGATGTGAGAAAGGTTCTTGGAACTGAAGGTCTCAAAGACTTGTTATGGAGATGCCAGGTTGCCAACCGAGCTGAGCTCAGCTCTAAGAAGTATAAGGGATATTCTGTTTACTTGAGGTCAAATTTATTTTCAACAGTTTTGAGTGCATTGGGAGGGGTAATCTTGTGCTGACTCCTTTTCCCGCCTTTTCCCAACTGCTTTCCAAAACCGTAACCACCTTTATTAATTAGGAACCCAAAAAGACCGCCGACTCTGCCCTTCGCGTGGCTCTTGGTTTCCTAAAAACTTACAAACTTCTTTAAGTCTCCTAACATCTGCTGAGTTTCTTTCTCTCTTGCGAAAAATATTTCTGAGTTTTTTCTTGGCTCTTCGTGACCACTCTCTGTCTTCACCATAATCTTTAATGGCTGCCTCCGTTTCTTCTCTGTTCAAGGAACGTACTTCCTTTGGAATCGAATGGAAGTGGCAACGTCAATACTTGTCTCCTTCGACCCTGGAACCTTCTGATTTGGTAGCCATCAAGAAACGATTTTTTCCAGATCTTGATTTGCCTCTGCGAGTTCCTACCCCTGACGAGCCCTGCAATTATCTTTCTCGAGGGGAAGTCTGCTTTTTTGAGGGTGCCATGGACATGGGACTTCGCCTTCCTATTCATCCGGCTATTGGGCGAGTTCTTGCCTATCATGGCCTGTGCCCCTCTCGCCTTTCCCCTCGAGGGTGGGCTGCTATGGTGAGTGATTCAGGTCTAATATTTACATTTGTCAGAGGTAATATTAATCATTTTATTGTGAAAGTGAGATATTTATGATGATTTAATTGAAGATTAAGGCTAGGAGAATAAAAGATGAGTTGTGTTGTTTTGCAGGTTAATAGTGCACAATTGGAGTGAAGCTATGAGAAGGAAGGAAGCATAGCTCAGGAAGGATTACACTGGAACACGCGTCCGGACGGAGGAAGTATACGCGTCCGGACGCGGTTGGCAGAAAGTTGACAAACGAAGCAAGGACCATTCTGGAAGGCGCGTCCGGACGGTTGAGAGAGTCGCGTCCGGACGCGTGTCAAACCTCTGCTGCCGAGCTTTGATTCCTAGTGGGATGCAATCTCTGGGGAATGTAATTTATAAATACAAACCTAGGACTTTGTAAGGGGGATCTATCTTTTTACTCTCTTTGTTTTAGTCTATTTTCTGAATCCTTTACCATGTCTGGCTAGAAGGCTAAGCTAGGGCTAGGGGAAAACCTCTCGACGGAGTACGGTATTTTTATTGACTCTTGTACTTAAGGATTTATGAAACTGTGTTAATTGAATTCCTAATATTTTAGCAAAGTGTTTATGCTGTATAAATTCTTGAGTTGTTGTGCCACGTACATCGATTGCTTGAGTTTCCCTGCGTGTATAAATTCTTGAGTTATTCCATGTTGGAAGGGTTAACATTATTTCATAGAATAATATGATTGAATGATTATTCAAGTTCCTGGTAGTTATTTGATTATAACCATTGGATTTATCACTTGACTTGTTAATTGGGTTAACTGACATTTAATTCCTCTTTCAAGTCAAGCTTTGAGTCTTTAACTATTATTGTATGAAGTTGAGAGGGAGTACCTGATGCTCTAGTATTTTATTTATTACTGTTTTAATTACCAAAAATCACTTTTCTCCAATCAACAACTTTCTAAACAAATCATTTTCCGTTCAAATTACTTTTGTTGTTTGTGTGATTGTTCCTTGTTACAATTCCTCGTGGGATCGACCTCGGACTTCCGAGATTATATTACTTTGCTCAACCTGCGCTTGGGTTTACACTTTTAAAGTTGAAGCAAGTTTTTGGCGCCGTTGCCGGGGAACTTGAAAGACAAGGAGCCATTACATCATTGAGGTTTGCGGTATTTGCGAGTCTTCGGAAATCCGGTAACTTCGTTCTAATTTTTAGTTTATTTAAGTTACTTTTCTTGTTAGTTTGATTTAGAATTTATTTAGGTTATTTATTTGTTTTATGAGCTTTTGGCATCGTGATTTAAGTGGACGTTTAACAAGAGAAGATTCAGATACTCTGTTTGGAAATTTATTTGATTTATCTGTGTCGAATCACTTCTTGCACACAATGGCTGCTAATCCTAATGGACATAGGCAGAATGATTTTCCCGATCGGGAAGATCATATTGATAGGGTGAGCAATCATGATGAGAATGATGTGGATAATTTGAATGTCAATCAGGGTAGGACGTTGCGTGAATATTTACAACCCGTACTTCTCACTGAACCGTCATGCATCATTTTTCCATTGAATGCCATTCATTTTGTTTTCAAACCTGGCATGATTCAACTACTTCCAAAATTCCTTGGTATAGGTGAAGAGAACCCATATTTGCACATCAGAGAATTTGGGGATGTATGTGCTACGTTTCATGATCAGAATGTGGCAATGGATATAGTCAGGCTGAAGTTATTTCCTTTTTCATTAAAGGAAAAAGCTAAAACTTGGTTATATTCGTTGAGATCTAGGTCTATAGGGACATGGCAAGAGATGCAGAAACAATTTTTAAAGAAATTTTTTCCCACACATCGCACAAATTGTTTGAAAAGACAGATAATGAATTTTTCTCAAAAGGAGTCTGAAAATTTTTATCAAAGTTGGGAAAGATTTAAAGACCTTCTTGCATCTTGCCCACATCATGGTTATGAAAGCTGGCGCATAATAAGTTTCTTTTATGAGGGTTTAGGCCCACAATTGCGTCAATTTATAGAAATGATGTGTAATGGGGATTTCATGAATAAGGAACCAGATGATGCTTTTGACTATGGCCGAGAATGCACAATCTTGGGATACTACATCCCATGAGCCATCTAAGGGTAAAATGGCACAATCATCATCATCTAGTGGGGGTAAATACCAGTTGAGGGAGGAGGATGACCTAGGAGCTAGGATTGCCACCTTAACGAGACGGTTAGAGGCTATGGAGTACAAAAAGGTTAACTAGGTTGACACAGTTCAGGGAGAGGAGTTATGTAGTATCTGTGAAATTCCTGGACATCCTGTGACAGAGTGTCCATCATTACCTGCGTTAAAAGAAGTGTATGACCAAGCAAATGCTGTAAACACTTTTTCAAAGCCTTACAATAACCCATACTCGAACACATACAATCCGGGGTGGAAGAATCATCCAAATTTTAGTTGGAGGAATGACAATCATGCATCACAACCACCCCAACAAAACTCTTCAAATGTTGCACCCTACATTCCACGCCCAAAAAGAGACATTGAGGAAGTGTTGTCACAATTCATGCAGGATCAACGAACATACAATAGACAAACAACTCAGGCTATTGAGGATATGAGGAGTGCAATCACTAAATTGACCATTGACCCTTGCCATCAGGAAAAAGGTAGACTTCCAGCACAACCACAACCGAACCCACAGGGTCAATTTGTTGTAAATGAGACTTGCACTTCTGAGACTGTCCACGAGCATGTAAAGTCTATCACTACACTCCGTAGTGGGAAAGAAATTAATAAAACCATTCCTTTGAAAACTCAAGACTTTGAAAAGATTTCTCAACCCATGGAGAGTGATGATAAGATTAGCCTGCCTGAAAATAATGAATCTGAAAAGTATGATCCACCTGCACCATTCCCACAGAGATTGCTTACTTCTACTAGGCCTGTTGTGCATAATGATATGTTAGAGATTTTTAAGCAGGTGAAAATAAAAATTCCCTTGTTGGATGCCATTAAACAAATACCTTCTTATGCAAAATTTTTGAAAGAGTTATGCACTGTTAAAAGGAAATTGAATGTGCAAAAGAAGGCATTTTTGACTGAGCAGGTATCTTCTATTATACAACATAGAACTCCACCAAAATATAAAGACCCAGGTTGTCCTACTATTTCTTGTGTTATAGGCAACCACAGAATTGAACAAGCATTACTGGATTTAGGAGCTAGTGTGAATTTGCTCCCTTATTCAGTATATGAGCAATTAGGGTTGGGGGAGTTAAAATCCACTTCGGTTACACTTCAATTAGCTGACCGCTCAGTGAAGATACCGAGGGGTATAGTAGAAGATGTTTTAGTACAGGTTGATAAATTCTATTTTCCAGTGGATTTCATAATTTTAGACACTCAACCTGTATTAAGTACTAGTGCTCAAATTCCCGTCATTTTAGGCAGACCATTCTTAGCAACTTCAAATGCTCTAATTAATTGCAGGAATGGTGTGATGAAATTGACATTTGGGAATATGACATTAGAGCTCAACATTTTTAACGTGTGTAAACAACCTGGGAATATTGATGAGGATATGCATGAAGTTAACATGATTGAATCTATTGTTCCAAGCAGAATGTATGATTCCTCTTTGTTTGATCCACTTGAAGCATGTTTGCTTGAACAATATTCTGAGTTAGAGATAGATGAAAAGAATGCCGACATTTCTGTTTCAACTGATATATTAAACTCTTTGCAGGTACTTGAAATGAGAGAGTTGAGACAGAGATTTGAGGAGCTCCCACCAAGAACTGATCCACCAATACCATCCAAGGATAAAGCCCCCAAGCTAGACCTCAAGCAATTACCGGTAGAATTGAAATATGCATTTTTAGGAGATGATGAAACTTATCCGGTAATAATTTCCTCTCAATTGAATTCAGCACAGGAAGGTATGTTGTTACATCTTCTTAAGGAACATAAGAATGCAATTGGTTGGACTTTAGCTGATATAAAAGGAATTAGTCCTTTGGTTTGCACCCACAAATTTATTTGGAGGATAATGCTAAAACATCTAGGGAGATGCAACGTAGGCTAAATCCACATATGAAAGAAGTTGTGAAAAAAGAGGTGTTGAAACTGTTAGATGTAGGAATTATCTACCCTATTGCAGACAGCAAATGGGTAAGCCCCACACAAGTAGTTCCTAAGAAATCTGGAGTCACTGTAGTTGCCAATGAGAATAATGAACTTGTGCCAACTAGGACAGTTACTGGTTGGAGAATGTGCATAGACTACAGGAGACTTAATGCGGTTACTAGAAAAGATCACTTCCCTTTGCCTTTTATGGACCAAATTTTAGAAAGGGTAGCTTCACACTTATACTATTGTTTTTTAGATGGTTACTCGGGATATAACCAAATTGAAATTGCCCTAGAAGACCAAGAGAAGACCACATTTACTTGCCCTTTTGGCACCTTCGCCTATCGAAGGATGCCTTTTGGACTATGCAATGCACCTGCGACCTTTCAAAGGTGTATGCTTAGTATTTTCAGTGATATGGTTGAGCGTTTTCTTGAAGTCTTTATGGATGATTTTACTGTTTTTGGTGATTCTTATAATGACTGCTTAGCTAATCTGGAGAAGGTACTTATAAGATGTGAAGAAAAGAACCTTGTGCTTAATTGGGAAAAATGTCACTTCATGGTTAAAAAGGGAATTGTTCTTGGTCACATTGTCTCTTCTGAGGGAATTCAGGTGGATAAGGCCAAAATTGAATTAATCGCTGATTTACCTATTCCTAAAGCCCTTAAGGATGTTAGATCTTTCTTGGGTCATGCTGGTTTTTATAGGAGATTTATAAAAGATTTTAGTTCCATATCTAGACCACTTTGCAGTCTCCTAGGGAAAGACACACCTTTTGAGTGGGATAATGCATGCCAAGAGGCTTTTGATAAGTTAAAGGGCATGCTTATCACTGCTCCAATCATGCAACCCCCAGATTGGAGTCTTCCTTTTGAAATCATGTGTGATGCCAGTGACTATGCTGTAGGGGCAGTTTTAGGACAAAGGATTGACAAAAAGCCTCATGTCATCTACTATGCCAGTAGGACTTTAAATAGTGCACAGATGAATTATTCTACCACAGAAAAAGAGTTACTGGCTGTAGTATTCGCACTAGACAAATTCAGGTCATACTTAGTAGGTTTCCCCATTGTTATCTTCACAGACCATGCAGCTCTCAAATACTTATTAACTAAGAAAGATGCGAAACCGAGACTGTTGAGGTGGATCCTACTACTCCAAGAATTTGATATCACTATTAAAGATAAAAAAGGAGTAGAAAATGTAGTGGCTGACCATTTGTCTAGACTGGTGAGTGATGTGCCCATTGAGACAGTGCCGATCAAAGATACTTTCCCAGATGAACAGCTGTTGGCAGTTTCTTCATTACCATGGTTTGCTGACATTGTGAATTTTCTTGTTACAGGTAACATGCCACCGGCTTGGACTGCTTTGGATAAGAGGAAATTTTTAGTCGAGGTAAAGAGTTTCTTCTGGGATGACCCATATCTTTTCAAATATTGCCCAGATCAGATTATCCGGAGATGTGTACCCGATAATGAGGTAAGTAGCATTCTATCTTTTTGTCATGCGGGAGCCTGTGGAGGCCATTTTTCTATGAAAAAGACCGCTGCGAAAGTTTTGCAGTGTGGTTTTTATTGGCCTACAATTTTTAAGGATGCTCATAACTTTTGTAAAGTGTGTGAGTGATGTCAAAAACTAGGGGGATTAACACGTAGGAACATGATGCCCCTAAACCCGATTTTGATTATAGAAATTTTTGACTGTTGGGGAATAGATTTCATGGGTCCTTTCCCCCCATCTTTTGGGTATATGTACATTTTAGTGGGAATAGATTATGTCTCTAAGTGGGTTGAAGCTATACCATGTCGGACAAATGATCATAAAGTTGTTTTGAAATTTTTAAAGGAAAATATTTTGTCCAGATTTGGTATACCTAGAGCCATTATCAGTGATGGGGGATTGCATTTCTGTAATATGCCTTTTGAGAATTTGATGAAAAAATATGGTGTAACACATAAAGTTGCAACTCCCTATCACCCACAGACAAGTGGTCAAGTAGAGCTTGCTAATCGGGAAATTTCTTACATTTTGGAAAAAACGGTGAATCCAGATCGTAAAGATTGGTCGTTACGACTACTCGATGCATTATGGGCATACCGAACTGCATATAAATCCCCGATTGGTATGTCTCCATATAGATTGATTTATGGAAAAGCTTGTCACTTGCCTGTGGAATTAGAGCATAAAGCATATTGGGCCATTAAAATGTTCAACTTTAGTTTTGACCAAGCTGGCCCTGCACGAAAATTACAGCTAAATGAGCTTGATGAGATCCGCAATGAAGCATATGAGAACTCTAGAATCAGTAAAGAACGCATGAAGGTGTTTCATGATAAGAATATTGTGCGTAAAACCTTTACACCTGCACAGAAAGTTCTTCTTTATAATTCTAGGCTTCACATCTTTAAAGGAAAGCTTCGGACTAGATGGAGTGGTCCATACGTTGTTAAGGAAGTATTCCCATATGGAACAGTGGAGATTGAAAACCCAAGTAATGGAAACATTTTTAAAGTTAATGGGCAAAGATTGAAACCATTCTTGGAGGAGGGTATCGTGGAAGTGGAATCCATCGAATTGATGGATCCCCACTATGAATAATCTGTCTCTAACCATTTGGTGTATACTGTTGTATATTAGTGTATGTTGTTTTCTCTTTAATTTTTCTACAGATGCATGAGCACATTTTACGCGCATCTGGTATGTTCTTTCTATCCCTTATTTGATCTTACTCTATGTATTCATACATTGAGGACAATGCAAATTTTTGAGTGGGGGGGTGGAGCATTTACTTGATAATACAAAGCATATTGAATTTTGAAAAATAAATTTTTTGAATTTGATGTGCACATGCAACTGTGTTTATTTTTTTTATAGTTAAGTATAATTTTCTTATTTTTGGCCTTAGAAATTTTTAGAAGTAGAAGGGAATCACTTGGGAGAGAAATAGTTGAAGAAAAATGTAAATTTTTCTAAGTATAGAGGAATCAATTCACTGGAACTCGCGTCCGGACGCATGAATTATAGTATAAAATCTTCTGGAGTTTGCGTCCGGACGGGGAAGAATAGGCTGAACTTACTGGCATACGCGTCCGGACGGTGATTTGCACCGCGTCCGGACGGGAAGGCTATTCGTTTTAAATTCAGAACACGCGTCCGGACGGGACCTCACCATGCGTCTGGACGCGTGTCATTCAAAGCCTATTAATGCCTGCAGTTGAGCCGCGTCCGGACGGAAACACCCCATGCGTCCGGACGCGTGTGAGAACCTATAAATAGAGGCGTTGTCAGACTTGTTCAGCACACTTCTAAACCGATTTTCAAACAATTCCCACCCTTTCCACTTCTCTCTGCTCTACTCTAACAACTATGGCACCACCAAGAGCCTCCACCTCAAAGAGAGCCCGATCAAGCACCCAAGAAGATGAGGACACCACATTTGACCCCATACGTTTCCAAATACTAGATGAGCGGGTAAGATTTGAGAAGTACTATGCCTCCAAACCCTTTGTCTGTGAGAGGAAGATTGAACTCAAGGATTTCTCTCGATTAGGAATCCAAGAGATCATCACATCTAGAGGGTGGGCCGAGTTTATGGGTAGAGATTGGCCTTGCATTCCCATCCTGGCAAGGGAGTTCTACAGCAATGCCGATGACCTCGGGAATGGTCAGCTGACCACCTATGTCCGAGGCAAGCACATCAGTATAGATGCCTCAGCCATTGCCCAACTGACTGAAATGACTCAAGCTCGGGTGGCTGTCCCCGAATACCCTCAGAATTTTAGTGGAGATGAGGTGGGTAGGGAGTTAATGGGCGAGCAAGGTTTTGTATGGACTGACGGAGTGAAATTCCTTCAGCAGGGAGACTTGACCAATAAGTACAAGATTCTCAATCTAATTTCAGTCTCCAACATTTTTCCTTTGCTGAGGAATAATCACATTTACCCTAACCGAGCCCGACTTCTGTATGCCATAGGCACTGGCAAGACCATAGACCTCCCCTCTCTTATTTTCTCAGAAATGCGTAGGGCCATTGTTGACCCTAAAAAGCCATCTTTCCCATTTCCCGGTCTGGCTACCGCATTCTGTGAAAATGCAGGGGTGGTGATTGACCCTACGATGGAGAGGGCAAAGAAGGTTGTTGCACTCACCTCCGGCTCTCTTCTAAAAAGTCGGAGTGTGGCGAGGCCAGTGGGGATGAGGGGCCAGCAGGGGGAAGCTGCAGCTGAGGGTGATGTACCGGTAGAGGATTGGGATCAGCTCTTCAATTTCGATGAAGATTTTGACTTGCCAGTGGATGAAGACACTGATCCCAGGACTGACCGGCAGATTCTGTTCGAGTTGTTGAGAGGTCAGAGAGAGATGAGGAAGGAGATGAGAGAGTTGAGGGCTGAGATGAGGGGGCTAGGACGTAGTTCTCGTGATCAGGCAGGTCCCTCATCTTAGGATGATTTCTTCTAGGTCCCGGTGGTTTCAAAATCATTTCTTTTATTTTCCAGTTTTATGTAGAAATCAAAGCCTATGTTGGGTAGTTTTTGTTAGGCTTGATTTCTTTTATCTTTTGAATATGCATTGTACTCAAAATTCTCATTATTATATATATAAAATGCATATTTTGTTTGGTGTGTTATCAAATATCTAAATAACATTGCTATGAATAAGTTGATACCACAATATAGAAATAATTTGCTTAACTTTAAATTTGTAACTGTTTAAGCATCACATAGAACTTTAGTCTATATTTTTGTATCTCATATCATGTTCTTATAAAAACTCACAATTTGTGCACTTTAGACTTTACCAAGTTGAAAATTTGTTAGGTAGGTTACCTTGAGAACTTGAAACATATAGTGGAGATGCATGAAAACCCTAGTGAGTTTTGTTCCAATCTTTCTTGGAGGGTTATGTACATTTACTCAATAAAAAAATATTTTTATTCAGCTAATCTCCTTCAATAGTCTCATTATTTTTGTTTTGGTTAACACCAATATTGTGAATGATTGCTTGACTTTGAATTATTTGCATGAGAAGTGTGTTAGCAAAAGCTCTTGAGATATGATTTTAGGCCATCTTTGATATTATTTGAGCCTAAACCTTATTCTTTGAATATTATTATCCCTAGAAGCCATGATTGAGCCTTTAAAACAAAATTTTATTTCTTATACCCAACATATAATAACCAAGCCAATGACAAAAATAATATATTTTACCCTTGGTTATCCTGAGATTGAACTTTTATTGTTTATGTAATTTGGGAGATGTTGGTTAAGAAAAGAAAAGAAAAAAAAAGAGTTTTGCATACTTGTGAATATTTGCATTAGATGTCTTGCTAAAAAAAAAAAAAAGTTGAAAAAAAAGAGAGAAAGACAATATGTCTAGATGTGAAAAAAAAAAAAGAGAAAAAAATAGCAAGCATGTGTTTGAAAAGAAAAAAAATATGAGCAAGTGATGTAAATTGTGCTTCTAAAGGATGCAGAGTGAAAGGCTATGGAAAAAAGTTTGGTTGTGTAATGTACATGTTCTCTCGGGATAGTCTTTTGAATTCCTGTATATCCTTCGTTTCAAAACCCTAATCCCAAGGCCCCATTACAACCTTAAATAAAGTCCTATCTGATCTCAAGAGTGTATTGAGGATGCATGACTTGTGTGAATAAGG
The DNA here is from genome assembly GCA_951799425.1 of Ilex aquifolium. Classification (NCBI taxonomy): domain Eukaryota; kingdom Viridiplantae; phylum Streptophyta; class Magnoliopsida; order Aquifoliales; family Aquifoliaceae; genus Ilex; species Ilex aquifolium. Next base: position 40,559,964 of record OX637391.1, on the reverse strand, counting down.
AAGAGAATAGTGATTATTTGTTTATTGTGTGTTGATTTCCTTTCATGAGACTATGTCAAATCTTTTTCTTTTGGATTACGTTTTTTTTAATAGACATGTGAGCATTATTTTGTTTTGACTTAAATATCTTCTTCTCACATGTGATATTTGAGGGAATAGTCACTATAATCTGATAGAATCTTTTATGAGTGAATTATCTAGTGAGATTTGGCATTGAGACGAATAGTTGATAGTTGTAGAGGTGATTACCAGATAAATTACTGACTTGGTATAATTAATTCACACTACACACGAGTTTATATGAGAATATGATAAGTGCATACAATTATATACCGCATAGTTCTATATGTTGTTTTGCATGTGCTTATAAAAAGTTTTGTATCTAAAAATTTCAATAGTGCGGTAGCAATTTATATTATACAGTTGTTATTCAGATATTTGATCAAAGGGCGATGTTTGTGGGTATCATCTCTGGAAACCCTCACGAGACTATACTCGTCCACTAGGGGAAACCTAGGGGTTTAAAGGCTTGTTGCATATGCTAAATGCAATCGTGAATCCTACGAAAGTGGTTTTGTTTTGTTTATAGTATTACATGTTAGTTGTCTGCCTTACTAGGGACTAGCAAGGTCTAAGTGGGGGGGTGTGATTCAGGTCTAATATTTACATTTGTCAGAGGTAATATTAATCATTTTATTGTGAAAGTGAGATATTTATGATGATTTAATTGAAGATTAAGGCTAGGAGAATAAAAGATGAGTTGTGTTGTTTTGCAGGTTAATAGTGCACAATTGGAGTGAAGCTATGAGAAGGAAGGAAGCATAGCTCAGGAAGGATTACACTGGAACACGCGTCCGGACGGAGGAAGTATACGCGTCCGGACGCGGTTGGCAGAAAGTTGACAAACGAAGCAAGGACCATTCTGGAAGGCGCGTCCGGACGGTTGAGAGAGTCGCGTCCGGACGCGTGTCAAACCTCTGCTGCCGAGCTTTGAGTCCTAGTGGGATGCAATCTCTGGGGAATGTAATTTATAAATACAAACCTAGGACTTTGTAAGGGGGATCTATCTTTTTACTCTCTTTGTTTTAGTCTATTTTCTGAATCCTTTACCATGTCTGGCTAGAAGGCTAAGCTAGGGCTAGGGGAAAACCTCTCGACGGAGTACGGTATTTTTATTGACTCTTGTACTTAAGGATTTATGAAACTGTGTTAATTGAATTCCTAATATTTTAGCAAAGTGTTTATACTGTATAAATTCTTGAGTTGTTGTGCCACGTACATCGATTGCTTGAGTTTCCCTGCGTGTAAATCACTGGTTATTCCATGTTGGAAGGGTTAACATTATTTCATAGAATAATATGATTGAATGATTATTCAGGTTCCTGATAGTTATTTGATTATAACCATTGGATTTATCACTTGACTTGTTAATTGGGTTAACTGACATTTAATTCCTCTTTCAAGTCAAGCTTTGAGTCTTTAACTATTATTGTATGAAGTTGAGAGGGAGTACCTGATGCTCTAGTATTTTATTTATTACTGTTTTAATTACCAAAAATCATTTTTCTCCAATCAACAACTTTCTAAACAAATCCTTTTCCGTTCAAATTACTTTTGTTGTTTGTGTGATTGTTCCTTGTTACAATTCCTCGTGGGATCGACCTCGGACTTCCGAGATTATATTACTTTGCTCAACCTGCGCTTGGGTTTACACTTTTAAAGTTGAAGCAGTGAGCTTTTTCCTTTTCTGGCGCTTGTATGGCAACGGTAGGTTCCCTTCGGTTGCCGAGTTCCTTTACTTTTTCGTGGTTGAAGAGGACAATCCCCCCTGCTTTAGCTTCTTTCGTTGGAGGCAGTTTGATTTACCCCGTTTGGTTTTGGACCTTCCTTCTAATCTTGAAGGGTGGTCCCAGCGCTTCTTTTTTGCTTCCGGAAAATCTTGGTGGTCTCCTGAGCTGCGCTGTCCTGATACTAGGGTTCCTCGGTCCTGGTAGAGCTTTTCTTGCCCTAGTATGCCCAAACCGTGATCTCTTTGAACTCTTCTCATAAAGACATATTCTCATTACGTTCTTGTTTGTGCAGGTCCTCCTGATCTAGATCTGCCACAGATGATGAATGTTCATGAGTTGCTGCTCCTGGAGCCCAGGACCTTTTCAAGGTTGATGACGAGTGCGAACCTCTATCTATTTGGGGCTAAGGCTACTGAGTATGAGTTTTCCTTCACTCCAGATTCTCCTTGGACTTCTCCTACTGAATCTGACGAGAAAGTCATAAGTGAGGAAGAGGACTCTGGTGAGGGGGGAATACTGGTGCGAGCTCGAAGAGGCGCAAGAGGGACGGCTCTTTCTCACCCGATTCTCTTTCCACTATTTTTCTTACTCCAGTAGGTCAGAAGCTTCTTGATTCACTCTACAAGGCTGAACATGAGAGAGATCAGCTGAAGGAGGAGAACGCTCGCCTGAAGGAGGAGGTCGCCGAGCTGAAGTTGCAGCTTAAGAAGGATTAGGAGTTCTGCCTCCTTTTTTTTTTTGTTTTTGATTAATGCCAAACTTTGTTCTCTCCTTGCATTTTCTTGAACGCTTGTATTCTTGGATTCTTTGAATACCAGATCTTTCTTTTTGAATGTTCATGTCCATGTATGAGCTGAGGGGCTCATCTCTTATGAGCTAAGGAACTCATTCTGAATTCTATAAGCTTAGGCGCTGAGCTTTTTCAGCACATTCTTCGTGTTCAGAACACGAACGTGGATGGAAAACAGAAGATCAGGTTTGTACTGACATCTACTGTACTAGACATGAAGCTAAGAGATGATCCTGAACGTTTGGAGAAGATCAGGAACCACCGTGGTCTTCGTCAGTATTGGGGTCTTTGAGTGCATGGGCAGCACACAAAGACTACTGGTCGTGGGGAAAATACTGTTGGTGTCTCCAAGAAGAGGTCAACTTGAATTTTATGAGCTTAGAAGCTTATCGTTTGTATATGAGTGGAAGAGCTCATCTTGAATTTTATAAGCTGAGAAGCTCATCGTTTGTATATGAGCTGAAGAGCTCATCTTGAATTTTATAAGCTGAGAAGCTTATCGTTTGTATATGAGCTGAAGAGCTCATCTTGAATTTTATAAGCTGAGGAGCTTATCGTTTGTATATGAGCTGAAGAAGCTCATCTTGAATTTTATAAGCTGAGGAGCTTATCGTTTGCTGTAGAGCTCGTTCCATATGTACTTGTTGCACATTCCTTTACTTTGGAAATCATATGAGGATGAATAAAAGACTCGTTTATTTTTATTGAAAATAGCTCTGTTACAAGGAAAACTTACTGAAAGAACTTCTTAAGGTGTTCGGCATTCCAAGAGTGAGGTAGAATCTTTCCTTCCTCTGTTTGCAACTCGTAGTTTCCTGGTCTGATTACCCTTGATATGATATAGGGTCCTTCCCAGTTGGGTCCCAGCTTCCCATGCGTGGGATCCTTCTTCGCAAGCAGAAGCTTCCTAAGTACCAAGTCTCCAACCTTGAAACTTCTGTGCCTTACCTTCCTGTCGTAGTATCTTGTAGTTTTTCTTTGGTAAATTTGGACGCGATGCAGAGCTCTGTCTCTCTTTTCATCCAAGAGATCGAGGTTCAGTAGGAGAGACTCATCATTGTACTCGGCATCTGCAAACTCCACCCTAGGTGATTGAAGCCCTACCTCGACAGGTGCCACTGCCTCGGTTCCAAAGGCCAAAGCAAATGGGGTTTCCTGAGTTACAGATCTGACGGTGGTCCTGTAGGCCCACAACACTTTAGGGATGTACTCCACCCACTAGCCTTTTTGGTTTTCTAGTTTGGTCTTCAGAGCTGTCTTTATGGTTCTGATTGTGACCTCTGATTGTCCATTGGATTGAGGATGTGCAGGAGCTGAGAAATAGTTATTTATCCCAAGCTCAGCACAAAACCTTTTAAATTTTGAGTTGTCAAACTGCTTCCCATTGTCAGACACGACTGCTCTGGGAACCCCAAACCTGCAAACTATCGATTTCCAAACAAAGTTTTGGACTTTTTGTTCGGTGATTGTTGCCAAGGGTTCGACCTCTGCCCACTTGGTGAAGTAATCCACCCCTATGATAGCAAACTTGCATTGTCCCATACCGGTGGGAAAGGGTCCAAGAATGTCCAAACCCCACTGCTGAAAGGGCCATGGACTTACCACCGAGGTTAGCAGCTCGGGTGGACAATGGGAAATATTGGCATGCTCTTGGCAAGTCTTGCATCTTTTGACCAATTCGGTGGCATATTTGAGCATGGTCGCCCAATAATATCCCTGCCTTAGTGCTTTTCCTGCCAAGGCCCGAGCTCCGATGTGATTGCCACATATTCCCTCGTGTACTTCTCTGAGTATATAATTGGCGTCTTCATCTCCTACGCATTTAAGGAGAGGTGCTGAAAATTCTCGTTTGTATAGATTTCCTTACAGCACAGAGAATCTGGCTGACCTGGTTTTGAGCTTGGAGGCCTCCTTAGCATCGTTTGGCAAGGTTCCGTTCTGCAGGTACCCTATGATGGGGTCCATCCAGCTCGGCTGAGCTACGATTGGTAGCATTTCTTCTTTTTCAATGCTTACTGAAGGCTCTGGAAGGTGCTCCACTGGTATTAGTCTATCCAAGTCCTCTTGTGAGGAAGTTGCTAACCTTGCCAACGCATCTGCTCGTGAATTCTCTGTCCTGGGAATGTGTCTGACCTTAACCTGCACAAACTTCTTGACTAGTTCTCGTACCTTTCTGAGGTAAATGACCATTTTTTCGCCTCTCGCTTCGTAGGAATCCTCCATCTGTTTCACCACTAGTTGAGAGTCACTGCAGACTTCTAACTGTTCTACTTCCATAGAATGAGCAAGATTGAGCCCAGCGATGACAGCTTCATACTCAGCCTCGTTATTTGAAGCCTTAAACCCAAACCTAAGGGCATATTCGACATCTATTCCATCTGGAGAGGTCAAGATTATACCTGCACCACTCCCCTGAGCATTGGCAGCTCCATCCACAGAAAGCCTCCATATGGGGAGGTCAGGTACTAGCTCCGTGATCTCCAAAGGTGCTGCCGCTGTGAATTCTGCGATGAAATCCGCCAAAATTTGCCCTTTGATGGCAGTCCTTGGCTTATATCTGATATCAAACTCACTGAGCTCTACAGCCCACTTAACCAACATTCAAGAAGATTCAGGTTTATGCAGTACTTGCTTCATTGGCTGATCTGTTGGAACCTCGATAGTATGAGCCTGGAAATAGGGCCTAAGTCTCTTGACTGTTGTAACCAAAGCTAAAACGAGTTTTTCCATCTTTGGATATCTCTCCTCTGCCCCCCTCAGAGCTCTGCTGCAGTAATAGACTGGTTGCTGAGCTCTGTCTCGCTCCTTAACTAGCGCTGCGCTTGTTGAAAAATCTGAGATTGCCAGGTAGAGAGTAAGGACTTCCCCTTCTAAAGGGCTTACCAAAACAGGAGGGGAGCTCATATAATTTTTTAGGGCTTTGAATGCTTCTTCGCACTTAGTATCCCACTGAAATGCCTTCTTCAAGATTTGAAAGAATGGCTGGTACTTATCGCTTGACCTGGACACAAAACGGCTCAGGACAGCTATCCTACCTGTCAGACGTTGTACCTCCATTGTGTTGGATGGTGACTGCATATCTAATACCGCCCTAACCTTCTCTGGATTAGCTTCAATTCCTCTGCTGCTAACTATAAAACCTAGAAACTTTCCTGCTGAGACCCCGAATGCACACTTCGCAGGGTTGAGCTTCATCTTGTACTCCTTTAGGATCTGGAACGATTCAGCTAGGTGTTCGATGTGGAGCTCTGCCTTCAGTGACTTTACTAACATGTCGTCGATGTAAACTTCCATGGACGCACCTATCTGCTTTTGGAATATCCTATTCACCAACCTTTGGTAAGTGGCTCCAGCGTTTTTCAATCCAAAAGGCATGACCTGATAACAGTATGTTCCCTGTTCAGTCACAAAGGAGGTCCACTATTAAGTCGATCCGAGGTAAGGGAAAGCTGTCCTTGGGGCATGCTCGGTTGAGGTCAGTGAAGTCGATGCACAGTCGCCACTTACCATTGGTTTTTTTTACAAGAACCACATTTGCTAGCCAGGTGGGGTAGTCAACCTCCCTGATGGCCTTTGCGTGGAGGAGTTTGCCGACCTCTTCGTTGATCGTTTTTTGGAGTTCTGGGGCGAAACTTCTTCGCTTCTGTTTGATAGGTTTGCAGGTAGGATTCACGCTGAGTTTGTGCGTGATGATCGAGGGGTCGATACCTTCCATATCTTCTTGTTTCCATGCAAACACTCCTATATTTTTCTTCAAGAACTGGATGAGGAGGCTTTTGACTTCTCTGCTCAGCTTGGAGCCTATATAAACGAGGTGTTCTGGTTCCTTGTCCAGCTGAATTGGCTCCAGCTCTTCTGAGGGCATTGGTCTTGTTTCCAGCTCATCCCTCATGTCGAGTTCATCTAGTTGGATGTTCTCAACCTCTTTCATCTTTACAGACGTCATGTAGCATTCTCTTGCTATACGCTGGTCTCCCCGGACCACTCCAATTCCATTTTCTGTCGGGAATTTAACGACCAAGTGATAGGCAGATGGGATTGCCCTCATAGAATTAAGGGATGACCTTCCAAGCAAGATGTTGTATGCAAAAGGTGCATCCACCACTAGGAATTTTACGGTCGTGGTGGGTTGGCAAGGTGGGTCACCTAGGGTGAGCACAAGTTGTATCGAGCCCAGAGGGAACACTCTTTCTCCTGAGAATCCCAGCAAGTGAGTACTTACAGGTTCAAGTTTTTCCCTTCCTATGTCCATTTTGTCGAATGTAGGTGCAAAAATGATGTCTGCCGAGCTCCCGTTATCGATCAGAACTCGATGAACGGTCCTGTTAGCCACCACAGCTCGTACCACCAATGGATCGTCATGAGGGTATTGGCATCCCTCCAAATCAGAATCTGAAAAAGTGATAGATGTATCTATGTGTGGTGCTTTGGATACAGTGTGCACTTCGAGAGCTTCTTCGACTCTGATTCGTCGGAGGTGCGCTTTCCTGGCTGAGCTGGACTCTCTACCTCCCGCAAATCCTCCAGATATTACTCTAATCTCACCTAGAGGTTGCTGATGTGGCGCAGGTGCCTGCTGTTGAGGTGGCAGCGGTGGAAGAGCTCGGTTCTGGTTGTCATGGGCCACAAAGCGACGCAACTGTCCTCGCTGGATCAGGAACTCGATTTCCTTCTTTAGTTGAATGCAGTCATCAGTGTGGTGACCATGATCCCTGTGGTAATCGCAATACTTCGTGGGGTCTCTCTTGGTTGGATCTGCCTTCATCCGAGGTGGCCACCTTAGGAACTTCTCGTTTTGGACCTCATACAGAACTTGGGATACAGCGGCGGTGAGCGGGGTGTATCGCTGAGGTCCATATCTAGGCTGTAGTTCGGGCTGTATGGGGCCCAAACGGTCTCTAACATTTCCTCTTCTCTTCGGGGAGCGATCTCTATCCCTCCTTGGGGACCTTTCTCGCCCTTTTTCTTTCTTGGGACTTCGGTCCCTTTTCTTCTCTTCTTTTTCTTTCTCCTTACATGAGGATGTACTTCCCACCTTGGAAAGGAGTGCCTCTTCCCCATTTATATACTTTTCTGCCTGGGTTAACACCTCAGCCATGCTTGCTTGAGGGTTCTTTGATATAGAGAACATTAGGTCCTTTGACTGCACTCCTAATCCTGCAATAAAGGCAGTTAGGGCAAACTTTTCGTCTGGGATGTCCACCTTCAGAGATTCTGAATTGAACCTCTGCACATAAGATCGCAGGTTCTCCTCGGGCCTCTTATTGACATTTAATAAATAGTAGTTCGGCTTCCTGTAGATCCGAGCTCCAATGAAGTGAGATACAAAGGAAATGGAAAGTTCTTTGAAAGATGAGATCGAGGCTGGGGGGAGCCTATTGAACCATGCCAAGGCCGACCCCTTCAAGGTAATGGCGAAGGCCCTCCATCGCACAGGGTCCTGGTATCCGTGCAACTCCATTTGGTTTTTGTAGGTGTTGAGGTGATCCACAAGGTCTTTTGTCCCATCAAAGACCTCTATCTGAGGTACTCTGAACTTTGGAGGAAGGGGGAAATGCAGCACCCCGGGGGTGAATGGGGATTCAGTTTGCTGCACCAAGGCATCCATCGTTACTGGGGTTTTGAATTTTACTGCCTCTCTCATGTGGCTGAGCTCTTGCTGGATATCCTTGAAGCGGTGTTCCCAATATTGCTCCATTCTTTCCTGTTGGAAAGGAATGAAGTCATTCCTCTCCGGTCCTTCGTTCTGGCTTTGTGCTTCTTCATTGATTTCCCTCCTAAGCGGCTGATGGGGTGCTTGGCTGCTTTCTCCTCCTTCGTTTGCTTCCCTGAGGGGGTCAAGGCACTGCCGTTACCTAGGGGGAAGATTGTTCGGGCCTTGCCGGGGTGGTTGCGCCTGCTGAGGACCTTGTAAGAGCTTCAAGAGCTCTTCATTTTGTTGGAGTAAGCGTTGATTGACCAGGCGAAGGGCGTCCAGTTCATTGTTAGGGGGAGGATCTGCCGTAGGAGGGTCGTTTTCAGCAGTGGGGATGAAATCATGAAGGTTTTCCGGTTGCCTTCCACTGGTGATCTCCTGGGGATTCTGCGCTCTTGTAGGATTCATCTGACTTTTACTCATGTTTCGTGTAGAGACCATCAATTACTGAGAAATCAGTATATTTGTAATAAGAACTTTCGTTCCCACAGACGGCGCCAAACTGACGGTGTAAATCTACCGAAAATGAACTAGGAGTCAGGTATGCGTGGAGTTGCGAGTGGTGTCTGAGCTACAAGGCTCGTGTCAAGCAATGCTGGTTGATGTTTAGAGGAATTGAGGAAGGGGAGATAACTCAACAGAACTACAGTGGTTCACCGGCCTAAGCTCGGCTAGTCCACTCTGGAATGGAGTCTTTTGCTCCTCTTTTCTTATTGATTGTGTTGAACGTGTTACAGCGTAGTAAGGAGAGAATTAGGGTTTTTCGTGACTCTATTGCCTTATATCCCCTTTGATGGGGGGTCTATCCCCATTTTATAGCCTCTTGCTTACCTCTAATCCGATCTTGCCTCCTATAATGGAGGGATCTTCCCCCCTCTCTCTCTCTCCATATGACTGGCTTTGACGGTCTATATCCCGAAATCTTTGCCTTCTACCATGGGATCCTCCTACCTACTTGGAAAAGATCTTGGTTAGTTAAGGTTTTTGCGCCTGGGTTCCAGCTTGGCTTCTACCTCGAAGGTGTCCTCTGTCATCTTGCTGTCTCCTCGCCTTTTTCTCCTATTATCTTGTTTGGAGGAGCTCCAGTACTGGCTGGGCGAGCTCAGACTATGGTTTGGATGAGCTCTGCTTTTCTTCCCTGAGCTCATTTCCTGAGCTCATGTTTGGGGTTTATTTCAGGTATCATCAATAAGCATGATGGCTTGTTTAAAAAATTAGGAAGTGTAACAGGAGTGGTTTGGAATATTTCGTCTAATCCTATAAGCAATGACACCAAGAAGGGAAAAGTCAGCTAGTATTACTAAACGTGGAAGTACAAAGAATCACCAATTAAGGAAAAAAGTACTAAAAATACTCAATCGACTTCATAAAATCACTTCATTCCTCATTTTTCTGGGAGACTCTACGTTACCCCCAAAAAAAAAAAATTGGTATTATTACTATTTTATATGATAAAATTATAATTTTGAAATGAGAAGTTATAACTGTTCAATCGAGGTCATGATCGATCATGAAAAACGGGATATCAATCTCAACATTTTATGATCGATCATGTCTAACTTAATCTTAAAAAATTATAATTTTTTATACCGGTATCGCTTTTTGTACTATAGAAGTTCCCTCTCTGTCTACTCTGTTAGACTTTCTATTTTAAAAGAGATAACACTGTACATTTAACATGCGCTAACTAATTAATTAGTATGGCAGGTGTTAGCCATGTTCACTTCATATCCCAAAGAAGTTGAAATTCATTATCTGACGAACACTACAAGCAAATTGAGATGAAGGCAATACGCAACATCTGCTTATATCTTACACTAGAGGCAAAATGTAAATTTTTTTGACTAAAACTTCTACCCAAACATGATTGGAATTTGAAAATGTTTATACGTCAAAACTGCTCACCAATAAATTATTCCTAAAATAAAAATTTTGTGATAAGAAAATTAAAAACCGCGGTCAGATCGGATGGTGGAAGAAACGTTTGAGACAATGATGAAACTAAGATTTTTATCTTAAGAATGGTAAAACAATGGCATAGTCAACAAATTTTATTATGTATGATGATGCACAAAGTTGGCTATGTACAATCAAATTAGTCGAGTGTGTGGTGTAAAATAATTAATGAAATAATTAATAATAAGAGACAAACATTGGGTGGTTAGGTCTGGATGACCTAACCACTGAAAGCGGCAACGGTGACCGAAAAACTCTATTAATGAGAGAGTACAAGGTAGTTGGGGAAAGAGGGAGCGAGAATACGCTCAAGGTATAGTGTGTGAGATCTGCCCCCATGTGCAGGGAGTTTACAATTTATAGGCGCATAGCCCTGTTGAGACGGTGACGTGAGGTTCAAGTTATTAATTTATCGGGAATGATAACTACAATTGGGGATAGACACTATCCTGAAGTAATAACTATCATGATGATTGCTCTCTCACATGCATTGACTCTTCCTGAACTCTTAAGCTTTAGATTGGACTGAGGTCATGAACTAAGTCTGACTTGCCTTTTGATAAGTGGTTTAAGTGTAATATTTCAAACTTGAGGGATCTAAGAATTATATACTTACAAATTTCAGGGGTCTAAGTGTAATTTACTAACGAATATTGACAATATGAGTCTAAGTGTTATGTGCGTACAAATCTCAAAGAGTCTGTGTTTGATATTTCAAATGTTGAGGGTTTAAATAATTAAATGACAAATCTCAAAGGTTTAAACGTAATTCTCTAACGCCTTCTAGTGGTCCTACGGTAATCGAGAAAGAACAAAAAAACATTCACCCAACTCTGATAGGGACATCCTTGAGTCCTTCCAAGTTCTCGAGAATGGTAAAAAAAGAAAATTGACTAATAAAATAAGACCTAGGTTCAAATTCATTTAAGAAAAAGCTTGTAACCTCCTAACCTACTTTTTAGTAATAGATCTTAGAACCTGGAGTTCTGGGCAATTTAGCTTTAAAAGGAAGGACGATCCATTTTGATCCTAAAAACCACTCCCAAAATATTATAAGCATGATGGCTTGTTTAAAATATTAGGAAGTATAACAGGAGTGATTTGGAATATTTCGTCTAATCCTAGAAGCAATGCCACTAAGAAGGGAAAAGTCGGCTAGTATTACTAAACATGGAAGTACAAAGAAACACCAATTAAGGAAAAAAATACTAAAAATACTCAATCGACTTCATAAAATCACTTCATTACTCCTCTTTTTGGGAAACTCTACGGAATCAAAAAAAAAAAAAATTGTATTAGTATTATCGGTTACTATTTTGTATGGTAAAGTTAAAACTTTAAAAAGAGAATTTATAACTGCTCAAGAGAGGTCATTCATAGCAAAATGATGGCACATTGATCAAGAATTTCGTGAGTGTCCTTCATAGCTCTTGGCAAACGGAAACAATAAGGATGTTGATGTTGAAGATACAAGTTTGTATTGTCTATAGTGGGTTGATGGCTTGTCTTAAGAGTTCGATATTGATTCATGAAATGGCCTGTGGGAGTTGCAGGTGGACTGATCCAACTGAACCATTGGCGTGGACAACCTCTACAATATGTGGCCAACGCTGCCTTCTTGGCATCTCTCTTTGCTGATTATTTGAATGCCACTGATGTTCCCGGTTGGAACTGCGGGCCCACATTTTTTTCAACAGATGTCCTACGCAGTTTTGCCACTTCACAGGTTCTCTTCTACTCTCTTTATCCTCTCTTTTTTTTTTTTTATCGTTTTTGAACCTTTTAAAGAAGTATAAAACATATTAACAAAGAGCAATTTAATATATTGAAACTATTAGATTAGTAGTGGGTCCCATTATTAAATATACCCACTAGAGGAAGAGGGGTGTCATCTACGAGTACGAACCCGGGTGGGGCTTGGGGAGGAAGAGAGGTGAATTATGCATCTCTCAACCCAGGATTTAAGTAGTGGTGTGCTAGCTATATCTTCAATAGTGAGATAATCATAGAAAGGAGAGGTCATTTTTCCTTGAAGTTGGTCACTTCTATAAAGCATAACATTTTTCATTTCTGGAAACCATTCTTTACTTAATTTACTTTCTAACTCATGAGTAATAAGCTGATCAAGCTATTCTAACCTTTCTCTTTTGTGTTGCAAAATCAGATCAATTACATTCTTGGTGCGAACCCCTTGAACATGAGCTACGTGGTGGGCTATGGCACCAAATTTCCTAGACATGTGCGTCACCGTGGGGCATCAATACCTCACGACGGCAATAAGTACTCCTGCACCGGCGGGTGGAAGTGGCTTAACAGCCGAAGCCCGAATCCTAACACCATTACAGGAGCCATGGTTGGAGGGCCTGATAAATTTGACAGATTCCAAGATCTCCGAACGAATTTTAGCTATACCGAGCCCACAATGGCCGGAAATGCCGGTTTGGTGGCTGCACTAGTGTCTCTGACAAGCAGTGGGGGTTATGGCATTGATAAGAATATTATATTTTCAGCAGTTCCGCCGATGTATCCAGTGAGTCCACCACCTCCACCACCATGGAAACCCTGAATAACAGATTCAATAAAGTTCCCATGGCTTGAGCTGCTTTAGATCTCCATACTTCAAATTTTCACTCTCAGCTTCGTGTTTGTACAAGACATCTGATATGTTTTTTTGTTTTCTGAACTGAGATATCTGATGTGTTCGGTTACTAATTTTTCTTATTGTTAATTATACAAGGGGATGCTCAAGTCAACAATCTTGTAATATTTTCAATTTTGCTACATTTCAGCTTTATACCATTTGGTCCTTCTGACCACATTTGTACAAGCTCACTGATCCACATTTGTGTGTGTGTTTTGAGGAGAAGGAGGGGGGGGGGGGGGGGGGGGGGGGGGGTAAACAATAGCCCATCTCTAAAGATATCATCATCGATTAATCAGAAGAAACTCAATCAAAGAGGCAATAATTGAGCCATAAATGTTCCAGTTAAAGAAAATGAAGGAAACAAAGAAAAGACATTGCCTTATAACTGATACCCCCTTTTAGAGCCAGTAATTCCAGACGCTGCCTGATTTTGCCAGGAGCACCCATTATTTTACAGAGATTTCAAGGGGGAATTATTGAACCAATTGCTTATTTTCACAGATATAATAGAAATGCTTGGGCCGACTACTGTGAATAGCATGAGCCTGGCCCACCCGGAGCAACTCGACCAGGCCCGGCCAATGGAGCAGCAGCAACTCCTCTCTGATTCAGAAGACACCTAAAGTGTGCTAATCTTCCAGTAACTTGCCGTGGATCTTTAGCTAGATTGTCATAAGATGTCCATAGCCTCTCTTCATCCAGGATAAGAAGAAAAGAAAAGAAGTTAATGACAAGAATAAATTAGTTCAGTGGGTAGATGCTAATGCAGGTCCTCATAAACACTACAACACAGTATTGTGCAATGGAACTAGCTACAGAAACCAGTTTTTAAGCTAAAATACAGTAGTTCTATCCTCACTGATGTATGGCATCAAAAGAAAGAACAAGAACCTCATGCATAACAATTGAAGAGTCAACAAGAACCTCATACACAACTTCTTATAGATGAGTAGGAAAGGAGAAAATACTGAGTGCTAGTACAACAAAATGCCATGTCCCAATGTATGTGTGGACACAAAGCTACCATCCTAGTAGATGCACAAAAATGGTCCTACCATGGTCCTTGCAGCAAGTATACATGATGAAAAGATGCCACTTTATCTTCCGTAGTCTTTCCTTCAAATAAATACAATTTGTTTTGGAGTTGGAAATATGGCAACTGTCATGTAAAGCGTATTTGATTCGAGATTCCAACAGGTGCCTATGTATTTAGATGGGCCTCTAAGTGGTATTCTTCCTTTAATTATCTCTTGATGCAGTAAATAGGTATATCGTGCAATGCTGGTTGTGTAGTGCTTAGCACACTGGTTATGTGAACAAAATACCACATGCCAACATATGTGCAACCACATAATTACATCCTAGTGCATGCACATAAATGGCCCTACCATTTTCCTTGCAGCAAGTAAATATGGTGATAAAATCCCACTTTATCCTCTACACTCTTTTGTTCTATCACATAGTGTTATGAACAAAGGCCACAAACAAATAAACGGAACGGAATAGAAAAATAGAACACACAAAATTTACATGATTCAGCTCAAGAAGCAAGCCTACCTACGTCCACGAGCGAAGTGGCAAAATTTCACTATCAAAAGGTTAGAGATTACAAAGCATTCTTGAAAAAAAAAAGGCAAGAGAACGTATCATCACTCTTAACTCTATTTCAATATAAATAGTGCCCAAAAAATTTCGTTTCAATGGATTGTTTCAATCACCTATAAAATTTTGACCGTTTTGACGGTTTCGAAATGAAATTATAATCACTGGTGCATTGCATATTTTCCAACAACCAGAAACACTTAAAGTATCGATAAAACAATAAACGTGGGTAGTTAAATCTCCATGCAAACGTAACTAGAATGGGCCTGGATCTGATTTATTTTGAAGAACTTGTGAAAGGAAATTTCAGATTTTATGGATGACTTCATCTGGAAAGAAAAAAAGAAATGAATATAGTATCTATTCAATGAAACCACCCATTGGGTGGAAAATATGGCTTTTCCAATATTCACAGGATTGAAGAAGCAATAATTGGGAAAAGATTTTAGCTTTGATATGAAATGAGTACCTGCAGCTGCTGCAGCACGTGGCCATATGGTTTGTTCAATATCTGAACCATCAATGTGTTCACCCCACATGCATACCTCACCCCCAATAACTAATGCCTGTTGCTTGGGATTTGTTATATTTGTGAGTGGTTCATTCATATAGAAACCCTGCCATGTAGCATCCAAGTGGTCCAAATACCACTTGTCCTGATTACTTACAATGCACCTCAAACCAGCAGCAGTTACTCGCTCAGCAACACCACTCCCAAGCCTGTCAGAGATGATGTAAGCTCACAATTAACACTCCTGGATGGAAACAATAAAAAGTAGAAGAAATGATAGCATGTCACAACATGATGAACTATTGGATCACTTTTTTATTTCTTGTCCTTTTCTATGAGCTTTTTGACACGTATCTGAACTACAACAGAATGTAATTGATCATGTCTAATTCGATGACAAGACTTTTCCTGTGCAAATTCTGACCTTTGACAACCACTTGTGGGATCAATTTAATTAGGATTCAAATGGGATGATACAGGATTTAAAGATTACATGGTTTCCTCATCGATTACTGCGGTCTGTAAATTGAATGAATGCTACTACTCTTAAGACATGGGGATAATAGGATGCGAGTAACTCATAAGCACGTTAATAGAATTTCCTAACTGTTTTATAGACCTACCTTTTTCACAGGTATGTAAAGTTGTTCCATCATAACTACACTAGTTCTGCGATATCATTACTACCAAACTAGCTGAATATCATTTTGGTCAAAAAAATTGGACTGCAAAACTTACTTTTTTCTGCAACATTGACTTTCAGATGTCGGGAGACAGTAATTTCTGTGTGAACTAGTGTATAAGTGACATCCTTAGAACTGAGAGTTCTCAGAGGTAAAGGACCGAAGTAGCACTAGAAACTGTGCAGATGCATTTATATTTGGCTGAGAAAGAAAAGAGAGGGAGGAAGGCTGAGAGACAATTTATGTTATATCTCCTCCTAACATCCGATGATCTTGTCATAGGAACTACCATGGAGCTCTTAAATCAAGTGTTTTTTCTCAAAACAAGGTACTTAAAAGACAAAATGTATAAGAAAATTTGGTTGATTTCAATACAATCTCAGAAGAACTAGAAGTGTCCTGAAAATCAAGAAACTGACAGGATCTCGAGTGTCATTGGTTTTGTATGGATTACCTATTGAAAGCCCATTCAACTTCTAGTCAAAAATACTTGCAGTGATTTCCTATTTCTATTTTTAATAAGGATGAAGTAATATGGATCAGAAGGAAAGGAACTGCTGAATATGTTAAAGGCTGTTTTACATATGTCAAGCAATATTTAATCTAGCATTATTGTGTTCCACTTATTACCACATGCCGGTAAAATCTCTCTACTCATACGTTTCTGTAAATAATAATGCTCTGGTGGGAGTTCTTAGTCATATCCCAAATCGAACCTACTTTTGCAAAATCGATCTCCAAAAATTTGTGACCGACATTATCTAACGAGATGATCAAACATGAAGAGCCTGATCAATCTATCGTAAATAATGGAAATATCTATCACGAGTGACCCTAAAGTTTAGATGAGGCTAATTCTTGTAAACCTCACACTGAGAATCAAAAGGCGGAGATAATGAATAAGTATCTCAGTTTGAATTCCACTAGGGTAACAAAATAAGAAATATATGACGTCTCTTTTCAAAAGAATACTGTTCACACAAGAATACCAAGAAAAACCTGATGTATAGAACATCCAAATAGTATAGGCTTGGCCAACACACCCTCTCTCTGTCTCTCGATCAAAGTCGAATAAAGAGAGGGAGAGAAATACACAACCAAACACACACAAGTCTAAAAATACATAATAAGATTCCTTACTTGAACATAAAACAGGTGTCTGAGTTCAAGATTTCTATGTAATATTTAAAATCCAGAAACATTAATTAGTAGCAACATTTCTGGCCCACTTTTCATGATAATAGGAATACATTGAACTTGTCTGTCACAGACAATTTATAAAAGTGAAATTTGAATTAGTGTTCTTATGATCTTTGGTTTAAAAGAATAATCAGAAACAATGAGGACCACTAATATTGAAACACCTGAATCCTTTCTTTCTCAGCCGCTGAATAATTGTGTGATTTGAGGTGTTACAATGTACAATCATAAGTTTTTTTGTCCCCTTGAATGACAAATCGTTGGAAGCTATTGAAATCTCGCATTCAATTAGCAAACTTGACAACAAAGAATTGCAGGAA
This sequence comes from Ilex aquifolium, assembly GCA_951799425.1. Taxonomy (NCBI): domain Eukaryota; kingdom Viridiplantae; phylum Streptophyta; class Magnoliopsida; order Aquifoliales; family Aquifoliaceae; genus Ilex; species Ilex aquifolium. Next base: position 40,542,773 of record OX637391.1, on the reverse strand, counting down.
AGCTTGCAAAACTTTCTTTTTTGTATCAAGATAAAAAAAAAAAAAAAAGGATTATAATGTAGTCAATTACATTAGCTGGAAGGAATACCATACTCTAACCATGATGTTGTACATAAAATGTGCACTTCATGAAATTCTTAATCATGAAGATCAAGAAACAACTTAAAATATGAACATTTGAACCACCTCCATAAACAAGACCTGTTGACTTGCAAAGTTTACGACTCTTTCCTTCAAAATATACCAAAGAAGATGCACTAGAATCACTCCCAAAAAATTTTCCCTCCCTAGATGACAGATGTGGGACAAGCTCTAACATAAAGGATGGGTCCTTAATGCAAGCATTTTAGGAGAATTAGAGTGCAACAAGCCCTACAGTCTTTTGTTCAAAGGGTGAAGGAACTTTGGAATGCCTTATATGGGACACAAAGTCTATTTTCCTTTAAGAGTTCAGAAAAATAGGTACAAAGATGGGCATAATTCTCTGATCTATGATAAACTATAAATATAATTTGTTAGCAATTCCAAATTCCGTTAATTATGAACTTTTGTATTTCTTGTGGTTATGAATCACTAGATGGTTGGTTACAACAGTGATTATGCTTCTAAATAAACTTTTCCTTCTAGCCTCAATTTGTGTTATCTTGGAATCACTTGGGATGACACAATATTTTTTGGTACGAATGGTACATGCCTAAGCATTTTAGAACCACCACATAAAAGCATTGAGACCATGAAAAACATCGAAGTCAGATAACTAATAACAGAACATACCAGTTATGAACAATGGTTTTTCGGCTCAATTTGTTGCCAAAGTTATTGAAGGTCTCTTCCCTGCAATTTTCAACGTACATAATTTAGATGTGTAACCATAACAACTGAAGCAAATCAGAACAACGTACCAGTTCACAATTTCATAGCCATGGGACAAAGCTATTTGCTGTGCTCTCAAGACAAAGTACTGATAAGCTTCAGATTCATTCAGACCATTCTTCCGTAACCTGTAAATCGGATTTTTAATTTCATATATTTTGTGTTTATGGAGATTATTGAAGTAGTCTCCAAGAGAAACAAAAGAGAAAATAGAACTTCCCCATGATATGATGGCAACAACTGACTCAAAATCAAGCATTCTGATAACAGCAGCATATTCTGATCATTTTCTGAAGGGAAATTAAAAATGTTGAAGGGCAACTTATCGATTAAGAAAATGGTCATGAATTGCCAGATGCTGGATTAATTTAGAAGTAAGGACCATAGCTTTTGGAGATAAGGAGACAAGCTCAAATAACAATCAACTTATGGATGATGAACATGGTTATCAGGTTATGTAACCAAGGACAAGAAGGATATTGATCGCTAAGCGGTATATGCTTCAGGCTGATGTAAATCCATTTGAAAACACAGAAGAAAGCTTTAAAGAAATGCGAATGGGAAATAGAACTGGTTGGGGTGATTCTCTCTGAGCTTCACTTCTCTTACTACAGGCCCTATTCATCTATCCAACAATGCAATCCTAGACCACCACAAACCTCAGGTAATCATCAAATCGCACATGACTTTAAAGTTTCACGGAAAAATAAGGCGCCTCTTTAAAGCACGCCCAAAGATATAACAAGAAGCCCCAGTAGATTCACATATGTGTAACAGAATTTAATGGCAATGCATTGACAAACTCAGTTTTGTGAGTGCCCCAGATCCACATTATTCAATATTGTCTGCTTTGGGCTAGGCCCACACAGTTTTTAAATGCATTGATCAATGCAGGTCCTAAATTCAAACTTCTCAAGTACTTCACACACACTCAAGGAATTAAATTTTGTTTCGAAATGGTTGAAACGTCCGAAACGTTTCCGTTTTCATGAAAATCGAAATGAATTATTGATTGAATATCAAGATTCTTATGTTTCGAGGTGTTTCGGTGTGTTCCAGGTGTTTTGGTGTGTTTTGAGGTGTTTCAACCTATGTTTCGGGTGTTTCAACCAATGTTTCGATTGTTTCGACCAATGCTTCGGTAGTTTCGACCAATGTTTCGGAAACAAAATTTTAAATTTTTTCTTTATTTCCATCTTATTTCCTAAATATTACCGAAACGTTTCCGTTTCAAAACTCACCGACACCCTAAAACGAAACCTTGATCTTTGCACATGCTTCACCGAGTAATGTAGGATTGGGTTACCACAATCCATCCCATTGGGCCCAAACATCTATTGATCCAAATGATATGAGATTTCACAGGATGACTCTCACCATGGTAACTGCCACCTTCTTATCGGACAGGGCTCTCCACACCACAAGGTTCAATGGCTCTAATACCTAAGGCTATCAAAATGTGTATTGCAATGCATATCATTTCTCAAAAATAACGTATAGTATATCAGAACGTATCGTGTATCATACGATTCACTCAGTTTTAAAAATTATTTTTACATATATATACCCATAAATATGTAATGCTCAATATAATATAATTACTATTTCAACTCATCATTTCATGTCATGTGCGTTTGCGATAAAGATTGGAAGAGATAACCCTTCGTATTCGCGATAGAGACTGAAATATAGTTAGGCTTCGTGCGTTTAATGAAGGAGAAGTTAGAGAAGAATAATAAGAAGTAAGAGAAGCAGAAGAGGATCACATAAGATGAAAATGATGATCGAGGGCTTCATTCATTTGAGATCAAACCAAAATACAAAAAGTAACATGTGGAGAACGACAACATATCATAAAATACATATTGCATATTGTACAATACATTGAAAAAACGATACAACTGGCAAATACATATCGTTTTTTACTGTATCGAAATGTATCATACGAAATATGCATATCATATGACACTAACAACCATGTTGATACCATTTGCAACACTCCAAACCCACATTATACCGTGTTGTCCATTTGGACTCAACCTGCATAGCTTCACAACATGTTGTACAGTGAATGCCAAAGCTCAAATTTATCAAGAACCTCACACACACTTCACCACAGAAATCGAATATACTAACCAACATCATATTAAAGACACTAATATTATGAGAGACTTTCTAGTTAAATATAAACATGAAAACGAACAAATAGTTTGTATCTATTTCCCTCAACCAAGGTTGTATGCCATGGTTGAGTATATAAATTAAAAGTCATGCTACTTAGATATGTGACCATAATGGACTATTTACCAAAATCCAAGCAAAAGGTTAAGTGAGCCATTTGATTTAGGCTGCCACTCCTGAGATGGAGTTCACTTTGTGAAGACGTGTATTGTCAAGAATCGTATATGCATGTACGTCTAGGTTCACCCAACCATAATAATCCGCTTCTCTCACTCGATTTGTTAGCATGGTATCAAACCCCTAAAGGGATATAATTGGTTGCCCTTTTTGTCAATTGTTAATGTTGTGTGTGTGTGTGTGTGACAGAGAGAGAGAGAGAGAGAGAGATAGATGTGAGAATGAGAAAGAGAAGAAGATACCCTACCTTCCCTTTCACCTCATATATATATACATATATATATATATACATATATGTAACTAAAAGACTAATATACCCTTCTTGGGATATATTATTACATTGATGCCACTCTATATATTCTAACACTCCCCCTCAAGCTAGTGAATATATATCATATAATCCCAACTTGAAACAGATATCTCTCAACTGAGAATTACTCAACAACTTAGTAAAATATATCAGCAAATTGATTCTCAGATTTGACAAAGGGTGTGACAATGTCTCCAAACAACATTTTCTCTCGAATGAAATGATGATCAATTCGTTAGCTCATAAATCATAGGATTAGAAGCGATATAAACAGCAGCTTGATTATCACAAAACAACTCAATTGGACTCTTGACTAGAAACCCAATTTCCTTAAGTATTGCAACCATGTTAACTCACTACAAGAGTGAGTCATTGCCCAGTACTCGGCTTCTGCATTAGATCGTGCTACCATTGTTTACTTCTTACTCTTCCAACTAATCAAATTACCTCCCAAAAAGGTACAATAGCCAATAGTAGATCGTCTATCTGAGGGAAAGTCTGCCCAATCAAAATCTGTGTACCCTTCCAACCTAAGATGTCCATAAGTTCTATACAACAATCCAAGTCCAGGAGGTCACTTGAGATATCTAATAATACGAATAACAACATCCCAATGTGGTACTCGAGGAGTTTCCATGAATTGACTTACTATACTCACTGCATTAGATATATCTAGTCGGATAATAGTGAGATAATTTAACTTCTCAACTGATTGACGATATCGCCCAGGATCTGGGAAACATTCACCTTCATCTGAGAAACATTCATTTTCAACTGGTATTTGAAAATCTATTCTTCATTTATTGTTTGGGTTTTCATAAAGGTAGAGGAGCATTGACCCTCTTTGTTCATGTCAAGAGTTCTAGAAAGATTGATCGTCTTCTTAAAGTGGATATAGTTAGTTGCGACACATAATATTGATTTCCTTTTGAGTACAATATGGAGTCTTTGTCTTACTCACAACTTAGACAATAGCTCCCTCGACAACCCGGGTGACCCTAAGAAGCACACGGATACGGTATATGGATACGACACGACGTGGACACACAGACACATCATTTCTCAAAAAAGTAGAACACGGACATGTTGAGGAGACACGACAGAGAATTGCATTTTATATATAAAATTATAAAATATATCGCAAATATAGTGATAATAATATACTATTCATAAAAAAAAAATTAGTAATTTACAATAAGTAAATGTTATGTCTAGTCATCTAGTATAAATTTTTAGACTAAAACATCATAATAGTCAATAATTATCAATTTTTTTGTAGAGAATGTGTGCCCAATATATATAATTTGAACAAGGATCAAAATGTCGTGTCGAAACGTCCGAAACGTTTCGGAATTTCAACACGCCGACACGAAACATGGGTTGAATCCCAAAATTCCAAAGTTTCGGTCGAAATGTCACTGTGTCGAACCGTTTCGGTCGAAACAGTACCATTTCAGTCGAAACACGACTGTGCTGCCTTTTATATATATTTTTTTTGTTATAAGTATGAACAATTACATTTAATACCCCACTGCATTATAATTTTTTACTTTTAACTATACATAACTACCATTAATTTAATTTGATACCTTTCATTACTTTTTTTCCTTTTTATAATTATTCTTTTATGTTATTATTATTTGTTAAATTGACATATTAAATAACTACAAGTCATTTTATTAATTATAACTTATTTGTTAAATATCTAGAATTAAGTATTTATGTTTTTTAATCATTGTGTACACAATGATTTTAATATTAATGAAATAATATTATTTATTAATTTGAAGACACAATTTAAATTAATAAATTAGTATTATAATAATATGTTGCACAAATTAGTATTATAATAATATGCTGCACTTAGTATTATTAATTAGTAAATTTGTATTATAATACAATTGTATTATTAATTGGATAATATTTTAATTTAAATGATTTCCGCCTCATGTCAAACCTTTTTTTCCCTCCAATTTAAATTTATTCTTATATAAATGGATGTTAACCGAATAAATATGTTAAATTAATCAATTATTTAGCTTATATTTATAAATAAATGAATTGTATTTGTATTTCTACATGTTTCCACGTGTTTCCATATTTTTTCTGCATTTCCATTGCGTTTCCGAAACATTTCCGAAACGTTTCCGTTTTTTAGTTGACCGAAACAGTACTTCGAAACGATATTTCGGTCCTTGAATTTGAATGATTGCTCCTATTTTCTCAATTCCTCTTTTTTAAAAACTTTTATTCAAAATTTAGTTTTATTATTGTATTTTGGTTACAACTTTAACATTTCTAGTCTAGGTAATTATATGTTCTCTCATAGTATCAGGTATTTATTAGTCAAATTTTTAAGCTTTGGTAATCACAAAGCTTAAATATAGTCTAAAGAAGTGTCAGATATGTCACAAAAAAAGTGTCGAACATGTTTCTAAAATTAAAATTTTATCATTAATGGAAATTATATATGTCACAAGTTTTTTGCCACCATTATTGTATTTTTGCATGAATGGAAGCATGTGGTTCTTTTTTTATTTGGAAAAAAAACACTAACCAGGACGTTAGTGAGAATAACAAAATTATGCCATGTAATTGGAAATACAAAATGGTGAAGAAAAACTAGTGATACATGCAAGCAATGTAGGTATATCAACTCAACACAAGCTCCACAACCCACAAATATTTATATTAAGACTATCAAATCTGTTTAAATCTACACACAAACCGCACTTGTTGTGACTTCGCCCATATACTCTACCAATAGCAAAGGTTACTTGCAGTACAACCAAGAAAGTCAACCAACCAAGTATACTAATAATATATATATATATATATACACACACAGTACTTCTACTTCAAAGTGCAGGGAATTTGGAAATAAGATCGTAAGATTCTTACCAGTTCTTCACATGGGCCGTTATCACCCAGCAACCTGAAATCGAAAATCCAATTGTATGTGTTGGTACTGTGTGTGTATATATATGGCATAATTTTGATCAAAAAAAAGTGTATGTGTTGGTGAAAATCATAATTCCGTTGTTAAGGATGTAATAAGAGAAGGAAACTATATACATAAGCAAAAGTGCTTACTAAGTTATTGACACGGGCACCAATCATAAAAAAGTGCAAAGTTGCAAGGAGTCTATGACCTCCCAAGATGACACGTTTATGTATGAGATCATATGCTGATGTTGAATTAGAAGGGAGACTTATGTATCAAGCAACTCAGATGTATTTTTCTTCATGCAATTGATGCAATGTGTATCGCAAGAGATCAAATAGGTCAGTTATTTTCAACTAAATTTTGTGTTGAGAATTTTTGAACAGAAGAACCCAATGTCTAACTGTTGGCAACCTGCATAAAATGCTTATGCATTTTTTTCTCCTTTTGGCAAGTTAATAAAAAATCTCCATTTTTACATATCCAGGAAACTTTGACAATTATATTCATCAAATATTTGTCAGCCTACAAAAACGTTAGATGGCTTTAAGTACCGGAAAGACCCTGGGTCCTCATGGTCAACTTCCAAAATATCATCCAATGAATAAAATGCCAGAATAGATATATTAATTCTACTTACTTGTATTGACTTCATCGCCTCCCAAGTGCACAAATCTATATTTGAAGACCTTACTGAAATCTGAAACATGAGAAATTTCAAGAATTTTATCTGTTTCTTATTTCTTTATCACCAAATTAGAGGTGACGTGTTTCCATTAGGAAATGAGATCACCTGAAAGAATCCCATCTATTACGTTGAATGTGAACTCATTGCTAACATCAAGTGGCTCCTTGCAGTCTGTTGACGGCCATAAGGAAGGATAGCCAGTTCCCCTAAAATAAAATACTGTTAACACCAAGACTACTGTTTACAGTAGCCATTAAAAAGTTTTTTTTTTTTTGGCAATATATTAAAGTTCCGCACTGCAGGGATTTGACATTCTCAAAATTATTTTGAAAAGAAAAGACATTAAAATTCGTGGAAATGTTATCAGCAAGAAAAAATTGTGAAAATTCAGGTCCTGTACTCCATGCTTATATGGAGTGTGTATAAATTCCACTAAAACTTTTGAGTTTGCCCCTTGAAACCGATCCTTAAACAGATTCCAGTTACACCTCCACCAAACTAAGTCTAGGACTTTTTCTGGTATGCCCATTTGTATAAATTAAGCCCCAAATCGTCCAGTACAATGTCTCCAACCCCACAAATACAGAAGATAAAGAAGCAAACTGACACCAACTGGATAGGACAAATAACTTTTAACTGTATAATGTTCCAGGCTCCGACATACTCTGAAAGAGTACGGAATTGTTTTTTATTATTTTAGAAAGGCAAATATCCACTAAAAGGCTATCAAACATCGGGGAACAACCCCTGTTTATGCATTCTATTTGAAATCTAACCCCCTCTACAGGAAACCTATCCTGAACAAGACTGATTTTCCCTTCTGTTGATAGATAAAAGGATCGACTAAACATGCCAAGCAGGCTCATCCCATGGACATGTAACTTGGACATAGAGAAGGAAGAAAGAATTTTTTTCAATTTCATAATCTAGATAATAACAAAATGACTTCTTACTTTAGGTGGTGGGGTGCTTACTAACAAATAATGCCTTCAGCTTTTACAAGCTAGCTAAAGCAAAATGACAGGCGAAGATTTCTGCCGTTGTCATTGCTGTGAGGATAATCCTAAGTTTTGATTACAAGAGCCTTTTTCTTATGCAAGAGTTCCAAATCATTTAATTCTCATGAATCTTCTCAATCATCTTTTACTAAGACAAATGCCTTAGTACTAAACTATGCAACAATCGTGTGTGTTTAAGTGTTTGCGTTGTGTGATTGTTCCTTTCAGTCTTTTGATCTAACTTTTTATTGCCCCCTATATCGACGGTTCTTTTACAAAGCTATGGTGCCATGGTCTGAAAATCTTCAGAAGTCATAAGCTTTTTCTATTTAATTAAGGGTTACAAAATACTTCAGCGCCATTCCCTATATCAGTATAGGTATTTTCCTTATGTCAGGCTAGATGAATTTACAAGCCACCTTAATTTTACAAGGGTGTGAATCACATTTGTCACAAATAATTAGCAAGTGGCGAACTCATGTTCGTATATCACGTAACAGTTCAAAATAGAATTCTCGCATTTGGTATTCAATAGAAAAGATTAAGGCAGTTTAAAACAATTCGTTATGCAAATGTATTGTCCTTAATATGGGTGAAAAGATAACCTTAAAATCAAAGTAAGGTTTGAAATAGTCATAACTACCAGGAGAGAGTGTGTCCTGGAACATCAATCTCAGCCAATACATTGATCCCTCGTCCTTGAGCATAACTGCAAAAATTGATTTTTAAAAGATCAGGAAACCTAATATAAGGAGGTAGATAACTGCCAAAAACAAGTTCGAAATCACTTGCGTCACAATTTCAGCAGCATCAGCCATCGTGTATCGTTCTGATATAGAATAAGCACCATCCCACAGTTTTGGATATGAAGGTATCTCTAAAGGGAAAGATTGGGAATCTACAATGTGCCAATGCAACACATTCTGCATGTAAGCAAATGAGGAATCAATTAACATAGATAATCTGCCAAATAATTAAATTCCAAGTCAAGGATCAAAATTTTTTTCAATGCATAATTTCAATCAGCTTGGAAACCGAAACATTTTGGAAATGTTTTGGGGAAACAGGATGGAAAGAAAGAAAAACTTGGAAATTTGTTTGAGAAACATTGATCGAAACACGTCGAAGCATCCGGAAACATAGTATTATGTTATGCATTAATAATAGAATAAGGGTAGTTTAGTATTCTGCACTGTATGACTATATATATGTTGGTGTAGTTGTTTAACCTAATACAAATATACACTTTTTCCTAATCTTTTTCTCTCTTCTTTCCTCTTATTCTCTAAAACCCTAACGCCATAATAATTCAACTTGGTATCAGAGCATCGATTAGGATTTAAAGATTAAAGCCATCGGATTGTTCAAAAATGCTGCAACAGAGTCAGGTGTTGATGTTTAGGAGAGACTCTAAATTCTCTTCCAAGATTTATGGTGATTTTTATGGATTTTTTTTAAGCTGTTTGCTTAGTCGTTTGATTTTCGAATGTTTTTCGGAATTTTGGGGCTTTGGCTTGCAATCCGCGATTTCTAAGCCTTTCTGGTGTTGTTTCTGGTTCGAATCCTTTCAGAAGGGTGCAACTAAGTATATTGTAGCATGCCCAGGCTTGATTATTAAGTGTTGCCATGATTTGTGAGGTGTTTTTGTCCCTTTGGGACTATCTGCAAGCTTATTTGACACTGTTTAAGTGTCGTTTCTTCTGTTACACAGCCGGTAAGCCCTATTTAGCCTCTAGTTTGTGTTTCTCCAATCTTCTTGCTCCTTTTTGGTATAGTTCGTGGTATTTTCTAGTAGTTGGCTACTCCTTTGGTGGCGTTTTTCTGTGCTTATTTGCTATTTTGTGTTGATTATATTGGGTAAACATGTCCAAAGGTAGTGCAACAACTACTAATGTTGGGGTAAGTACCGGAGGCAATGGGGTGAGCCATTTGGGTACTTTGGCAAATAATCGTTCTCTCCAAATTAGCCCGGAAAAATAAGATGGGAATAACTACTTGGCATAGTCGAGAGCGTGTTTATTATCGGTCCAAGCGATATCTTTATATGGGTATTTGACTAGAGAGACTAAGAAGCCGAGTGAGTCTGATCCTTCCTTAAAGCAGTGAACATCTGAAAATGCTTTAATTATGTCTTGATTGCTTAATTCAATGTAACCATCTATCAACCATGATTTTTGCTACTTGATACGACACATAAGATTTGGACTACTGCGTCTCAGACGTATTCTTAACGAGGCAATGATCCTAAGGCATATGATCTGCGAAAGAAAGTCCGGGAAACTAATCAGATGGACAAGACACTTGAAGTTTATTATGCAGAGCTACGAAGCACGGAAACGGATACAACACGGACACGCCGACACGAAATTTTTCAAAAAAGTAGGACACGGACACGGACACGGACACCTTAGCGATACGTTAAATAATATGTATTTTATATATATATTTATATAAAATCATGTGATAAAATAAAAATATTATCATAATAATCTTTTAATTCATCATTTCCCTAATTCTAAAAATTCACATCATGATATCACTGCATAAAAAGTACAATATAAGATATACTGATACACATTCAACATTAACATCCATGATTCAATAATCAATGATTTTTACAACTTTTACTTTCAAAAATATTTCATTTTGTAATACTAATTTTCATCAAATTCCAAGAGTTCCAATTTTGTAATCCCATTTTTCCTCACATTACTTTCATATTAAAAGACTATTTCATTTGTATATAAATTCGTATTCGTATCCAAAATTATGGTAAATTCATGTTTTGCGTTCAATGTAATCTGAAAAGTTCTAAAAAATTTGAAAATAAATCTCAAAACGTGTCACCAACGTGTCCTGAACATGTCGGTCGCGTGTCCCCAGCATGTCCTAAAACAAATTTAATAATAAAAAAATCGGACACTCATTTTAACGTGTCCGACACGTGTCCGAGCGTGTCCAAAGCGTGTCCGTGTCCCAGACGTGTCCGACACCAACACTCTACCCAAAATGAAGTGTCTGTGCTTCCTAGATGCAGAGTTGACCACTTTATGGCACGAGCTTGACTGCTATCAGAGATTCCAGGCAAATTGTACCAATAATGCTTTCAAATTTCAACAGATGATGGACAAAGAACGAGTCTATGACTTTCTTGCTGGCCCTAATATTGAGTATAATCAAATTCGGGTTCAAATTTTGGGTCGTACTATATTTTCTGCTTAACAGAAGGCTTATGCCCATGTTTCGCAGGATGAGAGTCGGAGGTTTGCTATGGTTTATGCTCCTCCTCAGGAACAGTCGACTTTAACTATTATCCCTCAGATTGACTTGGGTTTAGTCTTGCCCAAGTCTACTGAGACAAGGGGCACTGTTCCTAAAGATACCTTAAAATGTGATTATTGTGGGAAGACCAGGCATACTAGAGAGTTCTGTTGGGAGCTGACTGAATGTCCTACACATGGCCGAGGTGGTGGTCGAGGGGGTAATGTTCGATCCCATGCACACATGACTGACTCTTCAGATACTTCATCTCAATCTGCTCCCTCTAATTTCTCTCAGGATGAGATGCAGACTCTTAGGCGTCTAATGGCTCGACTTGATGTCTCTAATGCAGCTTCTACCCCAGCCTCTTCTTCCAATTTTGCTTATACGGGTATATCAACTAGTGCATTTACTACATCATCCTCATGTCCTCCTTGGATAATAGATTCTGGTACTTCCCATATGCCAAAACTTGTATATGTTGTGTGTATACAGTGGACATTGATGTCACATTATAATGTCCACAGTGGCCCAACTCTACATATTTATTTTACAAGCAGTGTGACATTGGCGTCACAGTATATGTGTCACATTTTTTTTGTCACAAAATATATATAGAGAAAGAAATATAGTCTTTATCTTAAAAAGTATCTTAAAAAGTATTTAAATATATATATGTATATATATAAATATATATATATAAGAGAGAGAACGAAATAGTTCTAATATAAGAAAATCCTAAAATTAAAGAATTTCAGAAAGAATTGGGAAAGATTTCAAATTAAGAAATTTAAAATTTATTTAAGTTTTGAATTTAGTTATGTATATGTGTGTATATATGAGATGTAAAGAGAGAAAGAGTTCTAATATAAGAAAACTTTAAATATTAAGAGTTTTTATTTTTAAATTAATTGGTTTCCTTATCTGATTTTTTCAATAGTGATGTGATGATGTTAGGGGTACTTCGGTCCTTCTGCTCCAAAATGTACTTTTTGTCAAATGTTTTTAAAGTTTGTACTTAAAGTCAAATAAGTTATAAAAAGTGTACCGGCTTCCAAAAAACTCTTAAAATTTTAATAAAAATAAAAATATATTATATATTATCATAATAATCATAATTAATGGAGCCTCATCCAAAAATTTCGCCTAGGTCTCCGTTTGGCTTGGGCTGGCCCAAAATATAACTAGCTTAGAAAAAAATACCGTGCACATCAAGTTATGTGTAAACACATGAAGTCTGCATCACATACCAACTTTGCGTATGCCATAGAATCAATGACCTTCTTTAACATTGGTAATGGCTGATAGTGCCGAGATGTATCTGCACCATGTATAAAAGTTAGAACAAGAACATTAGCATCTAAAGAAGATTTTTTCCGAACTGATATAATAAGAATAAGAGAAGCCAAGATTGAAAATTAACCAAAAGGCATTTCTTCAATACTGCATCCCAACATTTCAGCTTTTCAGATAATTTAACTATAGGACTAAGACCTCATTGCAATACGTCAACAAACTGAGTTTTAGGCTCATGCTTCATCTTATAAGTTAGCATAGAAAAAAGACTTATTGGATAACTAAAATACAATCTAGAACAATACAAGCAATTAGAAATTAGCCACACAGATGAAGCTGAGAGGTCATAGAAAGAAATTAAAATTCAATACAATGGAACTGAATACATCTAGTACAACTTCGCAGTTGGCATTAATCTTAGTGTATATATACATAGAGATTAACCTGTGGGGCCAGGATTTGGAATAAAATAGACAAAGGAAGCCATAAACTTCAGAGTCAGAAATGACGGGTAGTTTAATATGTACCAAGGAACCAAAAATTCTTATGGAACAGCTGAAACAAATCTTCCTATGTGTTACATAAATGTTATTTTCTTTCTTATACAGCAGTGCATATGTCAGAATTTAATTATGCTTTATCGAAAAAGCAGGATTTGAAAAATAAATGATATGGACCAATAATGTCTGGAATTTCTGCCCGTCATCAAAATGGATCTAAACTGAACTCTGTATCGACATGTTATTTAATCGATGGCTGGCAGCAGTTGGTGCTCAGCTGTTTAGAATTTCGACACCCAATCGTGAATTCTCATCTTTACATAAATGACAGTAATGCACCTTCTGAGAATGTTGCTGTTGGGAATGTCTTTAGTTAAATGACCAAACTCAATTCCTTAAAGTTTAATGTGTCATCAAACAAAAAAATCCAGTATAGCTACATTAGTAAGGAAAATGAAAAGGCATCTCACCAATAAGAAGCCCTCGATAAGAGAACCTTGGCTGATCGATAATGGTCCATGGGACTTGACGAACCTCAATTAATCTGGTGGTAAAGTTAAAATAGCAGACTTGGCTGAATGTCTGTAAAACGTCATACCAAAACAAACATAGCAAGATGTAATTGTTTCTCCCTATAATCAAAAAATTGCAACTTCTATCAGTGCCATGAGATAGAATATGTAACCTGCAGTCCATGTAGAGCTCCATAAACCGTTTGTGCCTGCATTGAAATTGTATGTATCAGAAAAGTCAAAAAAATTAGAAGATAACAGGAATAATATAAGCACAAAAACTCCCTAGAAAACTATATCAATAAGCTCAACACTAGGTATACAACATTTTCATTTTATGCGATTTCAAAAATAACTATAAATTAGCACTTCAACCATTCAGCATTCAGTTTTTTCTTAATATAGTATTTCTTTCAGGCAACATGCTAAACAGCTCGTATCCCTGCTAGAAATAACCAGTCAGTTCATGTGTTTTCCCCCTTTACAGATACACGAGCACTCCTTCATCACCAACATGATCCTGAATGTTGGTGCAAACTGTGAAGTTCAGACACAGAATCATGTTCAGAACAAATAGAAATGCTATTGCAGTGATTTCACTTATCCTCACGACAAAGTCTCTGACGTTCACCCACAATGACAACCATAGAAGACAGCTTTCATCTGAGAATATACTAGTTTGAATTTGCAAGGGAAGGAATCCTTCCCGGGCATGCTATTGGAGAAACCAACAAGGGGGTAATGAATTTGTTAACTACAAAGTATTCAAACTTCATTTTTTCAATATTCCAAAAAAAAAGAGAAGTTCCAAAATGGTTCGGTATATATTTGTTTTGGTTGCTAGTTCTATTAAGGAATTAAAGACTTAAAAAGTAGTCAATTTATTATGGAGAGCCACCTACTTTCTGTAATTTTAAACTTTTTAAGTCCAAATAGAATGCCATTGTATAACCATCAAAGCTTGACATAAAAAATTTACGCCCATGAACTTGGTAATTTATGCAAGTGCAAAGAACATCGTAAATAGACCCATTTTTTGTCTTCTGATTAACATGCTCCACATGATACGACAGACAGATAAGTTTGATACCTTGATGCTAACATATAGAACAAAATTCATTCAAATGAAGAAGTTCAGAAAAATATCGAACGAAGTCCAGTCTACTTTTGATGCTACACTTGCTGAGATACATAACAATAAGAAGAAACATGACCGTGCAATATCAAAGAAGTACATTTAGTTGACCATTCGATTGATCCTGAAAAAGATACATGGATGGTGCAAACATACAGATCCAAAACAATTGGCTATGCCCACCTCAATATGTGCATAAACTGGATTGCCATGCGCAGGGATAGATAACTTGTATGACTCATCAACACCATGCTGTAACTGCACAGCAAACGAAAATTTTCAGAGATGAAATTCAGCATTGATAGCATGAAACAAGAAAAACCGATTTGATCAGTCGAATCAGTCTTTCCAAACTGCATGGAGCAGGTAGGACAATGTGTAGCAATGATAAACAAACCAATAGACTTCCAATGCGTGAATCAACATTAAAATACTCAAACGTCTCCCGGCAGAAAGCTCCTTGTCCTAAGCTGAAAGAAATATAAAGCAGGCAACAACAAGAAGGCACGACTTCAAGGTTTCAACTGAAGAGTGACTAGATGAACCTAAGGTGACACGCCATGGCCAAATGAAATTTTGTGATATGTTTTTCAATGACAAAACAGGTCAAATAAAACCTGTAAATAAACTAAAGTGGTGGGACGTTAGTCAAATTTTCCACTTATACTAACGAATTATATTTTTGTTAAAAACCTCGTAGCATCAAAAAAAAAACAGTCAAATCCTCACTATGAACTTACCATTTACTAAGAACCAAAAAAACCAAAGTGCATACCAATATTATATGTTCCAGGATATCAAATTTTCATCAGTGCTTCTCCGATGCCATTTAGGGGAAAAAGAAACAATGTGAGTGCATCATTCTCCCTCAGAGAAACGCCAAATTCCAAGTTCTTGTGATAGTCAAAGAAAATTAACATGAGCAAGGATGTTTGGAGAAGCAATTACTTTCAATTTGACAATCTTGTACAATGCAACATATCTATAACAAAACTTGATTTTTTTTCTGAAGAAAAATAAAAGTTCAATACCTCAACACTGAGTTCCTGTACTAAATATACTAATATGCAAAGATAAATGACGGGTATAAGACAGGCATATACACAGAGCCGTAAACATTCTTTTATTTCATCTTTGTGCTATAGAATTTGAAACATGACTCCAAGTTTATACAAGCATACCTCATCATTTGGCGAAAGGATAACAACATAAATTCCCCGTAGGAAGACAGAAGAATCAAAATGGGAAAAGTCACCGTCAATAACATGATCTGCATTGACGGTAGCAAGTAACCTCAAGAATCCATCCTTGAGAATCTCAGAAGCATCAGGGTATTTACTTCCTTCAGTCTTGAGCTCAAAATTGTTACTTAGATAAAGACTCCCATGTCCATGGTTCACCGACATTGGCATTGGCCATATGTTCAAGCGCTTAATATCAGCAGCGGATACCACAAGGACTTGAAGCAAAAGTCCAAGGAAAAAGCTTTCAACCGCTATCTTCCCCATCACAAAACTCTAGCAAGCAAAGTGAGACAAGAAAATTAAGAATTCATGCCCAATTATAATTAGGAAGTTTGAAGAAGCAGTGAGCAAAATAAAATCCCAATACGTTTGCACTTGGGGGAAGGCCCTCACAATTCTTCAAAACAAATTACTAGAAAAGCTTTAAATGAGCATGTAGAGCCCTGTTCTTGTTTTTTTTTTGTTTGTTTCGTTACTGAGAAAAAGGAAGGCCACATTGCTTTCTTGCATAGTAAAGGAAAACAGTAAAAGCAGGCACACCCACAACTTGCATAAAATGCAATCAATGAAGAAAAATTCACATAGAGAAAACAACTGCATACATACCTATACAAATAGAAGAAAGGGGGTGGTTCTTTGTACAATGTATCTGAACCAAAAAACTTCAGATCCAGAATTCCAGACCCACAATGGCGGCCACTGTCGTAGAAATGGGTATGAATAGTGGGTATGAATATGAATATGAATGTGTGTGAGTGAGAGAAAGATAAAGAATCTGATCCGCAGAAGGAAAAGACAAGAGCTTCTGCTTCTCCAGTATGAGTTCCTACTTCCTAATACTTATTAGTTATTATAAAGAGGATGATGACCAATATATCTCCATTTTCAAGGTTTATTTGGTGAACTGTACGTCTGCGGACATGTAGTTGTTGTCTCTACTTAATACAGACTTATCTTGTCGGGGTATGTGTAATATGAATGCGAGGAATGGGCTGAGTCTATTTTATACTATACATTCATTCTCATTCTCATTGGACACGTGCAAATAGGCTGTGATAATTAATTGTATCGGCAACCTTCTTTCTTTATTATGTTTTTAACCTAATCAAATTTTGACACGTGCAAATAGGCTGTGATAATTAATTGTATCGCGACAGTCCTGTTTGTATTGTTTATTTTTCTAACACAATTTATTAATTAAACATTTCAAAAATAAATAAATAATCCGGTCTGTTTACTATTTTTGTCATGTTTGCGTAAATTTAAAGAAAAATTACACCCAAATCTCTTAAAATTTGTCATTTAATCATTTAGACCCTCTTATATTTAAAATAGTATACACAAACAGCTTAAGATTTATACACGCATAACACTTAGACCTCTGTCGTCAATGTTTGTTAATAAAACTATTAGTAAATTACACTCAAATCTCCTAAAGTTTATAAACGTGTAACATTTATACCTCTTAAATTTAAAATATTATACTTGAACATCTTATTAGTTACAGAACTAACGGAATTTATTAAACGTGTCCATTACAGTTTGACCTTTTATTTGATTTTTTAATTTTATTCTAATAGACAGTATAATTATATGCAAATGAGTGTTAAATTGAGTTCTTTGATATATTTATATTGATTACTATTTTTTCCTCAAAAAAATAGAATTTTTTTTAGGTTTTATGGCAATGGATGATATAATGGAACATGTAAATGTATTGATTATACTTTATTTTATATGTTCGTATTGGATGATGAAAAAATTGCCCCAATGTGAAAATTTCATTTAGTTCAAGATGCTTTAGGTACACAACTCTTAGCTTCTAAACGAAGTTCGTACCTTTGAGTCACTTACTGACTTAGGTATCGAAGAGCCGACCCCCCAAAGCTTCCCTTCGGTCTTTGACTTCCATTTCAAGTGATCAAAGTCCAACAAATTGACATAATAGAACATGAATTTTAGTTGTATAATTTAAAATATTTGATATTCTATCTTTAATTGGAGTATTTTTTATCTTAGTGTAATATTTTAAACTTGAGGAGTCTGAATATTATACACTTCAAAATTCAAGGGTCTGGATGTAATTTTACTAACAGACATTAGCAGTAGGAAATGTGTAATATTTTAAATGTCATGGGTTTAGGTGATTAAGTGATAAAGTTCAAGGGGCCTAGATAATTTTTCCTAAATTTAAATTAAGACTTCATTACTTCTAAAATAAACCCATGTTAATAATATATAATTTATTTTATTACGATGTCATATCTCTATTTTTTATCTAATAAAATTTGACATAGGTAAAAAAATTTATGTTATTATTTCATATTATTTTATTATTTCTATAATTAATGATGATAAAATAATCAAACCAAAATCAATGATTCTCGATTAAGAATGGTATCCATTTTTTTTTTGCCACTACTCAATGTTGAGATCTTTCTGTTGATTTTACCGGATTGCATGGGATGTGTTTTGGGAGCCATATCGCAAGAAAGTCAAAAATATTATAGAGAATTACATTTAGACCTCTTAAAGTTTGTCATTGAATTATTTAGATTCTTTGATATTTAAATTTTTACATATAGACCCCCTAAAGTTTGTATACGCTTAATAATTAAACCCTTGTCGTCAATGTTCGTTAACCAATCAGTTAATACATTACACTTAGACCCCCTAATATTTTTAGGTATGTAATATTTAGACCCCTCAAATTTAAAAATATTATGCTTAGACAAAAAATACTCCAATCAAAGATAGAATATCAAATATTTTAAATTTTACAACTAAAATTTATGTTCTATTAAGTCATTTATTGAAATAAAATCAAAAATAAAAGTATATTTTTTTCTTAAAAAAAATTATAATTAATATATAATAATATTATCGATTAAAATAAAATTAAACAATAGGTCAAATCGTAATAGAAACAATATCTTCTACCTTTAATTGGGGTAATTTTGTCGTTTAATAGATTTCGTTAGTTCTGTAATTAATAAGTGATCTAAGTGTAAAATTTTAAACTTGAAGGGTCTAAGTATTATATATCTATAAATTTTAGGGGTCTGAATGTAATTTATTGACGGATATACTAGTGAACATTGACGACAAGAGTCTAAGTGTTACACGCGTTCAAATTTCAAGGGATTTGTATATAATATTTTAAATGTCAAAAGATCTAAATGATTAAATAACAAACTTCAAATGTCTGAATGTAATTCTCCCAAAAATATTATAAGCATGATGGCTTGTTTAAAAAATTAGGAAGTGTAACATGAGTGGTTTGGAATATTTCGTCTAATCCTATAAGCAATGCCACCAAGAAGGGAAAAGTCAGCTAGTTTTACTAAACGTGGAAGTACAAAGAATCACCAATTAAGGAAAAAAGTACTAAAAATACTCAATCGACTTCATAAAATCACATCATTCCTCATTTTTTTGGGAGACTCTACGTTACCCAAAAAAAAAAATTGGTATTATTACTATTTTATTCGATAAAATTATAATTTTGAAAGGAGAAGTTATAATTGTTCAATGGAGGTCATGATCGATCATGAAAAATGGGATATTAATCTCAACATTGTATGATCGATCATGTCTAACTTAACCTTAAAAAATTATAATTTTTTATACCGGTATCGCCTTTAGTACTATAGAAGTTCCCTCTCTGTCTACTCTATTAGACCTTCTATTTTAAGAGAGATAACACTTTACATTTAACATGCGCTAACTAATTAATTAGTATGGCAGCTGTTAGCCATGTTCACTTCATATCCCAAAGAAGTTGAAATTCATTATCTAACGAACACTACAAGCAAATTGAGATGAAGGCAATACGCAACATCTGCTTATATCTTACACTAGAGGCAAAATATAATTTTTTTTACTAAAACTTCTACCAAAACATTATTGGAATTTGAAACTGCTCACCAATAAATTATTCCTAAAATAAAAATTTTGTGATAAGAAAATTAAAAACTGCGGTCGGATGGTGGAAGAAACGTTTGAGACAATGATGAAACTAGGATTTTTATCTTAAGAATGGTAAAACAATGACATTATCAACAAATTTTATTATGTATGATGATGCACAAAGTTGGCTATTCACAATCAAATTAGTCGAGTGTGTGGTGTAAAATAATTAATGAAACAATTAATAATAAAAGACAAAGATTGAGTGGTTGAGTCTGGATGACCTAACCACTGAAGGCGGTAACGGTGGCCGAAAAACTCTATTAAATGAGAAAGTACAAGGTAGTTGAGGAGAGAGAAAGAGAGAGAATACACTCAATGTGTAGTGTGTGAGATCTGCCTCCATGTGTAGGGGTTTACAATTTATAGGTGCATAGTCCTAGTTGAGACGGTAACGTGAGGGTCTGCCTCCATGTGTAGGGGTTTACAATTTATAGGTGCATAGCCCTAGTTGAGACGGTAACGTGAGGGTCAAGTTATTAATTAATGGGGGAGGAAAGCTACGATTGGGAATTGACACTATCTTGAAGTAATAGCTATCCTAATGATTGTTCTCCCACTCTCACGTACATTGACTCTTCCTGAATTCTTGAGCTTTGGATTGGACTGAGATCATGAGCTAAGTGTGGCTTGTCTTTTGATGATTTGAGTTCAACCTACAAATTGGGCCCAGACCTGATATGAATCTGGGCTCGTCAATGTAGAATATCCAACAAGTTATTGGTAATAACCAATGTTTAACAAGTAATATGGGTCAAAAAAATCTAAAAAATAATTTTAAATTCTGTTTTAATTTTGATTTAGGATTTTTTTTTAAAAAAAATTCGTTTTAATATGTGGCATAGTCAATATTGCCACATCATTTAGTTACTTAATTTCATTCTATTTTTTGGGCACTCTGCCCTACTCCTTTTGATATCATATAAATCAAATTTTTAGCTTGATTTTGTAGCAATTTTACTTTTTTTTTTTTTTTGTCATGATACACGCCATAAACCTTCTACCTAACTATTAGATGTCAACCCGTTAAGGTTTTTCAATACATCAAGTGAAATATCACATGTATATATGTTGTTTTTTTTAATATATGTGGAAGAATATGATTTTTGAATACCTAAGGGGGGTTATAGAGTTTTTTCATAAATATAAGAGGGGGTGATGGGCCCCTTGGCCTATGCATGGTTCTGTCAAAAATTAGAGACAAATGTTGACGAGCCCAGATCTAGACCAGGCATGAGCTCAATCCATGAGTTGAGTCCAAATCATCAAAAGGCAGACCAGACTTAGCTTATGGTTTCAGTCCAATCCAAAGCACAAGAGTCTAGAGAAAGTCAGCGCACGTGAGAGAGCAATCATCAGGATAGCCATTACTCCAAGATAGTGTTTATCCCTAACTGTAGTTATCCTCCCAAATAAATTAGTAGTTTGACATTCACATCACCGCTAGGGATGGCAATGGACCGGGTAAAAATGAGTATTCGTCCAAACTCGCCTCGTTTGAACCGGGGATGGACCATACGTATTGGACGGTGGACGTATACGGGAATACCCGTATAAACCCGTACGGGGATGAAGGCGGGGATGGATTGACACTTATCTCCGCCCCCGCCCCTGCCCCACCCCGCTTTACCCGTTATTATTATTATTATTAATATTTTATATATATATATATTGTTGTGAATACAAATCTACATATTATTGAATGATTTTTTCTTTTGAAAATTGTTTTGTTTTTTGACTTTTTTTTTCTTCATGTTTTTGGCTTGTAAAAGTGTAGATCTTTATGTTTTTGTTTTTTGATGTTAGATTATATTATGTTACATTATATTGTGTTGTATTATATTGTGTTGGATTTACATGGGAGACAAGGTTTTAATTATATTATGTTGGATTATGTTGTAAATGACAAACTTTTAATTATGTTATGATATTCTATAATTATGTTGAATTATTTAAAATATTAGATTTATTTAGAGTTTTGGATTATGTTGGTTTGAGCTTGGGTTTGGGCTGGGGCAGGTAAGGTGGACAGGGGCGGGGGCGAGGGTAAAGGCAGGGGACGAGGCGGGGATTACAAATTTACCCGCGAACGGGGATGGAGATGAAAAATATACCCGTTAACGGGGGTAAATCGGGAATGTACATAATTTTTTTAAGCAGGTACGGGGATGGAGACTACACCCCCCCGCCCCCGCTTCAGTCCACTGTCATCTCTAATCACCGCCACAACTAGGGTTTTGTGCCTATAAAATTGTAAACCTCCCCACACATGAGGGTAGATATCACACACATTACACATTGAGCGTACTCTTGCTCTCTCTCTTTCTCTCTATCTCTCTCTCTCTCTCTCTCATTAATAAAGTTCTCCGGCCACCATTGCCGCCTTCAGTGATTAGATCACCCAGACCCAACCACCCAATCTTTGTATCTTATTATTGATTGCTTCATTAGTTATCTTGCATCATACACTCGACTGATTTGATTGTGCATAACCTATTTTGTGCAACACCAAACATTATTGAAATCCAACCCGGTTAAGTCTGGTAAGTTGGCCTAGATCTTAGTGAGTCATAGTGGTTAGTTAGGATAAAATTGGACTAGACTTGAACTAGGTTTGATTATGCATGGCCTATGTTTTATACTTGCAAAAATAATGCTGAACAATCAAAATCAAAAGCAAATAGCAAATTTCAAACACTAAAGCTAGACTGGTGCTCTACCAACACTCAAACAAGCTTACCATTGAACTGAGAATATATTTCAATTCCAAATGCCAACGCTCAAGCAGTTTTGAGTTTCAAGCACGGAATTGATATCTTGAAATTGGAGTACACTAACCGTGTGCTAGGTGCTCAAGTGACCAGATAAGGGTTTGAACTTTGAAGGTGATATTTTAGAAACCTTAAATGTCTTAGAAGGGACGAATAGAAGTTTGTCAAATTAAGGCCCATCTCCTACAACAATTGAAATTACTAAGAAAACTATGCAAGATTGTGTGTAGGATTAAGCCAATTAATCAATTTAAATTCAACAATTTGTGGGAAGGCAATTGAAATTTCCTGCAAACAAAATAAGCAATCACACAAGGAAACTAGGAAAGAGAAAAACAATGGGATCTAGTTTAGCCAACAATCCACTAGGATGATACATCTCGGATATATTGATCACAAGTATTCAAACAATCCCCTTTGTGATTGTATACCAAGTTTTTGCCCATTTTCCTATCAGACTTAACTAAACTGTTAATTTATTTCACATATTTAGGAATTGGTTGTTGATTTATTGTTCAATTTAGAGTCGGTAATAACCACCTATTCACCCCGTTTTGTTCTGTTTTAGGATATTTTGACATCGGTTAGTTAATAAAAAGTATACTCGCGTTTTATCAATTTGGATGAAATAAGATACAAGTAATATGGATTATATCGATATTTCTAGATAAGATTATTAAGTGTTCAGGTGGAAATTGAAAGTATGAGGCTATAGTTATATTGGCTTTTCATCCTTCTTTTTTTGCATAAAATTGCGATTAAATTTTTACATGGGGAAAACACAAATGTCCTAGACACTGTTTGAATGCATAATGATCATGTTTGAAAGGACCATTTATAAATTGACTTTGTTTGAATGTCCGAACTTGCGTGAAACACAACATTATTGAAATTACAAATTTAAAAACAGCATTCACCAACCATCAAATAGGAAAACAGGTGGTGAACATAAGAATCGTATCATTTGAATAAAAAAAATCGAGCTTTTGACCCATCCCGAGTAGTTTTGAAAAAAAATTTCCAACTAAGGGTTGGTTCCAAAATAATTCTCAAACCCATGTTCTTTTTAAAAACGTCAGACCGTTTGACGTTTTTAGCTTAAAGACGTCAAATGGACTGACGCCTTTAAGTTAAAAACGTCAGTCCATTTGACGTTTTTAACCCAAATGTTGTGGCCCACATTTTTGTTAAAAACGTTAGTTGGACTGACATCTTTAGAAGCGACGTCAGACCAACTGACGCCTTTCTTCATGGCAAATTCGGCCCTTCAACTTCATAAATTTGTGCTTTTTATTCTCATTATATATGAACAAGTTGTCATTTGCTATAACTACTAAATATTATCATGTTAAGGCATTGTCTTCTTTTAGCTGAAAGAGATGGGACTTTCACCAAATATCTGACAAAGACTTTTAACCAACAAAGACAAAGACTTTCACCAAATATTTAAATATTTTAAATTCAGCCCATCGACAAAGACTTTCACCAAATTGTAATTGTTTTATTTCAATTAAATCATTCCATAATACCTAAAAAAAAATTATTGATTGGTTTTCTGCATTTTCTGAGTAAAAAATTTTTTAGGTTTTCTGAGTAAAATGCTAAATGTTTATTTAATAAAAAAATTAATTAATAAAAAACTTTTGATATTTTAAAAATACATAAATTTCAATTACATTCAATAAATAAATAATTTAAAATTTTAATTACATTGAATAAATAAATTTTGATAATTTAAAAATACTTATATTTTTTAGCATATCAAACTTTAATCATTAAAAACGTATACATATAATTAAATTTAAGACATCATACAAACTGTAAGCGTTACACCCAATACTTTCTCCCCATACTTTGCCTCAAGTGTTCTACTGATGTTATTCTCCCTAACAATGATACCTAACCATAATTGATTTAAACAATTACAGATAACCCCCCATGGGTAATGGTTCTCGGTGCACGCGAAGTGGTATGGAGTCAAATCGGAACAATTTTTCAGCCAAGTCACCGAAGTTGTTCAGGATTATTTTCTCCCGGTCTTCTCGAAATCACAGGCTGGTAAGTATTTCAATCTCTCGTTCTTTCAAGGATACTGGTATTCATGCATGAATGTACAAAGTTTTTTTATTTTTTTACTTTCAATAATGTTCTACAATTTTAATTTATAGTTTATTATTTTTATTTTTTTAGATTCAAAACTACTAATTAAATTTTGTTACCAAATTATGCTAACATATTTTTTTAATTAATTGTATGACTTTTGATAGTAAATATTTTGATAAAACGTATACATATAATTAAAATTAATTTTATCATATAAAAAAAACGCATACATAAAATAAAAATAAAATTTTATTTGTAATATTGATCATGTCGGCAATAATGTTTATTAAGCTGTGAAAAAATATAAGTTATTCAGAACGTATAAATGTAAAAAAAAAATGTCAACAACGTGGTTGATATTCAAAACAACATAAAGGATTATCAAGTACACATAAACATGATGGGATAAAAGTGTTAGACGCATCATCGTCCAAATCAGAGAAATCAGAAAGCTCAGGATCAGAAACAAGTAACGGATCCTCTAAAATTTCAATTTCGGCATATTCAGGATCAAAATGCTCTATTTTAGCATAATCGAGTGCGTGGAAACGATCAAGACGACGCTGTATTTGATCATTTTCACGTTCAAGCCTTGATATAACCTCGTCATGATTGTTTGAATTATGTGAAATGTAAATATCAGCCGAACGTGCCTTTGGTACCGCAATTTCATGCCAACGACAAAATACTTCAAGGTCATAGCGTTTGTCATATAATTGTCGCCATCTTGGTGTGGGTTCGATATGAGCACCTGGAGGTGGATAATCAGTTGCAGTCCCAACAATTACATGTCCAGCTTGTCCGAATGGGTGATAAGGGTCGATTGGCTCATTGCGAAATGCACGCTTTCGTCCATACCACGTTACACCACTGGAGTCGGTATATGATTCGATAGAATGAACTTTGTTCAGCGATGTTGAGCTGTCCGTTGAGCGTTCACGTTTGTTACCCGAAGATGAACTATTTTGGTCATTGGGTGAAGAAGAACTTGCATGTGAAGAACAAATTCATTATTCTCGTTAGCAATTACAGTGACTCCAGATTTCTTAGGAACTACCTGTGTGGGACTTACCCATTTGCTGTCTGCAATAGGGTAGATAATTCCTACATCTAACAGTTTCAACACCTCTTTTTTCACAACTTCTTTCATATGTGGATTTAGCCTACGTTGCATCTCCCTAGATGTTTTAGCATTATCCTCCAAATAATTCTTGTGGGTGCAAACCAAAGGGCTAATTCCTTTTATATCAGCTAAAGTCCAACCAATTGCATTCTTATGTTCCTTAAGAAGGTGTAACAACATACCTTCCTCTGCTGAATTCAATTGAGAAGAAATTATTACCGGATAAGTTTCATCATCTCCTAAAAATGCATATTTCAAATCTACTGGTAATTGCTTGAGGTCTAGCTTGGGGGCTTTATCCTTGGATGATATTGGTGGATCAGTTCTTGGTGGGAGCTCCTCAAATCTCTGTCTCAACTCTCTCATTTGAGGTACCTGCAAAGAGTTTAACATATCAGTTGAAACAGAAATTTCAGAATTCTTTTCATCTACCTCTAACTCAGAATATTGTTCAAGCAAAATACTAGAGCATCAGGTACTCCCTCTCAACTTCATACAATAATAGTTAAAGACGCAAAGCTTGACTTGAAAGAGGAATTAAATGTCAGTTAACCCAATTAACAAATCAAGTGATAAATCCAATGGTTATAATCAAAAGACTACCAGGAACCTGAATAATCATTCAATCATATTATTTTATGAAATAATGTTAATCCTTCCAGCATGGAATAACCAGTGATTTACACGCAGGGAAAATCAAGCAATTGATGTACGTGGCACAACAACTCAAGAGTTTATACAGCATAAACACTTTGCTAAAAGATTTGGGATTAAATTAACACGATAACATAAATCCTTAAGTACAAGAGTCAATAAGAATACCGTACTCCGTTGAGAGGTTTTCCCCTAGCCCTAGCTTAGCCTTCTAGCCAGACATGGTAAAAGGATGCAGAAAATAGACTAAAAAACGACCCCCCCTTGTAGATCCTAGGTCTGTATTTATAAAGTACATTTAAAAGAGATTGCATCCCATTAGGATTCTAAATTCGGCAACAGAAACTTGACACGCGTCCGGACGCAACCTTCTCAACCGTCCGGACGCGCCTTCCAGAATGGTCCTTTCTCCGTTTATCAACTTTCTGCCAATCGCGTCCGGACGCGTACTCTTCTTCCGTCCGGACGCGTGTTCCAGTGTGATCCCTCCTGAGCTATGCTTCCTTTCTTCTCATAACTTCACTCCAATTTTTGCCCTATGAGCCTGCAAAACAACACAACTCATCTTTCATTCTCATCGCCTTAATCTTCAATTAAATCAACATAAATATCACACTTTCACAATAAAATGATCAATATTACCTCTGACAAATGTAATTATTAGACCTGAATCACACCCCCCCACTTAAACCTTGCTAGTCCCTAGTAAGGCAAGCAAATAAACATATAATACTAACTACAAACAAACAAAACAAAACCACTCTCGTAGGATTCACGATTGCATTTAGCATATGCAACAAGCCTTTAAACCCCTAGGTTTCCCCTAGTGGACGAGTATAGTCTCGTGAGGGTTTCCAGAGATGATACCCACAAACATCACTTTGTGCTCAAACATCTGAATAACATTTGTACAATATAAGTTGCTACCACATTATTGAAATTCTAAAACACAAACTTTTTATAAGCATATGCAAAACAACATATAGATCTATGCGGTATATAACTGTATGCACTTATCATATTCTCATATAAACTCGTGTGTAGTGTGAGTTAACTATACCAAGTCAATAATTTATCTGGTAATCACCTCTACAACTATCAACTATTCGTCTCAATGCCAAATCTCACTAGATAATTCACTCATGAACAATTCTCTCAGATTATAATGACTATACACTCAAGTATCACATGTGAGTGGAGGATATTTAAATCAACACAAAATACTGCTCACATGTTCCATTGAAATAATTGTAATCCAAAAGAAAATGATTTGACATAATCTCATGAAAGGAAATCAACACACAATAAATAAATAATCACCATTCTCTTCCTTATTCACACAAGTTATGCATCCATCAATACACTCTTGAGATCAAATAGGTCTTTATTTAAGGTTGTAATGGGGCCTTGGGATTAGGGTTTTGAAACGAAGGATATTCAGGAATTTAAAAGACTATCCCGAGAGAACATGTACATTACACAACCAAACTTCTTTCCATAGCCTTTCACTCTCCATCCTTTAGAAGCACAATTTACATCACTTGCTCATATTTTTTCCTTTTCAAACACATGCTTGCTATTTTTTTCTCTTTTTTTTTTCAATCTGTTTTTTCACAGCTAGACATATTGTCTTTCTTTTTTTTTTTTCATCTTTTTTTTTCTTTCTTTTTTTTATCAGCAAGACATCTAATGCAAATATTCACACGTATGTAAAACTCTTTTTTTTTTCTTTTCTTTTCTTAACCAACATCTCCCAAATTACATAAACAATAAAAGTTCAATCTCGGGATAACCAAGGGTAAAAGATATATATATTTTTTTATTGGCTTGGTTATTATATGTTAGGTATAAGAAATAAAATTTTGCTTTAAAGGCTCAATCATGGCTTCTAGGGATGATAATATTCAAAGAATAAGGTTTAGGCTCAAATAATCAAAGATGGCCTAAAATCATATCTCAAGAGCTTTTGATAACACACTTCTCATGCAAATAATTCAAAGTCAAGCAATCATTCACAATATTGGTGTTAACCAAAACAAAAATAATGAGACTATTGAAGGAGATTAGCTGAATAAAAATATTTTTTTATTGAGTAAATGTAAATAACCCTCCAAGAAAGATTGGAACAAAACTCACTAGGGTTTTTATGCATCTCCACTATATGTTTCAAGTTCTCGAGGTAAAATACCTAATAAATTTTCAACTTGGTAAAGTCTAAAGTGCACAAATTTTGAGTTTTTATAAGAACATGATATGAAATACAAAAATATAAAATAAAGTTCTCTGTGATGCTTAAACAGTTGCAAATTTAAAGTTGAGCAAATTATTTCAACTATGTGGTATTAACTTATTCATAACAACGTTATTTAGACATTTGATAACACACCAAACAAAATATGCATTTTATATAATTTTGAGAATTCAAGTACAATGCATATTCAAAAGATAAAAGAAATCAAGCCTAACAAAAACTACCCAAAATAGGCTTTGATTTCTACATAAAACTGGAAAAGAAAATAAAGGAAATGATTTTAAAACCACCGGGACCTAGAAGAAATCATCCTAAGATGAGGGGCCTGCCTGATCACGAGAACTGTGCCCTAACCCCCTCATCTGTGCCCTCAACTCCCTCATCTCCTTCCTCATCTCTCTCTGCCCTCTCAACAACTCGAACAGAATCTGCCTGTCAGTCCTGGGATCAGTATCCTCATCTACTGGTATCTCAAAGTCCTCATCGATATTAAGGAACTGATCCCAATCCTCTATCGGCACATCACCCTCTGCTGCAGCCTCCCCCTGACCTGGACCCCTCTCCCCTGGCACTGGCCTAGCTACACTCTGACTTTTCAAAAGGGTGCCAGAATTGAGTGCCACCACTTTCTTTGCCCGCTCCATAGTGGCATCAATTACCACTCCTGCCTGCTCGCACATCGCAGTGGCCAAACCAGCAAAAGGAAGGGATGGTTTTTTCGGATCGACAATGGCTCGTCTCATCTCTGAAAAAATCAATGATGGGAGGTCAATGGACTTTCCGGTGCCCATAGCATATAACAAGCGAGCTCGGTCCGGATAGATGTGATTATTTCTCAGTAGAGGAAGGATGTTTGACACTGAGATTAAGTTCAGTATTTTATACTTACTGGTCAGGTCCCCTTGCTGAAGGTATTTGAGGTTGTACATCCAAATAAACTCACCATCCCCCAATAACTCTCGTCCGACCTCATTCCCGGGATAAGCGTGGGGATAATCCGGGTTGGTCACCCGAGCTTGCGTCATTCCGATCAGCCTGGCGATGGCCACAGCATCCACCCTGATTTCTATGCCCCGAACATAGGTGTGGATTTGGCCATTGCCAAGATCATCTGCATTGCTAAAGAACTCTCTCGCCAAGATGGGGATACACACCCAATCTTTACCCATAAAACCTGCCCAACGTCTAGAAGTGATGACATCTCGGACTCCCAACCGAGCGAAGTCCTCGTATTCAATTTTTCTCTCACAGACTACAGGTTTTTGGGCGTAGTATTTGAAAAATCTTACCCGTGCCTCCAATGTCTGGAAACGAACGGGATCAAAGGTGGTATCCTCCTCTTCCTCCTGAGTATTTACTCGGGGTCTCTTTGAAGTGGATGTCCGGGGTGGTGCCATAGTAAAACAATTGGTGCTGAAAAGAGTAGGAATTAAGAGTGAAGAGTCCGTTTGGAAGCTTGCAGTGCAAGAAATTCTTAACCGGGCAGTCGGTATTTATAAATTTTTTACACGCGTCCGGACGCATGGAGTTGCTCCGTCCGGACGCGCCTCAACTGCCGCATTAATTCGCCTTAAACACCACGCGTCCGGACGCATGGGGTTATCCCGTCCGGACGCGTATTCTGAATTTGAAACGGTTAGCTTTCCCGTCCGGACGCGTATTGATGTTCCGTCCGGACGCGAGTTCCAGAGAGTTCAGGCTCTTGGATCCCGTCCGGACGCATCTTCCAGTAGGTTTTATACTATAATTCATGCGTCCGGACGCCAGTTCCAGTGAATTGATCCCTTTATACTTAGAAAAATTTTCACTTTTCTTCAGCTCTTTCTCTCCCAAGTGGTTCCCTTCTACTTCTAAAAATTTCTAAGGCTAAAAATAAAAAAATTCTACTGGGCTATCTAAAAAAATAATAAACACAGTTGCATCACAGTTGCATGCGCACAAAGCTCAAATTCAAAATCCACTATACTTTGTATTATCAAATGCTCCACCCCCCCACTCAAAAAGTTGCATTGTCCTCAATGTAACAACACACAATGTAACATTAAATAAGGGTCACGAAGACATACCGGATGTTCGGATAATGTGCTCATGTATCTGTGACAGACAACAAGAAGAATAAACAAAGACAAAACAATAGCACTAATATACATAGATATACATAAAATGGTTAGAGATGGATCATTCATAGTGGGGATCCACCAATTCGATGGATTCCACCTCCACGATACCTTCCTCCAAGAATGGTTTCAATCTTTGTCCATTAACCTTAAAAATGTTCCCATTACTTGGGTTTTCAATCTCCACTGTTCCATAGGGAAATACCTCGTTAACAATGTATGGACCACTCCATCTGGTTCGAAGCTTTCCCTTAAAGATGTGAAGCCTAGAATTATAAAGAAGAACTTTTTGGGCAGGTGTAAAACTTTTACGCACAATATTCTTATCATGAAACACCTTCATGCGTTCTTTACTGATTCTAGAGTTCTCATATGCCTCATTCCGGATCTCCTCAAGCTCATTTAGCTGTAATTTTCGTGCAGTGCCGGCTTGGTCAAAACTAAAGTTGAACATTTTAATGGCCCAATATGCTTTATGCTCTAATTCCACAGGCAAGTGACAAGCTTTTCCATAAACCAATCTGTACGGAGACATGCCAATCGGGGTTTTGTATGCAGTTCGGTATGCCCATAAAGCATCAATTAATCGTAACGACCAATCTTTACGATCTGGGTTCACCGTTTTTTCCAAAATGTAAGAAATTTCCCGATTGGCAAGCTCTACTTGACCACTTATCTGTAGGTGATAGGGAGTTGCAACTTTATGTGTTACACCATATTTTTTCATCAAATTCTCAAAAGGCCTATTACAGAAATGCAATCCCCCATCACTGATAATGGCTCGAGGTATACCAAATCTGGACAAAATATTTTCCTTTAAAAATTTCAAAACAACTTTATGATCATTTGTCCGACATGGTATAGCTTCAACCCATTTAGAGACATAATATATTCCCACTAAAATGTATATGTACCCAAAAGATGGGGGGAAAGGTCCCATGAAATCTATGCCCCAACAATCAAAAATTTCTATGATCAAAATCGGGTTTAGGGGCATCATATTCCTACGGGTCAATCCTCCCAGTTTTTGACATCGCTCACACACTTTACAAAAATTATGAGCATCCTTAAAAATTGTAGGCCAATAAAATCCGCACTGCAAAACTTTTGCAGCGGTCTTTTTCATAGAAAAATGGCCTCCACAAGCTCCCGCATGACAAAAAGATAGAATGCTACTTACCTCATCATCGGGTATACATCTCCGGATAATCTGATCTGGGCAATATTTGAAAAGGTATGGGTCATCCCAGAAGAAACTTTTTACTTCAACTAAAAATTTCCTCTTATCCAAAGCAGTCCAAGCCGGTGGCATGTTACCTGTAACAAGAAAATTCACAATGTCAGCAAACCATGGTAATGAAGAAACTGCCAATAACTGTTCATCCGGGAAAGTGTCTTTGATCGGCACTGTCTCAATGGGCACATCACTCACAAGTCTAGACAAATGGTCAGCCACTACATTTTCTACTCCTTTTTTATCCTTAATAGTGATATCAAATTCTTGGAGTAGTAGGATCCACCTCAACAGTCTCGGTTTTGCATCTTTCTTAGTTAGTAAGTATTTGAGAGCTGCATGGTCTGTGAAGATAACAATGGGGAAACCTACTGAGTACGACCTGAATTTGTCTAGTGCAAATACTACAGCCAGTAATTCATTTTCTGTGGTGGAATAGTTCATCTGTGCACTATTTAAAGTTCTACTGGCATAGTAGATGACATGAGACTTTTTGTCATTCCTTTGTCCTAAAACCGCCCCTACAGCATAGTCACTGGCATCACACATGATTTCAAAAGGACTACTCCAATCTGGGGGTTGCATGGTTGGAGCAGTAACAAGCATGCCCTTTAACTTATCAAAAGCTTCTTGGCATGCATTATCCCAATCAAAAGGTGTGTCTTTCCCTAGGAGATTGCAGAGTGGTCTAGAGATGGAACTAAAATCCTTTATAAATCTCCTATAAAAACCAGCATGACCCAAGAAAGATCTAACATCCTTAAGGGCTTTCGGACTAGGTAAATTAGCGATTAATTCAACTTTGGCCTTATCTACCTGAATTCCCTCAGAAGAGACAATGTGACCAAGAACAATTCCCTTTCTAACCATGAAGTGGCATTTCTCCCAGTTAAGTACTAGGTTCTTTTCTTCACATCTTATAAGCACTTTCTCAAGGTTAGATAAACAGCCATCATAGGAATCACCAAAGACAGTAAAATCATCCATAAAAACTTCAAGAAAACGTTCAACCATATCACTGAAAATACTAAGCATATACCTTTGAAAAGTCGTAGGTGCATTGCATAGTCCAAAATGCATCCATCTATAAGCAAAGGTGCCAAAAGGGCAAGTAAAAGTGGTTTTCTCTTGGTCTTCTAGGGCAATTTCAATCTGGTTATATCCCGAATAACCATCTAAAAAACAATAGTACAAGTGTGAAGCTACCCTTTCTAAAATTTGATCCATAAAAGGCAAAGGGAAGTGATCTTTTCTAGTGACAGCATTAAGTCTCCTGTAGTCTATGCACATTCTCCAACCAGTAACTGTCCTAGTTGGCACAAATTCATTATTCTCGTTAGCAATTACAGTGACTCCAGATTTCTTAGGAACTACCTGTGTGGGACTTACCTATTTGCTGTCTGCAATAGGGTAGATAATTCCTACATCTAACAGTTTCAACACCTCTTTTTTCACAACTTCTTTCATATGTGGATTTAGCCTACGTTGCATCTCCCTAGATGTTTTAGCATTATCCTCCAAATAAATCTTGTGGGTGCAAACCAAAGGGCTAATTCCTTTTATATCAGCTAAAGTCCAACCAATTGCATTCTTATGTTCCTTAAGAAGGTGTAACAACATACCTTCCTCTGCTGAATTCAATTGAGAAGAAATTATTACCGGATAAGTTTCATCCTCTCCTAAAAATGCATATTTCAAATCTACCGGTAATTGCTTGAGGTCTAGCTTGGGAGCTTTATCCTTGGATGATATTGGTGGATCAGTTCTTGGTGGGAGCTCCTCAAATCTCTGTCTCAACTCTCTCATTTGAGGTACCTGCAAAGAGTTTAACATATCAGTTGAAACAGAAATTTCAGAATTCTTTTCATCTACCTCTAACTCAGAATATTGTTCAAGAAAACATGCTTCAAGTGGATCAAACAAAGAAGAATCATATACTCTGCTTGGAACAATAGATTCAATCATGTTAACTTCATGCACATCCTCATCAATATTCTCAGGTTGTTTGCACACATTAAAAATGTTGAGCTCCAATGTCATGTTCCCAAAGGTCAATTTCATCACACTCCTGCAATTAATTAGAGCATTTGAAGTTGCTAGGAATGGTCTGCCTAAAATGACGGGAATCTGAGCACTAGTATTTAATACAGGTTGAGTGTCCAAAATTATGAAATCCACAGGAAAATAAAATTTATCAACCTGTACTAAAACATCCTCCACCATACCCCTAGGTATCCTCACTGATCGGTCAGCTAATTGAAGTGTAACCGAAGTGGCTTTTAACTCCCCCAACCCTAATTGTTCATATACTGAATAAGGGAACAAATTCACACTAGCTCCTAAATCCAGTAATGCTTGTTCAATTCTGTGGTTGCCTATAACACAAGAAATAGTAGGACAACCTGGGTCTTTATATTTTGGTGGAGTTCTATGTTGTATAATGGAGGATACTTGCTCAGTCAAAAATGACTTCTTTTGCACATTTAATTTCCTTTTAATAGTGCATAACTCTTTCAAAAATTTTGCATAAGAAGGTATTTGTTTAATGGCATCCAACAAGGGAATATTGATTTTCACCTGCTTAAAAATCTCTAACATATCATTATGCACAATAGGCCTAGTAGAGGTAAACAATCTCTGTGGGAATGGTGCAGGTGGAACATACTTTTCAGACTTATTAATTTCAGGCAGGCTAATCTTATCATCACTCTCCGTGGGTTGAGAAATCTTTTCAGAATCTTGAGTTTCCAAAGGAATGGTTTTATTAATTTCTTTCCCGCTACGGAGTGTAGTGATAGACTTTACTTGCTCGTGGATAGTCTCAGAAGTGCAAGTCTCATTCACAACAAATTGACCCTGTGGGTTCGGTTGTGGTTGTGCTGGAAGCCTACCTTTTTCCTGATGGCAAGGGTCAATGGTCAATTTAGTGATTGCACTCCTCATATCCTCAATGGCCTGAGTTGTTTGTCTAATGTATGTTTGTTGATTCTGCATAAATTGTGACAACACCTCCTCAATGTCTCTTTTCGGGCGTGGAATGTAAGGTGCAACATTTGAAGAATTTTGTTGAGGTGGTTGTGATGCATGATTGTCATTCCTCCAACTAAAATTTGGATGATTCTTCCACCCCGGGTTATATGTGTTAGAGTATGGATTATTGTAAGGTTTCGAAAAGGTGTTTACAGCATTTGCTTGGTCGTACACCTCCTTTAACGCAGGTAATGATGGACACTCTGTCACAGGATGTCCAGGGATTTCACAGATACTGCATATCCCCTCAGCTTGAACTGTGTCAACCTGATTAACCTTTTTGTATTCCATAGCCTCTACCCGTCTTGCTAAGGTGGCAATCCTAGCTCCTAGGTCATCCTCCGCCCTCAACTGGTATTTGCCCCCACTAGGTGATGGTGATTGTGTAATTTTACCCTTAGATGGTTCCTGGGATGTAGTATCCCAAGATTGTGCACTCTCGGCTAATTGGTCTAAATAGTCAAAAGCATCATCTGGTTCCTTATTCATAAAATCACCATTACACATCATCTCAATAAATTGACGCAACTGTGGGCCTAAACCCTCATAAAAGAAACTTATTATGCGCCAGCTTTCATAACCATGATGTGGACAAGATGCAAGAAGGTCTTTAAATCTTTCCCAACTCTGATAAAAATTTTCAGACTCTTTTTGAGAAAAATTCATTATCTGTCTTTTCAAAGAGTTTGTGCGATGTGTGGGAAAAAATTTCTTTAAAAATTATTTCTGCATCTCTTGCCATGTTCCTATAGACCTAGATCTCAACGAATATAACCATGTTTTAGCTTTTTCCTTTAATGAAAAAGGAAATAACTTCAATCTGACTATATCCATTGCAACATTCTGGTTATGGAACGTCGCACATACATCTCCAAATTCGCTGATGTGCAAATATGGGTTCTCTTCACCTATACCAAGGAATTTTGGAAGTAGTTGAATCATGCCAGGTTTAAAAACAAAATGAATGGCATTCAATGGAAAAATGATGCATGACGGTTCAGTGAGAAGTACGGGTTGTAAATATTCACGCAACGTCCTACCCTGATTGACATTCAAATTATCCACATCATTCTCATCATGATTGCTCACTCTATCAATATGATCCTCTCGTTCGGGAAGATCATTCTGCCTATGGTCATTAGGATTAGCAGACATTGTGTGCAAGAAGTGATTCGACACGGATAACTCAAATAAATTTCCAAACAGAGTATCTGAATCTTCTCTTGTTAAACGTCCACTTAAATCGCGATGCCAAACGCTCATAAAACAAATAAATAACCTAAATGAATTCTAAATTTAACTAATAAGAAAAATAACTAAAATAAATAAACTAAAAATTAGAACGAAGTTACCGGATTTCCGAAGACTCGCAAATACCGCAAACCTCAATGATGTGATAGCTCCTTGTCTTTCAAGTTCCCCGGCAACGCCGCCAAAAACTTGCTTCAACTTTAAAAGTGTAAACCCAAGCGCAGGTTGAGCAAAGTAATATAATCTCGGAAGTCCGAGGTCGATCCCACGAGGAATTGTAACAAGAAACAATCACACACACAATAAAAGTAATTTGGAAGGAAAAGGACTTGTTTGGAAAGTTGTTGATTTGAGAAAAGTGATTGTTGGTAATTAAAACAGTAATAAATAAAATACTAGAGCATCAGGTACTCCCTCTCAACTTCATACAATAATAGTTAAAGACTCAAAGCTTGACTTGAAAGAGGAATTAAATGTCAGTTAACCCAATTAACAAATCAAGTGATAAATCCAATGGTTATAATCAAAAGACTACCAGGAACCTGAATAATCATTCAATCATATTATTTTATGAAATAATGTTAATCCTTCCAGCATGGAATAACCAGTGATTTACACGCAGGGAAAATCAAGCAATTGATGTACGTGGCACAACAACTCAAGAGTTTATACAGCATAAACACTTTGCTAAAAGATTTGGGATTAAATTAACACGATAACATAAATCCTTAAGTACAAGAGTCAATAAGAATACCGTACTCCGTTGAGAGGTTTTCCCCTAGCCCTAGCTTAGCCTTCTAGCCAGACATGGTAAAAGGATGCAGAAAATAGACTAAAAAACGACCCCCCCTTGTAGATCCTAGGTCTGTATTTATAAAGTACATTTAAAAGAGATTGCATCCCATTAGGATTCTAAATTCGGCAACAGAAACTTGACACGCGTCCGGACGCAACCTTCTCAACCGTCCGGACGCGCCTTCCAGAATGGTCCTTTCTCCGTTTATCAACTTTCTGCCAATCGCGTCCGGACGCGTACTCTTCTTCCGTCCGGACGCGTGTTCCAGTGTGATCCCTCCTGAGCTATGCTTCCTTTCTTCTCATAACTTCACTCCAATTTTTGCCCTATTAGCCTGCAAAACAATACAACTCATCTTTCATTCTCATTGCCTTAATCTTCAATTAAATCAACATAAATATCACACTTTCACAATAAAATGATCAATATTACCTTTGACAAATGTAATTATTAGACCTGAATCAGTAGTATATATATGTTCGGTTTGGCAATTTAAAATTGCAGTGGAAGGACATTAATCTGCATAGTTTGAAACTGATTTGCCAGTGATGCAAAATGACAATGAAAAAGTTTGGATATGACAACAAACTGCACATGCTGTTGAAATTGACAACACACTGCATATTGATTGACTACACACTGCATAGATTGATTAAAGTGACAACACACTGCATACATTGACAGCACACTGCATACATTGACAATTATAGGATGTGACAATGAAAAAGTTGAGATATGACAACACTGAATAAACTCATAAAACCACAATATTGATTAAAGTAAATAGGACATAGACATAAACGTTATATGCTTAATAAGGTGAACAGTAATTAAATTTTTTAATTTTCATCAGACATATACTCATCTGATAGGTATTGTTCATTAGACAATACATTAGATCGCTCAGTAGCTGTTAACTCCCTGCCAAATGCAGTTGCCACCATGTCAGATGTTATTTGGAGCATATAATATCGACACTTACGCAACATCATCCTATTATTCTCCTTTCGTACACGTTTAAATGCTGTTTCATAGTTGACTTTATTCCCTCGCGGCATGGTAAGTGAAATTCTATGTGGCACCGGCATACCTAGTTCTGTCAGATATGTGCATAACGACTGTGATTCATTAGCACGAAAAGCCCACTCTCGACGGAGTCCGGCATAATACTCATTTGGATCAGAAAATCTCTCACTCTTGTAATCATCATCTCGCTCTTCTAATAACCATACTGGTTCATGCCTACGGTTAGTATCAATTGCTCGTGCTCTTGAAGTAGACATAATGAGCAATACATGTTATAAGAATCACCTTATCTTATGTTTTTATAGTGGTTTTCATTGTCAAAAATAAATATATTTGTCAGCAGTGCAGTAATGTGTAGTCACCTTTATGTTTGAGTTGATGGTGAAATAGTAAAAACACAATTGTCCAGTCCGTGTGACTACACAATATTACATGTCAGCGTAACCAGACACTAGTACGCATTGACTGTGACTGCACACTGAGAAATGAAGTACATTGATTTAAATAGACAACACACCACTGCATTTAAGTGCAATGTATGGTCTTCAATAACGTGTGCTAGTGAATAAGGAATAGGTACAATGACTGACAATTGCACTGTACGTCGTTGTGACAACACACTGTGTTACTGTGACTAAACACTGCTTAAATGTCAGTATGTGTTAGTAGATATTATTGTATAGTCAATGATTGTGACTACACAACTGTGTAATGTCATTCATGTAGGTTGTAGACTGACATAATCACATTAATAAATTGCATATAAATTTGAACTCATGTGAAATGTTGAATATACATAATTCATCTCTAACCATGAATTTTAGTTCTAGAACCCTGTTTGAAACTCTGGGTTATCATTGGGCTTTAGAGGATGAGTTCTTTTACCCAACAAATTCTCTCTTGCGCTATTCACTAACAGCTACGAACACAATGATGGCGGAATGACAATATCGCTTGACGGAAAGAGAAAATCTAAGCTTAGATTTACGTTCTTGCAACATAAAAAGGCCTCGACAAGTTGTCATTGGTATGCCCATTACCACTCCTCAAGAATTAGAGCGAGCATTGTTTCGCATTCGAGTTGAGAACAATCGAATGGCAATCCATTGCAATCAGTACAATCTGCGCCGTATTGCAAGCGACCGTGCTGCAGAAGGGAGGATGGAAGAAGTAGTTTTAAGCTATCAATTGAGTGGTGAAGATGGATGTATTTCTGATCATTACCTGTATGACGAAGATGAAAACACATGAAGAAGTGTAATGAATTTTCTATGTTGTAACATTTACACTTTGGTCGTCGTACTTGTGTTTGCAATATGTTTATGTATTATGTTTTCTGTATTTTGTTTCTATGTAGTATGGTGGACTACTCCAGTTTGTATTGTCCATCAAATTTCAATAATTTATGTTATGTTATTCAATAAACATCATTTTATAGTATTGAAGTTGTGAGTGGAAAGGCAGTAATGAATTAACATACTATGAAACTATGAACACAAATATATTTTATATACAACAACAATAGTCACATTTTGTTTACAATACATATTATAAGAATACTATCTCCCACAAGGTGGTGGTTTCCTCTGTCGCTTGGGCCGCTGACCATCAGGCAGAGCTGGTATATCTTGTGTCACTCCACCAGCTGCAGGATCATGTGTATGGTGTGTATGACGACCGACTGCATGCCGACCTCTGCCTCGACCTCTGCGTGACAGTGATGGCTCCTGTGTAACTCCCTCAGCTGGAACATTAGCATCATCGGAACTGTCCTCGTATGGAATAGGAGAAGTAGGTCGTGTGGACATCGGTGGAACACCCCGTGGAATAACCACGTCTGCCAGTGGAAGTGATGTATCTGCTGTAACTACTGGCTCTGGTGTAGGTGTGAATGGAGTCGCCGATGCATCAACACCTGCTGAGGTCAGCAATGGCTCACATGATGAAACTGTAGGACGATCAAGCGCTGGTGAAGACTCATGGTGAACGACTGGTGTAGGAATGTCAAAATCAAAAGCTAGGACATATGGGGTAGATGGGCATGCCTTTACAGCAGTCTGGGGAACATATGCTGTAGATGGGCCTGCCTCTGATGATGTCGCAGCAGTATCCACAGCCGGTGGGGGAGTCTGCTCATATGCGCGTGCAGCTGGCGGTCGAGGTATGCATACACCACGCTGTCGTGCATGCACTAGGGCTGCAACAACTGGCTGCTGAATGTCTGCCGGTGGCTGCACAAGTCTTCGGTATTCAGAAACAGCTGACAAACACCGGTAGCTTAGTTCCCCCATCTGCCTGATGGCCGCTTGATATCTCCCCATATCAGGCTCCTCACTAACTATATCACGAGCTATGTGATATACCTGTGCAGTGTATGTGCCTGCATCACCACAAAATAAGGATTAAAATGAATATTAAGTAATTTATGTACCACATTTTATTTATATATCAAGTAAACAACACATACCATCAGCTCGATGATACTGTCGACGGGCTGAAAACCAACGTCAGGGCGCGACATCGGTGGTTCGATAAGTAGACAACTAATGCGTCGATACCACTCCATGTAGGGATCAGTGGCATCCATCATGTCGAGTGTAGGCTCTCCGTGAACAATAAAATTCCGCCGCTGATCCCACATGCTGATGTGCGATCGTCCAGTCATAACCATGTCTGCCACGCCTATTGGTGGCATGCAGCTCCCGACTGGAATCACATGGTGCTGGTACAGGTTGCCTGCATCCATACTGTTGCAGAACACGGTCTGGGAAATGCCACTTTCGACGGTTGTGACCCGGTTCGCTGCATAGCCCACAATGTATCTGATTACGACCCTCTGGCGGGAAGTCCATCTCATTCCGTATGCGCATCGTCCGTGGCCGACCAATCAAGTCTCGACGTTGGTTACAATTAGAGAATAATTTGGGACGTGGGGGATCATCCCAGTAATACTTATCCTCCAGAGGAAACATTTCAAGGGCCCAAATTTTCTCCAAAGTGTCGATAGTGTATATGGGATCTATGTAGGGCTGAAAATACATCTAAAAATAAGAGCATACAGCCAACACATGCGAGCAAGTAATTCTGTAAATTGCCCATTTTCCGCATGTGCACGAACGATCTTCAAGACACACAACTTGCTTATGACCACCATCAGTTGACACTTCAGCAAGACCACGCTCCCTATGAAATGCCGTCACATCATGGACACGACTCATTTGTTGTGCATGTTTTAATCGTTCCACAACACGCTTAGGAAACTTCATCCCTTTTCCTTTCCATTTTGCCACTAGGTCTCGATGTTCAAAATGATACTTAGTGACCCGATAAAATATCGACTGCACACAAGCAGTTATGGGCAAATACCTAACACCTTGGAAAACACTATTGAAAACCTTTGAAATGTTGGTTGTCATGATATCATACCGTTGTCCACCATCATGTGCTAATGCCCATTTTTCCAATGGTATATCAGTCAACCATTTATACGCTTCCTCCTTCACGTTGCGTATCTGGGTCATCAAATTATCGAACTTGCGAACCTGTCTTGCCTTTTTAGCCCTCCACATAAGATCGTACAAATGTGCATCCTTAAAATTTGTATTAAAATTACTACGAATATGTCGAAGACAAAAGCGATGATAACCATGCGGTGGATGCCACCCAGAATCTTCCTTGTTCACAGCCGAAAGGATCCCGTTGTGCCTATCAGAAATTAAACATATCCCTTCGCAATGTCTAAGAACAAACCGCCGAAGGTAATATAGGAAAAAAGCCCAACTTGACGTATTCTCCTCTTCCACAATAGCAAAAGCAATGGGAAACAACTGTTTATTAGAATCAAAAGCAGTCGCAACTAACAGTTTTCCCTTGTACTTTCCACACAGAAATGTCCCATCAATACTGACAACAGGTCGACAATATTTAAACCCTTTAATTCTTGCCTTGAATACCAAAAATACTCGTAAAAAAACATTATATTCAGGAGTTTCGGAGTTGTACCGCCACTTCACAATTGAGTCGGGGTTATACTTCTTGATGGCACCCAAAAACTTTGGCAACATGTCATATGACGAATCCCAATCACCAAAAATCTTAGCAATTGTTTTGTTTCTCGCAATCCATGTTTTCTTATAGGAAATATCAAACTTGAATTTCTCCTTTATATTCTTCTGAATTGTCGACATTTTGGTTTGTGGTGTATCACCCACGAGTCCCAGTATATAATGACAAATGAAGTCAGAGTTTAACTGCCGATGGTCACGACTCATCCTAGGGTAGAAGCAGGTATGGAGTCCATCATATTGTGTGATTTGAAACATTTTCAATTTTTTCCTAAAACAAACACGCAGTCTCCACATGCAGTTAGACTGCAAGTACATGATGCATTGGACAGCCCACACAGTTGTGTTCGTCTCGACCACGATAAAATCCTGATTCAGCTTGATTGAATATCATTTAACAGTTCTAATCAATGAAGGTTTATCCTTAAAAACCATGCCCTTCGCCAACTCCATCTTCACCGGATCCCACAAATTCTGTTCAACTGACGGTACAAAGCTATCTGCTTCAGTATACTGACCAAATTCAGTGGTTGTGAATGACATAGAGTAAGGCTTATGCATCTCCATCACCTGAGCAGCCTCAAAGTCTTCTCGATTCTCATCTTCGTCAGCTGCCTCATCAATCATTACTTCCTCAAACTCTTCTTCTTCGTCGTCATCATCGGAGACATCTGTACGATCATTGACACACATTTCTTCATATTCCCGAATTGAGCTTTGTTGCATTATTGGTTGATGGATATCATCTTGTTCACCCAACTCAATTCCCGCCTCACCCATTTCAAAATTCTAACTCAATGAATTGTTGGCTGAGTTCCCACCGTATGTCGCGGTTCCAGTTCTTTGTTGGGTGTAAAAGTACTGCCCAGACTCATCCATTACCTGCATCCCCACGGGAGTTGAACATTCACCCATCACACCGGAAGTTGGATATGCCAATGGACCCATTTCGCGCCTACGCAACTCAGTGTAAGACATGACAATTGTTGTTATGCACCCTCCGGTCTGACTACTGCCTATGCCAACATTGATGTCCTCCGTCTCCACATACAAAACAACATTAGCAATGTTGGGGTTGTCAAGTATCACATTAACCATAGAAGTCACTAGTTCATCGTTGACAATTTCCAGACCGACATATGTATTTATGTTTGGTCCTGGTCCTGTTCCAATTGTAAAAGGATATCTACAAGTCAACTTCAACTTGTTATGTGCCCTGTCCAACCCCATTACAGTGTAAATTTTACTCAATAACTCCAGCAAATGTGTACCACTATTGATAACAATACCACATTTGGGTGGACAACTGTATGATAAACCCTCTGATCCATAATTCATTTGTCCACCCCAATATAGCAAAACGGTAACTTGTTTTCCCGCCATTTCATATAGTTTCGGTTGTGGAATAAGTTCTGAATTCAGAAGAACCTGGGAATAGATAGAAACGATTAATACTTGAAGAATAATAGATCAACGATTAATCAAAGTCCCATGTGAATCTACCGCATGCGACCTAGAAGAATTTATCAATTAAATAACCTACAAGGATGAAGTATACTTCTATGATACTAAGAAAGATGAAGATACAACTTTTATATGGAAGTTTGAATAAATATTCCCCACAAGAGAGTATCTCCTAACATGTTATCATGTATTGAATGAAGAGGTGAAACATGTTATCAAGAAGGAAAACAGTGGAGGATGACAATACTGGAGTAAATTGATTGATTCAAAATCAACATGCTTATTTTGAGATAAATGTGGTGTTTGATGGCTAAGATAAATAACTACTAAAGTTCGATTAAGATTGAGAAAGACATACATGGAATATAGAATTTCCTGGATTTTTTTATTCTTTTAATTTAGAATTTTAGCTTCGTACTGATGTTGAATTACAAATGACTTACTTCAAATGCAGAAACAAATATCAATGCTTTGAATAAAAAGAATAAAAAAATGTACGAAGCATTAAAAGAATGCATTGTTGATTTTCAAGTAACATGTAGAAAACCTACAAACTTTAAGGGATTTGAGTGTAATTTACTAACGGACATTGACGGCATGGATCGAGTTAGGCGTGTCCAAACTTTAAGGAGGTCTGACTGATGAAGTGACAAACCTCAAAGAGTTTGAGTGTAATTCTCCCAAAAAAATAATAATGTTTATAGTTGAGGCCAAATCACAATTAACCTTTTGGAAAGAGTAGTCATGCCTTAATTAAAGCTATTATCATGAGGACCATCAATTTATGGGGAAG
Source organism: Ilex aquifolium (assembly GCA_951799425.1). NCBI lineage: Eukaryota > Viridiplantae > Streptophyta > Magnoliopsida > Aquifoliales > Aquifoliaceae > Ilex > Ilex aquifolium. Next base: position 40,498,008 of record OX637391.1, on the reverse strand, counting down.
AATCAATAATCAATGCTTTATGATGTAGGAATGGTTTAGGAAACCTATGTTTGTGTTGTTTCGCCTTGATTTTATCATGAAAAACTTGTACACTTTTTTTTATTTAGAGTTATGTGTCAACATTTTAATATATCTTCACAATATGGATAGAGATATATAAATATTACAATCTATGCACCACAGAGAACGGAGCAATAAAAGATGATTAAAATAGAATCAAATTGATACTGGTTTGATTCGAAAACATGTCCATTACTAGTATTAGGTCTATTGAAGAAAGAGATATTTTTTACTGTTTCTTGACTATATAGATGTACTGACTAAACAAAGATAAATTTGTCCACTTCAAATAACACAAACTATATAGACTAAATAAAAGGGCTAGTAAATTGTGAAGTTCGATCATAAAAATATATATACAGGTACTGAAATTAGTCGACCAGGTGGTTTACAGTAAAAGGTGTCCACCATAACTTAGGTTGTTCGACAGGGGCGGCCTAAGCTCTTTTGAGGCCTAAAGCGAGGAGTTTAAAAGAGGAATTTTTTATTTTTTATGATTAATATAAAAAATTTATTCAATTTTTTTCGTTTTATTTTTTTTCAAATTCATGTTTACCCATTCCAAAAAAAAATTTATTTTTTATTTTTTAGGTGTACAATTTCAATATTTTCTAATTTTTTAAGATCTATCACTTGTTCATTACAGAACTTTCACCTAAGTCTTTTGTTATATTTTTTTATTACTAGTATTAAATTTATTAAGGGGTCTTTTTTTACGATTCAATTAGTTTTTCTCTTTTTTTTTTTTAGTTTCTTGTTTCTGAATTGTTGTTTTTTAGTAACCACGGATTTTTGGCAATCCAATTTTTTATATAAATCAATCAAATTCTCTCTATAAGAAAAAAAAAATTAATAAAAGTCAAAATTATAAAACTTAATTTTATCACTAGTGTTCCTAAAACTTAGGGTATTATAATGTGATTCTCTTTTAATATCACCTATCAAAAAAAAATAAGGGAATTGACATTATTTTTTACAAAATAAAATTGAAAAAGAGAAAGTGTGAGTATCAATTAATATACTAGGGCTGATTCGGTGATGTTGTTTGTATGATTTAGAATGGTGGTCGCAAGCAACATGAGAGAGAAAATCATTCGTTTTCTTTTTAGATGAAAAAAACAATTTAACAGAGAGAGAGAGAGGTTGATGTATTGACACAAGTGTTTAATTGATATGATTGACTCTTTTGATCAGTTAGAGAGAGTAATTAATGGTATGCCACAAATAAGTTTGGGCTTTTGGGCTCAATTTTTTTAAAAGAAAAAAAACTTTATGTTAGTTTAAATTATATAGGACCTTTTTGTTTGGGCTTAATTTATATGAGTTCAAATTTTTTGTCTCAATCGTATTGAAAACTTATAAAAAATGGGGCCTAAAGCGCCCGCTTATTAGGCCGAGCTATTGGGCCGGCCCTGTTGTTCGACCACATAAGGGGTAGGTCAACTAGCCTTTTCAATTGGTCAAGCATATAACCCTATGATAAAAACTCAATTTAGTGTCAATTTGATGGTCATCAACCTCAATCCAACAAAAGTCATACTCATCTGAAAACTCAACCAAATTATTTTCATGAAACAGTGGCATGTCGGATCCAATAAACATTGGAGCTGATTAGTTTTTTTAAGGGATTTGAGCAGTGAGAAAAGGTATTTAGTATTTAGGAAAAGGTATCAGCTCATGGCAAGACAATGAATTATGGATATCTTAACAAAAATAGCATTTAAGTACAGCTATGAAAAATATATTAACAATAAAGAACTGAAATAGTCACACTATTGCAGGATGTTTATATATAAAACCGAATTGGCTTGGAAATCATTGAACCACCATTTAAGCAACTATGTTGAAATATCAGAATCACAGCTACCTTATATAGATGTAGTGACACAAAATCAGTTCATTTAAATGGAATTTTCAATACCATGTTATCAAAATGATACAAGAAAGTTTCTGGGAACTACCATGTCATACAGATCTATAATTACAACAAAAAAATTAAATTAAATTAAAAATTAATTAAAGCCAATGGAGGGAGTACACTAACCTGGTGGAAGAGCAGCAGTCAACGGTGGAGCAGATTTGGGCCTTTTGTGCTGGTCGTCGTTGGTGGTCCCTGGTGCTTGCTGGTGGTCGCTGGTCGTGGGTGGCGCTGGGTGGTCGTGGGTGGTGCTGGGTGGTGAAGCAGGATGGTGGTTGTTCTACGGTTAGCTGCAGATTGAGAATGACTATGGGGGTGCTGCGATGTCGCCTGAGCTAGGGCTCAAATGGGGGGAAGAAGAGAAAATCAGGGAAATGAAAGAAGAGAGATGAGGGAAAAATTGGGTCTGCAACGTTTGAGTTAAAAACGTCAGTACAACTGACGTTTTAATTACGTTTCTGTTGTAATCGGATCCTCATTAAAGACGTCAGACCGTTTTACGTTTTTAGCTTAAAGGCGTCAGTCCATTTTGGAACCAACCCTTAGTTGGGAATTTTTTTTCAAAACTACTCGGGATGGGTCAAAAGCTCAAAAAAAATCTATAATTTGAGTGATCCTTCTTACAATGATCTTGTTAAACACTAATCATTAGGTGGCTACAGAAGGGAAAAAAAAAACCTGTTAACTGCATATATCTTTAGACAATCTTGCAGTGGAATTAAAATGGAGAAAAAAAAAACAAGTTTCAATCCAAAATAAACCTTTACTTCACTAGTCTTTCTAAAACCACACAAGCTAAGAAAAAAATGAATCAGTTCACAAGACTATGAAAGACCACACAAACAAGGAAAAAAAAAAAAAGAAGAAGCATTGCTTCATTTGTCTTTCAAAGACCACACAAATGCACCGATCCTTCAATTACAAGTGAAGAACAAAATAAATACTCCGCAGAACATTGAGACCTTAGAGTCTTAGGCTCTCTCTCAAAAAAATATGAGCATCACTCCACCGGCTTTTCAAAGACTTCCAACCTAATATCTGTTGAAAAAGTGGCCAGACGGCCTTGTCCTTTTGTGTCCTGAAAATCAAATGGCACAAAACAAAAGTGTTTGAGATGGTATTAAAGTCATGCACATGGGCTTTCAAAATGAAGGCTTGTCTGGTGGCTTAATCACGCGCAGAGCTAATTGCGCATCTGATAGCTTGGACAGTTCCTCTCCTGAATTCTTATTGTTAAACGACAAAAAAATAAATAAATTCAAACATCAATGACGGATTCATGCTCGACGCGTGGTTTCTTTGAATTATTGATTGTTAACTTGACCCTTCAAGCTCAATTGTCAAAAAAAAAGAGAGAACCAAGAATTAAGGACGGTTTTCCTACAAGAAAAGACAAAGTGGGTGGTGGCCAAAAATAAAGGATAGGGTATCCTAGTACTAGTAGATCATTGTCATCTCAAAGATCAAAATTAGTTGCTAAGGCTATGACAACTAATAGTTAATTTGAGGGGTATTAGTTGAATCATTGAGAGTTTGCTTAAATTTTAATTATATTACAAGAAATCTCGTTTTATTGAATTGTTATATTTACTTTTTGGCATATGATAAAAAAGATATTTATACAAGATTGAATCATAGGGATTCAAGAGAATTGAATCAAAACAAATAAGGTGGCTGGCAAAAAAGGGGACTTAGTTCAGCAAATTACCGGTGACAGGGACTTTTTTTTTTTTCAGAAATCATTCACCAATCGGTTGTCAAGGCATTGTGTGCTTCGTTAGACTTGATCTTGGATATTTTGATAATTGTAAAGCACACGCTTTTAGGAAATTGAGCTCAAACAATTGAAGAGCGTAAAATGACCAAAATACCACTGACTGAGAATCACTCGGCCTAGAAAGAGAATTCACAATAAAATTTAACAGTCCTAATTTATGCTCCAAGGACTCCTTTTAGGGATTTCAAACAAATTCTAGATGCTTTGTTACCTCAAGAATTACGATTGACTTAATCTTACTTTGGACACTTTGACAATCAAGAATCTATACTAGGTGTATTTGCAACTTCAAATAAATTCCTTAGTTCTATTAAAGTCCAAAAATCCAACCTTATAAATTAAGCGAGTCATGAACCCAAACACACCCAATAACTTATATATATATATATATATATATAAACTTATAAAAGTTGCTTGATGTCATTTCAATAACTTAAACTAGCATCAGAAATGTTTATCCCAAGGAGTGACTATTTTAGTCTATATGTGCTCCAAAAAGTGATTATTCAATCCCCTAATTTTATTTTATTTTGTTATTTATAATTCCAAATGATTCTTTTCAAACCCTGGAACAATTGTGTACTAATTTTTTTTTCTTATTTATCAGGTTTTTGTGAATTTTTTTGGTATTCTCACACATTAAGAACTGCTGCATATTGGTACTTTATGCACAATGTAATGCTCCGTTTGGCAGGAATGACAGAAAATAAGAGGGATGAAAAGTAGAAGGAATACAATTTATATCCTTTAAGGAAGGAAAACATGAATGATACACTTTCATTCGTTTGTGTTTGGTAGGATGAATGAAAAATAAAAATGATTAATTTTTTTTTTTGTGCTTGGTAAGATAGAAAAAATATTTTTTTATTTTTTATTTTTATTTTTAATTTTTTAGAAAAATATAAATACATATTTTATCATCATATTTATATATAAAATTAATATATACATATTATATGTATACATCAAAAGATATATAGACAAATAAGATACATTTCAACTCAAATAATTAACTTTCTATCCACTTTTCTTCCAATTTTAGAGCGATTGATTTTGGTGAGCTGGAAGGAAAGTTCATTCATCAACTTTTCCATCTTTCCTATTTTTCTTCCTTATCAAACGTGATGTTTTATCTATCTCTCAAACTTTCTATCATTCTATTTTTCTATCGTACCAAACGGAACATAAGTCATTGCCACAATCACCAACTACTGCAATGGAAAAATCACATTGAGAATTGACAATGTATCAAAATTTACACATTCACCACAACTTAAATGAAAAGAATTAATAATTTTTTTTGAACGAGATCAATATTTGATATACCCAAGTTCTATTAGTATAAAGAATTCTTGATTTAGCTGATGCTCATCGTTTGCCGGTGATTGTGTACATACTAAATTTTTGCTGTAATGACAAGTTTACAGAATACATAATTACTAAGTTATTTGAAAAAAATCATTCAATATCAAAAAAATAAAAATAAATCATTCTATAACATAATGTTCTTATGACAACAACGACTTTAGCCATTTGACTATTCATTTGGTGGGCCTATCAATGAAAATTGTTTTGAACTCTTGCAGATGTCCTCTTGTTCAATAACTAAAAGCAGCCAAACAATTCCGACAATGTTAGTGTGGTTTTATGGGGCCTTTGAATCTATTTTGGGTCATAGGCCCAGTTCCCAACTGGTTCATCAAGCCCAATGAGAATATTACATGTTTAGGCTAATAACTGACTATGGTTCGGTCCAGCCCAGAGTCTTGTACACAATCAAACTCTGAACTGGGCATTAGCTATAACATTAGGCATGTGGACTGACCCAGTCCGAGGTCCAAAAACCCGACATACCCTTTTTTTTTTAGAGGGTATAAGGCAAAAAGAGCTCTTGCATCTAGCACTTGAATGAGAGATCACTTTGGCAATCTCAACCCACTACCATTGATCTGTAAACTTACACTATTTCCTAGGACAGATTCTTGGAAGCTCTTCAATTTAAGAGCTGCAAAATGCACCATAGTTCCCACAACAACAAATATGATCGAGTAACGGACAACATCAATTTGACCATCTGAAATTTCACTATAAATAGAGATCAACCATGTTCCTAAAATTGTTTGCTTGATTGTTTAACACAACAAATATGGATTCAGTCACACATAGGTGTATGTGAATAAACACCAGGAACTGAAGTATTTGAGACACTTTTTTCTATCAGCTGAGAAATAGGAAGAAAAAAATTGGAACTTTCTAGCAGTTGGTCAGGGTCGGGGGTTTTGATTCTCATGACATGACATTAATTCAAAGATAACAAGAAACACACACACAAATATACATCAAGAACATCATCCTCTTTTTGCGTATCAACCTTAACAACATTTTTCATCTACAAATCAATTTCCCATAAAAACTCCAACCGTTCAAACTTATAACTAGTGAATAAATCCCAATCCATATATACAAAGTCAATAAACCAATCAATCCCAATCCATGTACACACAGTCAATCAATCCCAATCCACATATACACAACCATACGAAAACACACTCACACACATTTATCAACTTTCGACATGTCATTAACCCAAGCACTTAAGGTTGGCTACATGGATCCAAGCTCCCAAATTAAAGAAGTATATGGTTTATTTGGAAAATTAATTATCCAAATTAAAGCATTATAATGAACTCCCAAATTAAAGCATTATATTATACATGCAACAGCTAGGCCAAGGAGAGAAACACACACACACTAATGATTATTATGTGCTATAGGCAGAAACACACACATATAAGCAATAAAAAATTTCAATGTGTAGCAAAACAAATTGAACAATAATGAACACACTAACATGTCTCTCTTAAAACTATAAATATAATATAACAGATTCATGGATTAAAATATAACAGATTATTAATGTATTAAATATAACAGATTATTAATATATTAAAATATAACAATTCATGGTTAAAAATATATTAAAATGTAACAGATTCATGGCAGAAAATATATTAAAATATAGAGTGTTAATGGCTTAAGGGGTTTAACTGAGCAACTATTTTCTATAAGATTATAATGAAAATTATGATGTTAAGGGCTAAGCCAGAACATATTCATGAAGAGCAAGCAGACGAGCAGATCAGATCAAATTAGAGCAGATTTAATGACTTATAAATAGATATATATACACATATATATGTTGATGATACCAAAAATTATCCAAGGTTAAGCTCAACCCAAAAGCAGTTCGGATTTCCCAACTTAGGTCTTTCAGTTCGGACCTCTTAGCTCGAACCTCCCAGCTCGAACCTCTCAACTTGGACCTCTTAGTTCTGACCTCCTAGCTTGGACCTCCCAACTTATTGGCGCAGATCGAAAATCATCATCAACATGACCCTCGTGCACGCTGTGATAGCAACAATTCACACCTTCCAGAAAACCATGTCACACCTAAGGAATATAGCCTCTAACGGCCAAAGATTCCCGGCACATAGGTCGTACCAACCCCAAGAGGATCATGTTGATTACGCAAGGATCCCCGCTATTAAGTAAGGATCACAGATGTTACGCAAGGATCACGATGGCTACGCAAGGATCATGTTGATTACGCGAAGTTTCTACACACTATAAATAGGGACTGATCCCTCGTTTTGTAAATGATCGGAGATTTGAGAATAGACTCTCTGTAGACTCGTAATCTTCTTCTCCAAATAATAGAAAAACCCCCTAGTAGCTCTAATTGGACATTCTAGTGAATTCCCATTATCATCCCTAATAAATATTTAATCCATTTCCCCCTTTTGAGCCCCGAGCTCTGCTACACAATCGCGTAAATTACACCATCAGTTTGACGCTGTCTGTGGGAACAATTGTTTTCAATTCCTGCTAAAATTCTATTGATCCATTCAGTAATTGATAGTCTTTACACACAACATGAGCAAAACTCAGGAAAATCTACAACATTGCAGATGCAGCAAGAAGCCAATGTCGTGGGACAGTAGAGAATTCTAGCAAACCCTCTGCTGAACTCGGAAGACAATCTGCCAATGGCAAATCCCTCTCAAAATAACGAACTAGAAGCGCTGCATCAAGCCAATGAGCATCTCCTCAAGTAAAATCAGGATCTAGTAACTCTTATCCGCACTCAAAATCTCTAGAAGGCACAATAAGCCCAAGATGATCCCCAGCATGGGGGACATCATCGTCAGAATCCCTTGAAGGATATTACAGAAGAGAATGATCTCAGTCACTCTACTGATAACATGTGACGCCCCAATTTCCGGGGGTCCTTTATTAACCGTTGACCACCCGTCAACCCGCGGAAATACCCGTGGATGTCACTCAACCTAACACCACGGTAGTAGTATCCCCTTAACCGGGATCTTAACTCCCAATTGTTAACCGGATTCGATTATTCATTGGATTTAACCAATATTCAATATACCATGATTTATACTCCATTTATAACATTAGAAGGGAGGAAGACATAGCCCAAGGGTTTGGCAAGAAAAAGAAAAAAAAAAAATTTCAGAAATTTTGGAGGGCGTACCGGTACGCGTACCGGTACGCTGTGCCCACTGTCTGTCTCCGTACCGGTACGCGTACCGGTACGATTTTGCCACTTTTGCCTTTTTCCTCTGTTTTTCACCTCCAATCCATTCAACACACATCCTTTTCCATCCAACATATATTTAATGAAGTTTTTCCCATAAAACATGATACATATAAATTCTATTACAAACATTTATATGAATTTACATGCCAAAACCAAGTTTTTATAATAATTTTACAAAAACTCAAAATAAAGCCACATTCCGACTTTCTTCAACCTTGGGGCTCGAAATGGGAGCCGTCCGCCGGTGTGAACCCAGCACCTGAAATATTTTTCCCACAAAGGGTGAGCCACGCTCAATAGGGTATCTCCTAATGAGGCTACTCCCCAACCTATATGCATATGAAATGTTCACATGCCACAAAACAACAATTCATAACATCCCAAGCAAGGAAATCTATTCAATGATGGAATTTGCAATGTCATGCTATGGAATGAGGTGAGACCCACTCATGCATATCAACCGAGCCCTTCCCGGCTCCTCTACACATGCAAGTGCCAATGTATACCAATCCGTCATTGATGTTGCACATCAAATGACCTTTCATTCTAGGGTCTTTCTTGGGGTGGATATTTATGGACTTACACCAACGGCACCCAACCGACACGGAATTCATGGACTTCCACCAACGGTTCCGCGTACACCGACACACTTTATGGACTCTTATACCAACGGAGTGCGTATCCAATCACCGGGTCTCTCACCCGAGGGATTTTCTAGCCCTTCTTGCTACCCCAACCCTATCACCCATGCAAACCGTGCGACTCGACTAGGTCATCAACCCATATTACCCGAGCCCACTCGTCATCCACCAAGCGTGGTGAAGACAACCACCATGCACACACACCCACTAAATGCGATGTTCCCGTGCATATGCAATGTGATGCTCCATTGCAACAATATTATCATGTTCAATATGCTATGAGTAACACATGAACATTCTAATCACGTTTTACATATTTCATGGCAAAATTACATCGTAAGCATATAATTTCCATAATTCTCTACAATGTCAATATATTATAACATGTATACATATATCAACATTTTATCTTGAATGGCACCCAAGCATGTCATCACAAAATCAAGTGATAACACACTTTAATTCTCATGGCATAATATAAGCACATAGCATGCCCACAATTCACATAATCCAAGAATTATATTAGGTCAATCCCATATACCCAATTCTAGAAATTTCATTTAAAAATTTCTAATTACCAATCCCATTAGAATTGATCTTTACCCATTCCAACACCCATTTCAACACACTACCAACAATAGGCAAGAGATATACAATCTATCATCCTACCCATTTCATAAAAACATCCTAGGTTTGGAATAAACCTTAGTAGGAGGGAACCCTACCTCTCGTAGCGTGTAGAATCGCCGTGGGAAGCTCCTAGAACTCAAAGCAAGCTTGAATCCTCCACTTCCAAATTTTCGGCCTCCCAATGTTCGATGAAAGCCGTCGTTTTTGGTACCCACGCGTAGCCCTCGTCGAGTAGAACAATTTTTGTTCTTGGCCCAAGTGGATTCGAGCTCTAAAATGGAGTAGATCGTAGAGAGAAGTTGAGTTTTCTCTCACTTTCCCTCTTTTCTTTTCTCTCGGCTGAAACCGGCTGAAATGGTGAAGGAGAAGTCTGATTTTTCAGACTTTAGGCCCCTATTTATATTTTAGAATACTTGGCCCACAATTCGCCACACGTTCTATTTAATCTCGGGTCCGTTTTAATCCCGAAACGACTAAATTTCGCTCCGGTTCAAGTTCGAATTATTTTTATTTTAACTTGTCTCTAATATTTCCCCAAACTTGGAAATTTTATAAAAATTTCGTGTACAGGGTCACCCGGGGCCCGTTCGTCTCGTAAAACGCGAAAAATCCGACTATCTCGGAATTCAACGAAATTTGACGTGGTAACTAGATTTCGCGAGACGAATCCAACGGTGAGGTCCGTTTCGTCATCCGAGTTCTAGAAAAATTCAGGTTTACAACCTGTACCGTAGTGGCAATTTACCGTTTTGCCCTTTTTCACAAAGGTTTAAATTTTCTCGGGTTTTACATAACATGCATCGCAAAGCCCTAGGAAATGGGGAGAAAGATAAGGTCCATAGTCAAATTAGAGGAGTCTGCAGAGACGAGTGCGTCCCAGCTCCTCCTAAGCAAAATGGGAGGAATCAATTCTAGGAGCGATGTTTTAGGGAGATCTAGTAGGAGCTAAGCAACATGAAGGAGGTGGTGAAAGGCAAAGCTCCGATGAATATGGATGCTCTGGTTCAGCAAATAGAGTCACCATTCACTTCTGAGGTGCTGCACTTTCCTTTTCCCCAAAAATTCAAAATACCTCGGATCGAAATATTTGATGGGACAAAAGATCCCATGGACCACCTCAACATGTATAAGAATTAGATGGAATTATATGCATACCACGATCTAGTGCACTACAGGGCCTTCGTCATCACTCTAAAGGGCTTAACCTTAGCTTGGTTCAATAGGCTAGCCCCAGATTTGATTTCCTTTTTTAGAAAGCTCTCCATTTCATTCATATCTCACTTCATAGGGGCCCGAACTTACCGAAAACCTTCCTACCACCTGTTGAGTGTGAAGTAGGGTCCAAACGAATCACTGCGGAGCTATGTTCAGAAATTCAACTCGGAGTCCTTAAAATTGGATACCCTTGAGAAGTTCACCCTCAAAGCCTTTACCGCCAGATTGGGGGTCCAATCAAAGGATTTATTGTTTTCGATTGTCAAGAACCCCGAAGCTAGTATGACCGAGGTGTTGGTAAAAGCAAAGAAATACATCAATGGTGAGGAAGCTCTCCTCTTAAAAGCTGGAAACTCCTCTATTTAGGGGGAGAAGGAAAAGATGAGAGATCGGAGCCCTAGGAAGGACCGTACAAAGTCACGAAGTGGTTAGGCCAGAAACTATAAGTTGCAAATTGAAGAAGGAAAAACCCTACCTCACTCATGGATGCATACCATTTGAAGAGGTTTTACCAATAGTGAGGTGAGGCTAGAAAGTAGAAGATGAGAGGTCCTTTGTAAAGATTCTCCATCAATGAATGAAAGATTCAACTCTTTCCTTTAGAGAATGAGATGAACTCTTAAACTCATAAATATATGATGAGCTCTTCAGCTCATAAACTCAAGATGTGCTCTTAAGCTCATTAACTCAAGATGAGCCCTTTAGTTCATAAACATACGATGAGCTCTTCTGCTCGTTAACTCAAGACGAGTTCTTCAATTCATGAACATACGATGAGCCCTTAAGCTTATAAACTCAAGATAAGTTCTTCAGCTCATAAACATACGATGATCTCTTAAGCTCATAAATATACGATGAGCTTTTCAGCTCATAAACTCAAAATGAGCTCTTCAACTCATAAACTGTAACACCCCAAAACACACCCTGGACGGCATTACATACTAAAACCATTTACATCATGAGAGCACTAATATCATCCATAAATAAATTAAACTTCATTCATCATCCAAAAGAATATGCCCAACCATGGCATTTACATCTCAAAAATTAACTAATGTAGCGCAGCGGAAATAACAAAATAAAACTAGACTTTACAAGGTTCAAAATGAATATCCTAGTCTAGAACAAAAGGAAGTGTCGCTCTAGGCGTCCACCTCGGGATCCACGCTCCCGTCTATCGGAGTCTCCCCGTGTGCGGGCTCCTCGACTCCCAGCTCTTCCTCGAGAGGGTAATCTGAAAAATGTTAGCGGTAGGGGGTGAGCACGAAGCTCTGTAGAAAAATCTTCCCAAACTCAAACAAGGTTTAGGAAATCATATAAAACGGTTGGTCTCATTTTCACAAATAGCATATATAACATTTTGAAGGAAAAACAGGACATTTTAAATAGATCTCAAGTTTAAATAGCAATAGTAATCGAAATGGATAAATAAACACCATATACCATTGGTAATTCATTCTACCATGAACCGTTTTCAACAAGTTCTCGCAGAATCTCATACTTCTCGAAACTCTTGTCAAAACAATTTATGGTACAATGCACGATGACCCACACTGTGTGCCCGATACAACCCACGTTACTAAACCGTGATCATTAGCGATATGAAAAGTTTAGACCCACACGACGTACAAAGGCGTCTACCCACTCCATGTGGTAGGAAAAGTTCATACCCGCGTGGCATATAAAGACGTATACCCACTACATGATACCCGGTCCATAGTAATCCATGTTCGTATCGTACAACCACGTAAGAAATAAAATACCAATAAATATCTCACATAACCAACAATTACACAAGTCCCCAATTCACCCTCAAAGCCTTATTTCTCAAGCGTCCTTACAAGGAACCTCTCACCCTTGTTCCTCCAAACAACCAAACAAGACATACGATATCCACAATTTTCTCAATTAACAAATAACTCCACAAATCCCCAAATTTCACAATTTGTACCATAGCAAAATTGAAGAAAAAGAGCAAGAGATCACCATAAACATCATTTTGTTATACAATATCAAGCACTAAGGTTGTGATGGTGAGAACAAAGAAAATGTAAAGAGGAAAGATTCATTTTTCTTAAAACTAGGGTTTGAGAATGAAAAAGGGACCTTCCATGGTTACCCAACTACCACAATGTTTAAAACATGGCAATAAATGCAAGAGGATCAAGAATCAAGTAAATAATAACAAGTATATATGATTTTGAACAAAAAGGATACATATAAGTTAACCCTAACATCAATGTAAGAGAATAGGAAGAAATCCCCTACCTTAAGCTCTTGAAGAAACCTAGGGTTTGAGTCTTGAATCACTTGTGAACCCTTTGTCTTTCCTTTTTATCTTGAGTTTTATCTTTCTCTCTTTCTCTCTAAGGGTTTCTAGGAGGGTTAGGGTAAGAGGGAGATGAAGAAATGGGGCAAATGGGATGTGGGATGGGTTTTATAACACAAAATCCCGACTTTTAACTGTTTAGCGGCGTCAGACAGATGGTACCGGTACCCAGTACCGGTACCATTCAGTACCGGTACAAGAAACCTTCTGGAATCGGGGTACCGGTACTCAGTACCGGTACCATTCAGTACCGGTACCAATTACCCAGTTTCGCTTATTTCTTTTGTTTTCCATTTCCAATCCATTCCAAAACTAACCAAATCCATCACAAACCTCTCCAACACATATTTCTACCTCAAACCTATTTAGTACAAGTTCTAGGACATAAAATTTCATATTTTCACATACTAAAACTAAATTTCAAATATTATTTCCTCGAGTTATACTATATCAACATTTTTACAACTATTATTTAGTATATATCTATATACATATATAAACGAAAATGCGGGGTGTTACAATCCACCCCCCTTAAAGAAAGTTTCGTCCTCGAAACTTACCTCAAGTAGTGAACAAAAAGGGATACTTCTCCCGCATTTCTTGCTCCGGTTCCCATGTAGCTTCCTCCACTCCATGGTGTTGCCACAAAACTTTCACCAGCTGGATGACTTTGTTGCGAGGCTCTTTCTCCTTTGTGTCGAGAATTCTCACCGGTTGCTCTTCATATGTTGCTCCGTCTTAAATTTCCATCTCCTCCAAGTTCACGACTGGAGTTGCATCCGAGTGACACGTCCTCAACATCGACACGTGAAACACGCCATGTACTCTGGATATCTGGGCTAGTACTCGAAGTTGATACGCCGCATTGCCTACTGCTTTGATCACTTTAAACGGTCCGGTATATCTTGGCGCTAACTTCTCCTTCTTGCCGAATCGAAACACGCCCTTCTTGTGTGACACCTTGGAAAACATGTAATCTCCCACTTTTAATTCCAAGGATCTTCGCCTGTGGTCCGCGTAGCTCTTCTGTCTACTTCGCGCCGTTCGTAGCCTCTCCCGGATGAGTTGAATCTTCTCCGTAGTTTCCCCAGTGTAGTCCTTACTCCGTTAGTTCGCTGCGCACTCTGATATAAATTACAATCCACCAAAGGTTACAATTGAACCCTAACCAGACTTGTCCTCCCCTCTTGGCTTCCAAATCCATAAACATTTTTCCAACGAAATAATTTAAGAAAAATTAACATAATATCATCGAAAATACCATTTTATTGGTCAATACCAATCTTTAGAATTTTGAATTAAGGAACAAATAAATAATCAAGCTTTGTAACCAAGAACTAAAGAGTATCAAGTTTTGAACTCAAGGACAAGGAGAAATCAAGTATTGAAATCAAGAGCAATTGAATGTCAAGTCTTGAAATCAAGAATCAATGAATATCAAGTATTGAATATCAAGAATAAATGAATCACAAGGGTTAGAATCAATAACAAACGGACTTCCCAACTCAGGTCTTCCAGTTCAAGTCTTCTAACTTGGACCTCTTAGCTTGGACCTCCCAGCTCGAACCTCTTAGCTAAGACCTCCCAGCTCGAACCTCTTAACTTGGACCTCCCAACTCGAACCTCCTAGCTTATTAGCACAAATCGGGAATCATCATCAACATGACCCTCGTGCACACTGTGACAACGACAACTCACACCTTCCAGAAGGTCACGTCACGCCTAGGGAATATAACCTCTAACGGCCAAATATTCCCGACCCATGGGTCATACTAACCCCTAGAGGATCACGTTGAGTACACAAGGATACCCACTATTACGTAAGGGTCACGGTTGTTACACAAGGATCACGACTGCTACACATGGATCATGTTGATTACACAAAGCTCCTACACACTATAAATAGGGACCGACCCATTGCTTTGTAAAGGATCGAAGATTTGAGAATAAACTCTCTGTAGCTTTGTAATCTTCTTCCCCAAATAATAGAAAAACCCCCTTAGGAGTAAGAGACTTCATTAGATTGGACTAGTCAAGTTTCCGAGCAGGTGAACCACTATAAATCTCATGTCTATCAATTTCAATTAATGGTTGTTGTCTCTATGATTGGCTATTCACCACTACGAGCCTAGTAGCTCTGACTAGACATCCCAGTGAATCTCCATTATCATCCCTAATAAATCTTTAATCCATTTCTCCCTTTTGAGCCCTTGCTCTGCTACGCAACCGCGTAAATTACACCATCATATTGTTTCTTTTTCTTTTATCATTTTTTTATATATACACATATATACGTATTTATATGTATGTAGATATATGTAACAAACCTACATGTCTTAAAAGTTCAAAATTTTCAGAGTTAGAGAGAGATAAATTGATGAAGATGTAGCATATATGAGTTTGAGAGAGAGGAACATTATCTTACTTTGTGATAGAGTTCAAGAGATAGAGAGAGATCAATGGGGAGGAGCATATTTGAGTGCTTCAATAGAGGCTGTTTCTGTTGAGTTCTTTGTGAGGCAGAGACCTCTGGTCGATATAGAGGATAGGGTTTGGGTGAACGATCTGAGAGCGTTTAGGTGAGCGAGAGAGAGGATTTTATACTTCCAACCAAAATTCCATTTTTTTTTTTGCTACTAAGAGGGTTTGAAGGCCAGACGTCATTGAAGTGGTCAGTCTCCGCCCCGTGTGTTTCTATTTATTGGGTTTTCAAATTTGGGGCTTGTTTTCAAAACAAATTATGTAAAAAACGAAAACACATTATTATTATTATTATTTTGAAAAAAAATTAAAAACAAAAACAGAAAATAGAAAACAAAAAGGGTTTCCAAATGCAACCTAAAATATAACCCATTTTGGAATGCAACCAAAGAATAACTATCAACTAATTTGAAAAGTTCTTCCATTTAGTAATGGAAGTCATCCGTAGGCACTTTCATACCAAAAAATTATGCATTTGTATATTCTATCCACTCACCACTATATTTGTGGTGGAAAAAATCAAGTTATTTATATTTTTAGCGGACTAAAAAAAATTAAATTTATTAAAAGTAGATATTATTTAGTGCACTGTCGCTTTTGAGAGCACAAATAGTTATTCCCTCAAGGAATAGATTCAACATATGAAAGAGAAAAGTAAAAAAATAATTTTCTTTAGAAGAGTCGTAATAATTTCTATTTTCTAGAGTCAATAGCAGAGTAAAAAAGTAATATATTAGAGTGGATTCGTTTTTCGATAGAGAGTGGAAAAAAAGAAAGAATATGTTTCAGCTCTTTTTTCCATTTAAGAACCCCACATCCAGATGAATAAGTCTTCAACCAATAATGCACTTGCACCAAACTCTATCTCCAAAGTAAGGTGTCTGACAAAAAACAATTACAAATAAGCTTGTTACCATCAAACCATGATTCATAGGAGTTTTTGTTCTATATTGCCTATACACGATATTGTTGACTCACTCCATTACTAACATTTATATGAAAAATTATCCGTTGACTTTTAGTAAAAAAAAGTAAGTGGTGATTTTTTGGGATGTAAATTATAATGACGGGTAAAGCTTTAGTACCAGGCCGAAAAAAGTGATTTGGACCGTTAATTTTGAATTGGAAGATCTAAAACCATTGATTAAAAGATAATATAATAAGAAAAATAACAGAATAAGAAAAATACAGACATGACATGACGTATTTTTATTGATAAAAAATCAGTAATGCTACGCTTATCAAATTTATATCCCAAGTGATGTGTCACAATCTTCATCATTGAATATTAATGGGACGCATTTATTCGATTATAAAAATTATGTCACATCACTTAGGATGAAAAACTTGGTTAAAAATCTTGGTCAGCATGATATTGTTGATAAAAAATTAGAGGTACGATAACACTTTTATAAAGATACATTTAGGATACTGATATCTGATAATTGCATATGGCAATTATTTTTTTCTGAATATATTACACCCTCCATAGACTTTAGGACTTAATTACGGTACCAAAAAAAAAATTGGTACCATATCTCTAAAATTTACTTTTTTAATGAGTGTTTTTACTACTTTTGTGAGTCATTTTATAACTAAAAATTTATCAATTTGTGGGTGATTTACCATTTTTGCGGGTGTTTTTACTATTGTTATAGTAACTATTTTTATCATTTTTCTTCGATACAAAAAAATTACCACATTTGTGGGGATTTTTATCACTATTGCTGATAAAAAACCCACAAATGAGATAAATATCAATACAGTACCGATTTTTTTTTTTTTGGTATCGTAAACTACTTCTAGACTTTATACCCCCAACAATAAAGTATAGTTATACTAAACTTGGGCCAATTCTCCCAACGGTATAGCAGATACTATTTTCTCCTCATCACATGTTTGAACTACCAATTGTACCTATCCCTCATATATTTGAATTAAACCATATCCATATACTTTAGATCATTAACCCTTAGGGTGTGTTTAGATAACAAGGTTGGACTGAATTGGAGATTTAAAAAATATCATTTTCTATCCAACTCAAACCCACCTATCATTGGGCTGGTTAAGATTTAATGGTTATATCTTATCATTTCTAGTGTTTGGATAACACATAAGCACTTCTATGGGACCCATGAAGAATGGTGATGAAATATAGTACAATTGACTGTTTTGCCCCTAACTTATCCAATCCAATACCATGTTTGATTTATAAATTAACCTTTAACCAATTCCAAATAAATTTTTTTTACATGTAATTTTTAAAAATGTTGCAATTTCACATCCTCTAGACACGTGTTCAAATGTTATGAGGACTATTAAGAAATTACTCAAGTTCTCATTAATTAGTGATTTTATTATTAGTTATTAAGTAATCTTAGTCCAAATAGGATATTACTTTATTAGGGTTAGTTTATTATTTAAATTAGTTTTCTTGTTGGAGAAGTCGTCTTGGTCTTTTTGAGGTATGTCGATAGAGCTTTGCTTTGACAAAACAAATTTGTTGAAAAAAAAATTAGATCTGTGAAAAAACGGGAGGAGGTGACGAAGCAAACAAGAGGGAGAGAAGAGAACAAGGCAATTCAGTCATTTACATTAGTTATCCTGTCTGGCAAAAAATAAAACCCCCCTTTGGGTTTCATTTAACCCATGTAGATGAGTTAAAGTTAATTTGTCAAACCGAATTGGGATAAAATCCGAATGAAATTTTTGATGTATTTTTTACTTATCAAACGTGGATATATGGACCACACATACTTTTTTATCTTATTCTACCAGAGTTATCCCTTTTAACCCGTGATTCAAACATACCTTAAGGGTGTGTTTGGTTTAAGTATTAAGAAGGACTGAATTGGACAAACTCTTTCATCCCACACCCATCCATCCGGGCCTTATACTAATTATAATGATAACGTCTCTTCATCTCATATTTGGTTCAAGTATTAAAAAATAAATGGGCCCCATATTTATCTCATCCAATACTTTGTTTGTATAGAACATTGAATGATTGTATTTTTTTTTGGGAAAGGGGAGGAGAGAAGGAGACTTGAACCCTTGACCTCAATAAGACAAAGCCTTCACAAGGTAAATAGTATCATTGGACCAAATGGCCGTTAGAATGATTGTATACACATTAAATTACTAAAAAAAAAATTCAAGATAATTATATCCTAGAGATTCTTGAAGGTAAAAATATATTTTACCAAAACTTACCACAACCGGACTATTTAAACCCACCAAATAAATGGGTTTATTTAAGAATGTGTATGTAACTATAAATGCACTATTCATCCAGACCCGAATTATTGCTAGGTGATAATATCGGGTCCAAAGTGTATATCCAAACATGAGAGCAAAAGGGATAAGCTGAGCCCATACATACTTTTTTTAATCCTTCTTTTTTAATACCTAAAGAAAACACACCCTTTATGGGTGATTTTAGTGGTTGAGTCTGGTACTTGATAACTCAGAGGTACCAAGTCCAATTCCTTCCCATACTCCCTAAGGGTTATTCACTCTTGTTCCTCAGGGACATGCCCTAACCTAACTCAAGTCACGATTGCCTCCACTGAACTCGAGAGAATAGTCAATTCAAGCTTTGATACCCTGTAAAAAAAAATCATTACAATTATTTCAGGGAAGAAAGGGCTGGAGAAACCTTCTTTCCCAATTTGTTTTTAATTTTTCTTAGAATCTTTAGTTATTTAAATACAACACATGATTTTACCTAATAATATTCTACCATGGGTCTCATGTAACCACCATTCAACTCCACTAATTAATTATATGTCATTTAAAGTTGTTATAATTTTATCACCCTATAATTTACTATTATTTTTATACAAACATCTCTAGTGAAGGGGTAAGAAAATGTAGAAGAATTTTGTAAGATCATAAACTATGTGCATCGCATGGGGCTACTAATAGTATATAGGAAAATGCTACATAACCCAAATGAAACTCAAAAGTTAAAACTCAAATGCATATCATCTCTTGGATGAGTGAAGGATGAGTAGGCCCCACTAAAAAAATTGATTGGACCCACTAATCCAAGGGATGATATGTATTTGAGTTGTAACTTTTTGAATTTTATTTGAATTTTGTAGCATTACTCACATATATATATATATATATTACTGTAATCAATTTACTGGAGAGAGAACTTGGGGGGGGGGGGGGCCTTTCCCCTTTACTTCATTTTTTTAGAATTGTAATTTATTTTATTATAACATGAGTTTTATCCAATTACATTCTATTATATATCCATCTCATGTAAATATTATTTACCCACTAATTAATTATCACTTATTTATTTTTAAAAAAAATTTATACATTATAATTGATTTTGATAGGACACAATTCGATGGACCTACCAACAAAGGACACATGGGACGAGAGCTAGGACCCATCTTTTAAGCGTCACTTCTGAACACGATAAGGATACTTAGGACTTGCAAACACCAGGAATAAAGAAGACACTCGAGCCCGAGTGTATCACTGTGGCCTTGTCATTAATGGGACCCACCGATGTCAATCGAATTGATTAACATGACACGGGACAAAGAATTTCGGTTGCAGCATTGTCTTTACGTGAGGATCAGCACAAAAACCAATGCATACTGGCAGAGAGGCATGAACCTCGCATATGTGGAACAATCGTGTGATACCCCGAGAGATGTCATCATTTAATCATTGACCATCATTCCTCCTTTTGATCTTGACCGCCTAAAATCTATTCCTAAGCCTAGTAAATGTACGACTTGAACCCACTTTGTGACTAGATAAGGCTTTTTTCTGATGAGGCAGCCACTAACATGATTGCCCCAAGATATATGTGGACCAACGAGGACCGAGAAAAACAAATTTAAGAGGCATCTTCCATTCATATCAATTTGGGTTTCTCTTTTCAAAACTATGGGAGCTATTGACATTGGATTCTAATTCGCTCACTCCAAAATGGTTGTCAGGCTTGTTGGCTTTGGACATCATTACAAGAAATCCACATCAACACCCTCTCAAGGGATAAATAACCCAAGAATTGGGCCTCGGGTATGCAAGTGTAAGCATAAACAACATAGTAGCTTTCGTACCTCTCTATCTCATACACCGACTAACTTAAGTATCAAAAGAAATACTTCGGAGAATAATCCCCCCCCCCCCCCCCCCCCCCCTAGCTAAACCATTGGGTGTTGCAGGAACTTTGGTGTGATCCATGTAGGCATCGTTACCTCACTGATTATTGGAAATCATATTGTGCAGTTATCACCATCCCAATTAATGGTAAACAAATTTATAGAATTACAAAATTATGTGTATTGCACGAAGTTGTCTCTTATAAGATTATTATAATGTATAAAATAAAATCATTATTATATGTTGGAGGTCATTGTATTCATAGTTGGCTTGACTAAATGAAAAAAAAAAAGGGAAGGGTACATTGTACCAATGATCCATGAGGTTTGACATTAGTCGCATTTTGGTTATCAAAATTTAATTTTGTCAATTTAATCCTCAAAGTTTACACATTTGGCCAATGTGGTCCTTGACACTAACTTCTGTCCAAAAAATTGATAGAAAAATAACATGTGTCTGGCACAAGAGATTGTTGATGGACATTTGTTTATGCTTTCAAAACATAGGGCACAAATGAAAAAGAAAAATATCCTTAGGAAAAACAACAACTGCATTACAATGTCGACACTCCCCATTCCCCACACCTTACCCCCGAACACTGGCAACAACCCCAATATAGGGGATCACATCCCTTCCTCGTCCTTCCCCTAGATACCTTTAAGCACTGGTGGCCATTTTCGATTATCAACGACCATAGGCATCTTTGTCTTTATCTTTCTCTCTCTCTCTCTGCAAGATTCCACCGCCATAATCCATCTTCCATCGCTGATATCCACTGCCACCATCCACCATTTGTACAACTCAATATCCACCTCCTCCTCTCTCTCTCTTTCTTTCTATTTCCATTCTTACATTCTTAGAGCAACTCCAAGGGGGAGTGGCATCAAGGGTGCCAACCCCATATGCCACCCAAAATTCAAAATTTGTCACTCCAAGGGGGTGGCATCAAGGGTTGGAAAATGGCATCAAGGCTCTTGGGGTGACATTTTTGTCAACTCTAGAGAGAGAAAGGGAGAGATTGCAAATGGGTTGATGAATATAGATCCGTTAGATGAAAATAGATCCAACAATTCATATAGATCGATGAATGAAAATATGAAAATGACACCCCATTTTGGCACCTGCCATTGGAGCAGATTTATAATTTAGGGATGCCAAAATACTGTTCAAGGTTGCAAATGGGTGATTTGTTTGCTCTTAGCGCCTCAAACACCAAATATAGTCCAAATCATAAAACAAACTGTCCCTACAACTCCCTACATGATTGACACCACATCCGTTAACCCCATCTACAACCCAAAGCCCATTCAACTCCTCTTCCACCTCCACCTTCATCTTCACTCACAAACCAACCTAGACATCATCATTAATTCACCCCAACCCGTATCATAACCACATCCCCTCATTCTCTAGTGCGACCTGTAAACCCAGTTCCTCTACACACCTACTCCCCACCATTGCCATTACTACCACTATACCAAAACATCAATTCTCATGTACCAAACAAATTTCAGAAAAATGAAATAAAGAATTTTGGAGGAGAAAAACAAAGATTTGGAGGGACTTTCACAATCAAAATCCAATACCTAATACAAACTTGATTCTTCATCAATTCAACTTTTTGCGGTGCCAGATCTAATTGGTTAACAATTTTCGGGCCGATACTATGCATTGAAGCTTGATTGTCCATGGAATTTGCAAAAAATATGTTATTATGTGATTGTGTTGTGTATTTTTTTTTTTTTTGTGTGTGTGTGAGAGAGAGACAGAGACAGAGATTATGTACTTGCGAGCAAAAGATTGATGCAAATTGTTAGTGTGTGGTTTTGTACATATGTGTTGTGTATGTGCTAGTTTTAAGACATAAAAAGAGGTAAATAAAAATTCATTATTTGAGGGGGAGATACCCAAAATGGAGAGAGACAGAGCTAATCAGAGACAAAGAGATGCCGCTGTGACTGAGAGGGAAAAAAAAGGAATAATGAGTGGAAGGAGAAGATGTGTGTTTATTACCATGTTTAATGATGGGACGTTTTGATGAGCAAGTGGGGAAGCGACATGTGTCATCTAGACCTCGAAAAATTGCATTTCCTCTCAGAGTATTTAGCTTCCCTTGACGTCGAGGGATCCAAGACTACCTCGACATCAAGGGGATCATCCTCAACATAATTATTCCTTAGTATCGCTATCCACCCCATCTCGGCTTCTCAGCTGCACATCGGCGTCTAGTGAATAGTCACCCCGATGCCAATCACCATGAGGAAGGATGAGCTTCGATCTAAAAAACAGGGAAGATCGGTTGAGGCAAGCGCACCCATGAACGAGATAAATCAACCTCTTAGCATTATGGCTTGGGAGCGAAGTTGACTACCAGGCATTGGTCCCCTTTCCAAGACAATCAGAATGATTAGAAAAGTAATTCAATGACCAATGATAAAGGCGTACGGTGTATGGAACAATTAATTCCTGACCCCTCAAAGTGGGGATCGGCTAAAATGCCCTTGCGCGTGCATGGCCATGCCCAAAGCGCATTAAATAATTCTATAGAAGCATGTGATGTATTCATTGCTTGGCGGAGCCGAGAAGTGTGCATTAAATACTTGGGGACCCGAGTGTGGATCTACGGAAGCCCTTGGTGTAGAGAGAAGTAGGCGCTTTGATCGAGGTCTGAACACCATATGTTGTCCTCTGTATGAACCAACCAAGTGTTTTCCCTCCAAGGGGACGCAATTGTCTGCCTCAATCAACTCCTGGAAGGTATAAATAACACCCTCAAGCTCAAAGCTAAGGTATGTAACCCTTGGCCCAAGCAATAGAATAGTGTTCTCAAACTATTCCTCAAATAGTGACTTGAGCGTTAGACGGGTCACGCTAGAGAACACTCCAACGTCCTTCTAACTCTTCTTTCTCGAGTGACAAGACACCGTCGAGAGTTTATCCATGAGTTGATTGTTTGTAGAGGGTTTCGCACTGCTTGCAATCCCTCTTCCCTAAAGCCCTATCCGCAGCTCCATCATTGTTCGCAGTGGGGCACTCAAGGGCCTCCATTGAAATGACATTCTAGGCAGACGGGAGCTTACCAATGGAGAGATCTGTCATCTCATTTGTTGTGCGACAGTCATCCCGCACATTTAACATAGTCCAAATGAGGTATAGTGATGTTTAGATGTAGAAATTATGACAAAATGCCAGAAATGTCCGTTAATACTCTCATGTGTCGGGTCGGGTACATGATATTTTTTATCATTTTTTATGGGAGTTAGAGCCAAGTAGCTCATTAGCTAAATGTATGAACTTTAAGGATCATATTGATAAAATTAAAATTTTAAGTACCAAAGTATATCTGATGTCAAAACTCATGGAAATGTAATTTTTAAAAAAAGGTTAACTCAACTTGCATTCCGAAATATCACTTGAATCTCAATTTATACCCTCAAAGTTTAAAAATATCAACTTGTACCCTGAAAGACATAAATTCGTATCAATATGCACCTGAAGCTAACTACCGTCCATTTTGCGGTTAAAAAAGTTTGGACTAATTATAAATTGTAACCTCAAAGTTTAAATATTTCACGTTTTTGATCCAAATATAATTTTATCCATTAATGCTCATTAAATAGATCTTAATTGTGTCGTGTGGTAACATTTTTGTGTCATGTTTAAGTCACTAAAAAATTTTAAATTTTTTTAAAAAAAATTATAAAATACTTATTTTTTTAGCCTACAATACTAGTTAAATAGTTATTTTTAATTTACAATACCCGTTAAATCGTGTTATTCGTATCTAACTTTAATTTGATCAGATAGTCAAAAAATTTCATGTCTAACTTTAGATAGAAAATAGTTATTTAACGAGTATTATTGGCAAAAAAATTGGTATTTTATAATTTTTAACAAATTTTAAATAGTATTATATGAATGGTTGTAAATGTAAAATATACGACACAACGTAATTGACTCGACACAAAAATATTTTTTGTATCAAGTTTTTTTATTGACTTAAACATGACACAACATAATTGAGAAATATTTAACGAGTATTAATGGATGAAATTTTTTTTGGATCATAAATGTGAAATATTTAAGCTTTGAAGATACAATTTGTAGTTAACTCAAACTTTTTTAGCGGCAAAATGGATGATAGTTAACTCTCGGTGTACATTGATACAAATTTATATTTTTTAAGGTATAAATTGATATTTTTAAATTTTGAGAATATAAATTGAGATTTGAATTATTTTTTGGGCGTAAGTTGAGATTAACCCTAAAAAAAATAAATAAATGATAGTTGGGTAGATCAAGCACAAATTCCCCAGGCGACCTCAGCCACAATTTCGCTCGGTCCGAAGACACAGACACTGTTTCAGTTACCCACCTCTCTCTCTCTCTCTCTCTCTCTAAATTTCTGCCCCCTCTACATTCTCGTGGATCAACATAGATATACTAGATCAACATGGATGGTCGGATCGACGACGATGACGGCAATCTTTTAGGATCATTCACCGCATCCCCTCCTCCACGCCCAAATTTTCACTGTTACAGTGAAAAATTCAGAGTCTCACCAAACCTCGACGATGAACAAGAACACCATAACAGTAATCGGAAGTTCAGTCTGGACGAAGACAGTGGCACCACTCGCACCCCTAAAATATTCGACAGATTCTACGATTCATCCTCCGACGATGAATTCTACTCCGCCGGCAGTGCCAATTCTGAAACTGGTCTTGTCAAAAACGCCGGCAAGCGGCTGGATTACATGATTCAATTCCTCGACCGAAAGTTCTCGTTGTCAGACGAAACCGGCACCGATAACAATCGAGCTCTGCCGGAGTTCGTAGCAGACGGCGGTGGCAAGGGAATATTCAAAGTTCGGGTCCGCGCCGCGGTTCATCCCGGCCGACCACCTAGTCTCGAATTGAGGCCACAACCGATCAGAGAAACCCAAATTGGGTGTTTTTTGAGAACTGTTGTCTGTACGGATGACTCACAACTGTGGGCGGGGTCGGAATGCGGAGTGAGGCTTTGGAATTTGTCGGAAATGTATTCGTCCGAGCGGGGAATGGAAACGAAGGCGTCACAGGCCCCAAGTGGCGACGAGGAAGCCGCGCCGTTTCATGAATCGGTGCGTACTTCGTCGACGCTGTGCTTGATTGCGGATTCGGGGAATAGGGTTGTGTGGAGTGGGCACAAGGACGGTAGGATTAGGTGTTGGAAAATGGATCAGTTCTTTGATGGAACTCCTTTTAAAGAGGCCCTTTCATGGGAGGCTCATCGCAGTCCTGTTCTTTCTATTGTTATGACTTCTTACGGTAAGATCAATGCATTTTGTGAATTATTCGATTATTCCCTTTTTTTTTTTTCTCTCTGCATTTTTTTGGTCTCTATTCGGATTCTTTCAGATAGAAGTGTTGCTCTTTACGAACCTATGTGTTTTTACGCAGTTCCAGAATGATAATTTTTTTTCTAATGGGTTATTATTTAAAAAGATGCAAATCCGCAATAGGCCTCATTGATGTGCAGTACACATGTTGGTTTTTGTTCCCCTAGCAAATAGTTGAACATTGAATATTTAAATATCAGTGTTTAGGATAAAAAAGAGAAGACGAATTAGAGATTATGAGACAAGAGTGTTAGTATTACCTACACCCAATCAACTATTTACATTAGATTGATATTGGAGATAATTATAATAATATTTGATACTAAAATATTCTGAGCAATAAAGACAATAGGAAAGTAATCATAAATAATTGAATATCCTCAAAGGTATTGTCAGACCCAAGAACTTTAATATGTATATCAAACTGAACCAAAATTTTATCATAAAAGGTGGCAAAAATCTTAGGCAATTCAGATCTACCTTTCATAAGAAATACCATACATATGAGCATTAGCTTCTAAATCAATGACCTAAGAGGACGAAAAAGGTTAGAGAACCACACTTGCAGAGTTACCTCTATTAGCAACACTGATAGCAGGAGGAGGTAAGTGAAGAAAATTACTGAATGAGTTGACTAAGCTTAGAAGAAGAAAGGTCATCGTTAGCCAAAAGTAAATGCAACTGAACTATCACTAGAAGTTTGATGCGATAGAGAATTCGAAGTATCCTTAGAAGCGTGATTAATATATGCTCGTCTCTCATATTTATCTCCTGAATAATTTTCAGTATGTCATGTGCCATCATAATTAGTACACTTTCACTCAAAAGGATTATCACAATCTCCATGTCCACCACGATCGGCATTATAGGGTGAACTACGTCCGGCATTATTGGGTGAATCGGCATTTATCAATCTAAGATAAATAGGTGATAGGATGTTGGCAACATACACCATACACAATATTTTTTAATACTCTCTTCTTCTCTTTCTTCTTCTTAACCTTAAAATACAATTATTCAAATTTTAACTTGGTATCAGAATAAGATACTGGGATGAGCGAGGCCCGACCCTAAGCGATCGACTCACTTGCCTAGTTGTTGGATCCATGGTTCAAGGTATCGGCCGAGTCCGATACGACTCGGCCGATTCGTATCCGACTCGGCCACTGCCGATACGATAACGGTACGCGAATTAGAAAAATCATGAATTGAACTATTATCGGCGATATCTCGTGCATCTCGGCCGAAATCAGAGGACTCGGTACCAACTCGGTTGATTCGGCCGATTTCCATCCGAGTCATACAGATTTGGATGTGAATCGTTCGACCACACCAAGAAAACAGAGTGTGCCAAAAAAAAGGCAAAAGGGAAGAAATAGCAGAATTTTACCCCAATTATTTTGAGCCCTAAATCATAACTTTTTGCCATTTTGTAAACAGATCGAGTAAAGAGAAAATTAGCAACACATACCCGTAAATCCTCTAAAGAATCACCTTTCTCATTTCTCAGTTCTCAGTCTCACAGGCAGCGAAGCATCTTGATCGTAGGCAGCAAAGCTTCGAGTTCCATGTGATATTTTCGAGCTCAAGCTCTCGATCGCAGGAGCATCTCGATCTCTCGATCATAAGCTTTGAGCTCTCGATCATAAGCTTCGAGCTCTCGATCGCAAGCTTCGAGCTCTCGATCGCAAGCTTCGAGCTCTCGATCGCAAGCTTCGAGCTCTCGATCGCAAGCTTCGAGCTCTCGATCGCAGGACCAGCGACCAGCGAGCCTCTCAGACCCGTTGTCTCTGTCTCTGTGCTCTCTCCCTTTCTCTCTCTGTTCGTCAAAGTCTGAGAGTTAAAAAAGAGAGTTTTTTTTTTTTTGGGTCAAAATATGGGAGGCTTTGGCCTAAAAGACCTAAAAAATTATTCTCTCCCCTTTTTTTTTGTTTTTTCCGTTTTGGCCCAATTTTTTTAATTATATAATTTTTAATATTTATCATACAATCTAATTAGAACTTAACTTCTTAAGTTTGCTTTTTATATATGTATTGATGATTTAATAATTAAATGTGCATTATGAAAAAAATACATATAATTTCTAATTAGATACATATTAAATGAAGAATTTCTTTATAAATAGATTTTCATTTTTAAAGCTATTAAGTTAACCTTATATATACACTTATATTTTTTTATAATTTTTAAAAATTATAAATTAAATTATATTATCCTTGAATATAGATGATAATAAATATTTTTCGATAGCATCCTTATTATTATTTTTTGCAATGATTAATGTGTTAAATAATGTCTTTTAAAAATATGATACATAGATGATGATGTTTATATTTATTACAATTTTTTCTAATTTTTTTGAACCTTCTATATAATGCTTTGGGCGTATCGGCCGATACCGCGCCGCGACGCCGCGACCGATGTGTCTCAGTGGCCTCCGAGTCAAGGGCCGATACCGCGACTTTGAACCATGGTTGGATCGGCCCATCACACATCAATTTGTAGTCGTTTGTGTTTGTTTATTGGCTACTGTGATCATTATCAGTTATTATGGCGGTACTAGAATCAATCTTCATGCCTACTGTGTCTAATCATTGGTGCGGATTTTATTGTTTTAGGTCCGGTTTAGTGTCGGTTTCAGTGATTTTATGCCTAGTTTGGTGCTTATTTAGTGGTTTTCATTCGGTTCAATTTCAATTAGTTGTTTTTAGTCCGGTTTAGTACGGTTTTGGTGTTTTTAGCTTAGTTTGGTATTTCTGTAGTAGTTTTCATCCCGGTTGAATTCCAGTTCACTGTTTTCAACCCGTTTTATACTGGTTCAGTGGTTTTCAGCCCAGTCTAATTATGGTTTATTGGTTTTTATCCTAGTTCAATTCCGGTTATGTGTTTTTAGCCTGGTTCAGTACCGGTTCAGTGGTTTTTGGGCCAGATTGGTGATGGTTGAGTGGTTTTCATCTCGATTCAATTTCGGTTTAACATTTTCAGCCCGATTTAGTGTCGGTTCAGTGATTTTCGGTAAATGTAGTGTTGATTTAGTGGTTTTCATCCCAGTTTAATTTTGGTCCAGTTTTTTCAACCTAGTTTAGTATCGGTATTCAGTTCAATGATTCGACACAATTTTGTTTTGGTTTAGTGGTTTTCATCTTGGTTCAATTCTTGCTCAATGTTTTCAATCTGGTTCATTGTCAATTTTAGAGTTTTCATTCCAGTACAATATTGGTTTGGTGGTTTTTAGCACCGGTACAATTTTTTTTTTTTGCTGATTTAACTCCAGTTCTGCTTGGTTTACCCTGATTGCTATTGTTGTAGTCTAATTTGTTGTTGTTTGTGGCTCGCTGTGGTGTTGTTGGTTGTGTTCGTTTCTGTCGGTATTGTTGTTGTTGGTGGTGTTGTTGTTTTGTTTGTCCTTTGCCGTCATCATGTTCTTTTCCTCTGTGTCGTGATCATCAGTTGATATTGCTTGTTTTGGTGCGGTCATTCATTGCTTTTCTAGAAAATAAAAGGAATTTCTGAGACTTCACATTGAGCAAGAACCTCTATTTATTGATTTGGGGGAGTATTGTGGTAGAGTGATTGAAGAAGTCCATGAATATTCTGAGTAGTCACTCAGAGATTGGTTTTATCATTATTGTCTAAGTGGAGATATTGTAGTTTAATTGGTGATTTTCTCACCAAACTACTGGCACGTTCTACCTTTAGTAGCCTTTATTTTAAGTTGGGCATGTTTAATCTCTATACTCTAGCTTAAGGGGGAGTGCTAGAGAGTTACTTTCCTATCAAGTCAATTTCCTATTATTCTAGTTTTTTATTATGTGGTTTTCCTATTATGTTCTACTTTCCTAATATTGTAATTGTCTTTAATATCAATCTAATATAAATAGGTGATAGGTTGTTGGCATCATGCACCCTACACACAATATTATTTCATACTTTCTTTCTTTTCCTTAACCCTAGCATACAATTATTCAAGTTTCAACTTAAACTATTCATGTGCATTGTGCCATATGAAACATGATAATGCTTTTTTTTTTTTCTCGTCATTTTTGTCTCAAATCGTGGCATTGCTGGCTGATTTATGAAAAGAAAAATTCTGGAGGAATGCTATGAGCCTATAGCAGCTTATCTAGAAGAGATGACGAAGTTTACTTGCCATCTTTCATATCTTTGTCCATTATTGAAATTGACAGCACTTAGCCAATATATAATTTTTGTTGTAAATCATTTTAATCTCTATCCTATTGCTACTGTGATACTTTCTATCATCCAATCTTGTGAGATATTATTTCTGTCATTTATTTAGGTGTTTTAAAAATACAAAGGGAAACATTTTTTAACAACTTTCAGTATCTAAAGAATATTTTGTTTATTGTTTTTCTGACTTTTACTTTTTATCCAGGGGATCTATGGTCAGGATCTGAGGGTGGTATAATAAAGATTTGGCCGTGGGAAGCCACGGAAAAATCTCTTTCTCTAACACTAGAAGAAAGGCACATGGCTGGATTGTTGATAGAAAGGTCATACATTGACCTTAGAAGCCAAGTTACTGTTAATGGCAACTGCTGTAACATATTTGCTGCAGATGTTAAGTACATGTTTTCTGATCATTCCGGATCAAAAGTTTGGAGTGCCGGATATTTGTCATTTGCGTTGTGGTAAGTATTCAGTCTGGATATTGTCCTCTCGAAGACTGATTAAAGTTTTGTTGTATTTGCAGTAAAGTTTCTTGGAGATTTAGGTTTTCTTTCACAAAAATTTACATGTTGGCAATTTAGAACTTTTTCTCTACTCATTATTTTTTCGGTCTTCATCATAAGGTTGTTCCAAATGTGAAGATTTCTTTAGGATAAAAGTATATAAGATCAAATACATGAATTTATGTTATTCCTGTGAGTTCAGTTTCAGTGATATAGATTGAGATCTTGATAAGTGTGTACTAGGTAAATGCAGATTAAGAAACAAGAAAAAATCTATGTAGGCCCCAGCAATGGCCTGATGGGTCCCACCATTTGTGTCACAGTATTGAATTAGAAGGTTCTGCTTAAACCCATATGGTTCTAACTTTTTTTTCTTTCACTTTAGCTATTTAGTTATAATATTCAGTATTTTTCAATCAGTGGTATTCTGACCATCTATACAGATCTGGTGTATTTTAGTATTTGACATTACCATCAAGCTTAGGCACTTGTTTGTTGTTTATTAGTATTCAAAATTTAATTGTTATTTTGTGCTATAGGCATTTAGATACCTGTGTCGAAAGATCTATGTTGGCCATGCCAACAAAACTGTTGGCCAAGTTAAGACTGAAAATAAACTTATTTTAGTTGAGGTGGATGAAGATTACAGGGTAGATGGAATCAGGATCATTGAGAGAAGCAAATACAGTCTCAATAGATATTTGTGGGTTCACATGGTTGCAAAAAGTGATTACAGCAGTGGCGAATTGATCGGATTCGGATATGTTCTTTAGACAGTACCGTAATAACAAATACAAGATGTGGGTAGAATTAGTAGAAACAACCGAGGCGTGTTCTTAACAATTTCCTCTATTCAAGGCACGAGTTAGAGAAGGTTCATTGTGATCCCTCAAGGAGTACATCATAGTGGATGGAAAGAAGTGGCGGGCATGTTGAGTTCGGTGATAAAGGGGGGTGTAGGTAGAAAGGGGATAGATGTTCTGAAGAACGATGATGGTAGTTTGGTGAGTGGAATAATGGTTTAAAACAGGGGGAGTTGAAAACGATATCGCATGCAATATATATAGGAATGTTTCAATTCCACAGGTGGATTCATCTGTTTACAAAAAATGGAAAAAGGCAGTAGTATGTACAAGAGAGAATTTTTGATTCATGGAGGTACATTCGGGTTGGCATGTCAATGTGTAAGAAATTAAAGTTCAAAATTAACTTGGAGCCTTTCCAGGTTGATAAGGCAGTCTTCATATGCGAATTATAAGCAGGTTGAAGAGGTTTGTAAGACTGAGTTGTGTTTTTTGGAAGGAGATTATATGGTGAGATTAACAAAATGGATACAAACGACAACTGCAGGAAGGGAGAAAGTATCGTTTTTAGGAGGGCGGATTGCTTTTGAAGGATTGCCATTTCATGTATGGGATGAAGGGGTGTTTAGGAAGATATCGAAACTCATAGGGATACTTTGTTTATGTACTGTTTGTTCCAAGCAAAAATTAAAGTACAAGGGAATGACTGGATTTATTCCAACTTCCATGAAGAGTTGAATTCTTAGGAGAAGTGTTCATCATTAGAATTTGAGTTCTCTCGAGGCTAGGCAAGCTGTTTTCCAGGCACCAGATGATGTATCGACAGCAAGGTAGCATGCAATTTCCATCCAACTGGAAAACAGTTGAAGATGAGAGGGCTTCTAAAAATGGAACACGTGGCCCCTTGAAAGGCAAGGAGGATGGCTTGCTTGGTGCACCAAGAGCTGGAACTAATTTGGGTTTGACAAAAGATCCAATTCCTAATGTAGTGTCTAATTTAGTGCCAACAGTTGATCAGAAGATAAGTGAGGCTGGTAATGCAGATTTGGCTATCATTAAGTCAAATTTGAAATTTAAGTCTTAGGATTCTGCAGTTAATATGGGGATAATTAAGGTAAATTCACGTATTATGGCTGGCAATACAGGAATGGTTGGCTTAACAGAGGAAGGCTCTACTGTGCCTACTTCTTTGCTTGTTAAAGCTTGATATTGTTTTGAGCAAGTAAAGGTTGATGGGATGTTACATATAAGCCCATTGCAGCCCAATTCAGAGTACCTATTTTGTCAGAGAAATCAAGTAGGTCAATGGCTGGAGGGGATTTGGGTTGGGCCATTTAATACAAAGAAGCCAGAGTCTTTTAAGACAATACCTTCTCCGAACCGAATTGAA
The DNA here is from genome assembly GCA_951799425.1 of Ilex aquifolium. Classification (NCBI taxonomy): domain Eukaryota; kingdom Viridiplantae; phylum Streptophyta; class Magnoliopsida; order Aquifoliales; family Aquifoliaceae; genus Ilex; species Ilex aquifolium. The sequence goes on along the minus strand of OX637391.1, from coordinate 40,464,942 downwards.
ACCCAAACAAAATCGGGAAAGACTTAGCTAAAATGGCAAGATAAAGCTAGGGTTTCTGTTCTCTTCGAAGGCAGTGAAGAGGGAGGTCAATATGGAGACAAGGAAGGGTTCACGTCCATCGATGAAGCCAAGGAAGACAAATGTAATGAATCTCGTGGCATTATGGACAATCAAAGAGATGAATTCGAAGGAGGAAAGCGAGCCAATATGGGCGAGAAGAAGAAGTGGGTTTCTTCGAAGATAGTGGTATGGGAAACGACTCCGATGAGAGTGACGGGGAGGATGATAGTTCGCCGGAAGATATTGCTGAGTATGATGACGACTCTGATACCAACTTCAAGATATTGGAGACTAATCCTGAAATTGGGGAGTTTTTTTTTGCATGAAATGGTCATGAGAGTGAAGAGAAGAAGGAATGGTACACAGGGAGGCCATTCATATTCTGACGACTGAAATTTCTGTCACTATTTTGAAGAGTAATGATAGAGTTGCGGTTAATTTTCCAGAGGTTAATCAGGGGTAAGTCTTGCTGTTGTAGCTATGTCTACTGCTCTCCCTTGCACTAACTCTTGCATTGCAGTTCTTCTCAATCATCACAAGGGGGTTATGTTTTGGGTCAAGGGTGAGTTTATCTCTCCTTTTGATGGGAGGGGTTTCACTTTTTTTTGGGGGAAGGGGGAGAGTAAATGAATGAGCATGTTAGGATTTCGAAGGCTATCTCTAAAGGAGTGACGTCTATGGGTAGAGATATAGTTGCTGAGTCAGTCCAGATAAAGAAACTAGTTATGGGCTATTGTGGTTATACATTGTGCATTGAGATCAGAATACCATAGGTAATTTTGTCCCCGGTGAGTCTAAAACAATTATCAGTGTAGCTGCTGAGTGTAATGAGAGTGATAGGTGTAAATTAATTCCTAAGATGTGGAGGGATAAGGAGGAGTACAATAAGGGGGATGCTAGGTATTGTTTATTCGATATTGAGAAATGGTTCATCTTAAAGGAGTTCCGGGAGAAAGATGAATTTATCTCTAGTAAACAATAGGCAGAAAGATAGAAAAAAGGAGGGAAAGTGAGAGAAACCAAGAGGGATGAGGGAACTTAAGAATTTATAGTCTGATATCAATTATGATGGTGTGGTGTGCAGGAAGGAAGATAAGGGTAGTGATATTGTCCGGTGAAGATCATTAGTTGGAATGTCAAAAGATTAGGGTTAAAAAGGAAAATAAGTTCTATAAAGGAGTTGATTTAGAAGGAAAGCCCGGATGTGGTGATACTGCAAGGGTCCAAGAAGGAGGTGGGCGATAGAAGATTGATGAAAAGTGTGTGGCTTCTAGGGATATAAGTAGTGATTTGTTTTTTGTTGGGAGGTGGAGGGGCAATAGTGTTAATGTGGGATGAGAGGTCCATTAACGCGGAGGAATCTAGAGGGTGAATTTTCAATTTCTGTTAGAATAAAAAATATGAAAGGAAATGAGTGATGGTTAACTATGGTGTATGGTCCAAATTGTCCTAGGGATAGAAGGAGATTGTGAAAGAGGAATTGACAGGTTTATTGGTCTGTGTAGTGCTTGATGGTGCATTGGTGGTGATTTTAATGTGGTTAAATATACTTCGGAGAAACTCAATGGGAGTGAATTATGAGGAGTATGAAGGATTTTGACACTTTTACTAGGGAAGCAAATTTGAAAGATCCTCCTTTAAGCAAATGACACTTTTACTTGGTCAAACTTTAGGAAGAAACTAGGGTATAATAGATTGGATAGGTTTTTTTTTTTTTTTCTATTAACTGGGAGGAATGTTTTTCAAGGGTTAGATAGATTTCTCTTTCTAGGATAGTTTCTAATCATTATCCTATTGCTCTTGATACTTCTTCACTCAGATGGGGTCCTTGTCCTTTTAAGTTTGAAAACATGTGACTAGATCGTCATAGTTTTATGGGTAAGTTTAGCGAAGGGTGGAGGGAAGGAGATTTTTGAGGTTGGGAGGGATTCAAATTTATGAAAAAACTGGAAGTGGTGAAACAAAAAATGAAGATTTTGAATGAGGAGATATATGCAGATTTGAGGATAATGAAGTGCTTAATTATGGGGAGAATTGATGAGGTTGATAAGATGGAGGATGGTGGGAGATTAGATGAGAGTTTGAGAAAAGAGAGGTGGGATCTTAGAAATAGTTTTGAGGAGGTAGAGTTTAAAGAGGAGTAAGTTGGAGGCAAAAGACAAGGGTGAATTGATTAAAAGAGGGCGATAATAATTCAAAACTCTTTCATAGAGTGACAAATAGGAGAAGGAAAAATAATTTCATTGGTAAATTGGAGCTTGACAATGAAATGATTGTGAAAAAGGAAGGAGAGATATAGAGTAAGATTGTTGAGTTCTTTGTTAAGGTATATTCATCTAAGAAGACTCCAAGGCTATAGAGGGGTTAGAATGAGGTCCCGTTGAGGAGAGTAGTTCTAGATGGTTTGAAAGGCCTTTTGAGAAAGAATAAGTGAGATAAGCTATTTTTTAGTGTGATTGGGATAAGACACCTTGTATGGATAGGTTCACTATGGCAGTGTTTTGAGATTGTTGGAGGTGGTAAAAAAAGATTTGTTGAGAGTTTTGTTGAATTCTTCCATAATGGTATGATTAATGCAATAACTAATACTACATTTCTGTGTCTTATTCCAAAGTAGGACAAGTCATTGTGTCTAGCCTTTATAAAATTAGACCAATTAGCCTTGTGTCTAGTCTTTATAAAATCATTGCAAAGGTGCTATCTTTGAGGTTGAAGGATGTCCTTAATGAGACTTTCACACTGGCACGGTGCTTTTTGTTAAGGGAAGACAAATCTTAGTTGAGTCGTTGGTGGCTAACGAGGTGGTGGAAGACTATAGATGTTAGCGACAAGGGTTTTTTTTTTTTTTTAAATTTGATTTTGTAAAAGCCTATGACCATGTGGATTGGAGTTTCTTGAATCATGTTTTGGAAGGATTTGGTTAGGGGTGGAGATTGGTGGATTAGTGGATGTTTGAAGTCAATGAAATTTTCTGCTATGATTAATGGAAATCCTAGGGGAAGATTTAAGGCTACTAAATGATTGAGATTGGGTGATCCTTTATCCTCTTTTCTCTTTACAATAGTGGCTAATGGGTTAAGTAGGTTTAGTGAGAAGAGGAGAAATATTTGACCTTGTGGAGGGTTTTGTCATTGGAATGGACACAAATCCTATGTCAAACTTACAATTTATTGATGATACTATCTTTTCTTAATAGGAGATGAATTAAAATTTAATAATTTATAGAAGATAGTGGAGGTATTTAGAATGGTGTCACGACTAAGGGTCAATAATGAGAAAAGTTTAATTGTGGGTGTAAATTCTTCTCAGAATAAAATTTCTTAATTGGCAGGGATATTGGCGTGTAGTGTGGGAGAATGACCGTTTAAAGTATTTAGGTCTTTGTTTGGGTGGGAATCTTTTATCTTTAGCATTTTGGAATCCAGTTGTGGGAAAGGTGGGGAAACAATTAGATGGGTGGAAGTGGGCTTATATTTCTAGAGGGTGTCTATTAACTTTGGTCCAATCAGTCTTGGCTAGTTTTTTGACTTATTCTCTCTCTTTTTAGGATGCCAGAGAAGATTGTAATGAGAATTTGAGAAGATGATGAGTGATTTTTATGGGAAGGAAGTGATGAAAGTAGGAAGGATCATTTGGTGAATTAGGATGTGGTGTCAAAAATGAAAGCCAAAGGTGCATTTCGGTAGGATTTAAAAGAAAGAAATGTAACTTTAGTTGGTGAATGGTTTTAAAATTCTCATTGGAACAAAATTCACTATGGTATTCGGTTACTAAGAACAAGTATGAACTACAATCCAATGGATAGGATGCTAATGGGATATATGGGAAACGTATCGCGACCCATGGAAGTTTATTTCTCAACGGCCTTCATTGTTTTCTGAAAATGTTGCATTCATGATGGGTAATAGTTTGATTTTAGGAGGATGCTTGGGTTGAATCATCATCCTTCTCTTGTTTGTTCTCGCTTTTTTTTTTTTCATTTATCTCATTTATGGGCACTCTATCGCATCAATGTGTCACCATCCTCATCAATCAGTTTCTTAGGATTTTGGGTTTTGTAGGCATATCTTGTTGATGGAGATATTACGAAATTGGTGTTACTTCCATCTTTGATTAATGATTTCAATTTGAGTCAAGAATCGAGTGATAAAAAGAACTGGAATCTTGAGTTTTAGGGGGTTTCTCATGTAATTTTTTTTTGATAATCTAATTGATGATCCTTCATATCTTGTGTTTTTCCCATCTGTGATGATTTGGAAGGTTAAAGTGCAAGTTTGTGTATGGATCATAGCTCATGGTAGGGTTAACATGAATGATGTGTTTCAGAGAAGAAGACCGCTTCTTTGCATTTCTCCACATTGATGTGTGATGTGTGCATTTGCTAGTGAGAATGTTGATCACCTTTTTTTTTACATTGACCTATTGCTTTGTTTTTGTGGTCCAAACTATTTCAATTAGTAGGTTTGAGTTGGGTGATTTCTGGGACCATCTCTTCCATGATAGTGCAGGAATTCAAGGGATTTGGAAGGCAAAATAAAGAGGATACCCTTTGGCATTTTGCAATTTTTGCAGTAACCTAGGTTAACTGGTTGGGGAGGAACTCTATAATTTTTGAAGCTAAGAGGAGTTGAAGGAATATGGGATCAGATTTACTTTTTGGCTTCGTTGTGGGCCTCCGTCTCTGAGGACTTTGACGATGTTCCTCTCTTTTATATTTTGGTGGATTGGAGGGTTTCATGTGCCCCTTAAGTTTTTTCAGTTCATGTTGCTTTCGTTCTTTTATTGGTTGGACATCTTGTCCAGCCTATCAAATCTTTGATGTCACATTTCCAAATCAATAAAAGTTATTTTGTGCTAGTTATGACTCTACATAGGTGATTTGTCAGAAAGACAATTACATGTCGATTGTTAATTATTTTCTGCACATGGACTCCATTAGATTCTTCTGGGTGGTTCTCCTAGCAATTCGTAGAGAGGTTTTGGTGTTTACATTCTTCTTCTTGCTCTGTTAAATTTTTCAGTGACAAGCTCTTTTAAGCTTCCTATATCATCCTATTGCTTTAAAGGTTTACCATAATCTAATTTACCCTTAGAGACCAACCTGGAATTTGCCCAGTCTCCCTCAAAACTTGAACCTATTTCTGCCCATATTTATCGTCAAGCCGTAAACTAATCGTCTTAATGATGAACTCTTAAATTAGAAATACGTGTAGTAAAAATGGAACAAGTTTTAGGATGTATAGTTGAGAACTTATGATTAGAGTTTTTGGATGAGTGAAGTTTAAGGCTGATTTGTCCGAACTAGCAGATCATTGGTTCCAAGTTTTTTTGGAAGCCAAGAAGAAAGCCAGGGCTTTGGAGATTAGTCTGGTAGGTGTATTAGGATTATCGTTTGAAGTCAAGGATTTACGATTTTAGGATTAAGTAATAGGTTGGTTGAATGACTGGCTGTGGTTGTGAATCGATTTCTGTAATGTTGGGATTATACTAAATAAGACGAGGTAAGAAATTTTAGGATCTGTCTTAAGGCTTTCGGAGTTTCACCTCACGGGATTTTTTTTCATTAATATTGCATGGTGGTATGAGTGTTGGTGGGGTAAGTGTCGGTTTCACAATCCTGAGGTTGTGGGTTTGCATATGAGGGCAGACACTTTGTAAAAATGATTCCAATAATAGTTAACTTTGTATTGTTCCATTCCTCCTAGCACCCTTGATTAACAGGGACCAAATAGTGTGATGACCCTTCATTATTTCATCGTCTTTATCAGAACTTGCTTATGTAGAAGCATGAGAAAACACCAAATAGAAACTTTCCAACTTGAAACTCCCAGCACACAAGGGACTATGTAAACTACCTTGTACTCCAAATCAAAGGTTAATCAAGCTATAATAAACAATTAGTGATTCTCACACTAAGCACACATAGAAATGTGGGTAGTGGAAGCCTCAAAAAGTGAAGGTCGAGCTATAGGTCGCATGACCTTCACCAAGTTTGTGGCTGACTGGGCTTTTTATTTGATCAAAGCAGATAAACTTGCCTTCTTTTGTTATCCAAAAGTCGGTTGAATTGAGTTCGTCCCCGCCCCGGAATGTCGAATGCAATAGGAGGCTGGGTTCTCTATCTATGACCTTTTTGATATGACAGGCCCAACTCCGCCCCCCTATCCCTAGTACTAAACGCCACTAATGCATCAAATTCCCCAAACCACCCTTGGTTTTTGAAATCTGCTTTTCCAAATCAAGAGGCGCTAGAATTGGTTTCAACCAAATGCATCTAATTGTGACACCATCGGTGTGGACCCATTTGTCCATTAACTGGGCCCGCATGGAACTTTCACTTTTTTCTCCTTCTGTGAACAGACACTCTGATGTCTCATCATGGCCTTCGCTCACCAAACTTGACCATAGGGCAGCCTTGGTTCCGTGTTTCATCATTTAGTCATTGACATTTATAATTCCAATCTTGAGCTCAGTTCTGTTTTCAGGACTTCATGATGTGAACTTTCAACTTAAAATTACATGTAATGACATTGATGCTAGTGACTATATCGATTATGACCTTGATTCGGAGCTGGAACTGCTAACAAATCTTATTGCAAAAAACAAGAACTTGCTCTTCAAACATTATAATATTTCACTTCATATTGGAGAATCTGGTAACTCTAAATTCCGTTTATCTATCAAAAAATTGTTGGAGTCCTACTTAATTTTTGTTGGAGAACAAGGAGTGTTTTTAGTCTTGGCTTCAAAAGTGTCACCAAATTTTGTAGGTGTAGCATCACAATTGATTTTGATGATTTCTGTGTGGCATGACACGGTTTTTGTGAGAATGTTTCTCTTATTGACAATCTAAAATTAATTTGCAGTATGTCAAAATGCTATCCAAAACATGATAGCCTTTTGTGCCATTACCTGCAAATTAAAGGAGGTCAGAAGAATGCAAGTTCCTCACAAAAATCATAGTCTTTGTCAGGGTTGGAATTTCATAGTATATTAATTTAGATTTGCAAATCTGAAGTCAATTCTGTAAGTTCATGAATGCATGCATGTGAACACACGTATGGATATGAGCCATATGACAGTCTTATGTATGATCATAAGATTTTAGTTGATAAAAATGTTAATATTTGCTAATCTCATGTTGGTTGCATGTTATCTTCCTGTGCTGACATTTTTGTTTTATACCTGGGCTTGAATCACCATGAGTTTCTATTCTCTAGGGATGCTCGTACAAGGGAGTTGTTGAAAGTTTTCAATATAGACGGTCAGATTGAAAGCATGTCAGCGGCACAGGATTCCACAATGGATGATGAGCTGAGGATGAAGTTTATGTCTGGTTCAAAGAAGGATAAGCCACAAAGTTCCTTCAGTTTCTTTCAGCGCTCACGTAATGCTATAATGGGAGCAGCTGATGCTGTTCGTCGAGTTGCAGCAAAGGGAGCCTTTGGAGATGATAATCGCAGAACTGAAGCATTGATCACCACAATTGATGGAATGACCTGGGTTGGTTGTGCAAATGGATTACTTGTGCAGTGGGATGGAAATGGCAATCGTTTGCAAGATTTCCAGTACCATTCTTTTGCTGTTCATTGCTTGTGTACATTTGGTTCACGAATATGGGTAGGGTATGCTAGTGGCACTGTCGAGGTACTGGATCTTGATGGTAATTTGCTTGGAGAATGGGTGGCTCACAACAGTCCTGTAATAGGGATGGCTGTGGGGGATGGTTATGTTTTCACGTTAGCCAATCATGGTGGTATACGTGGATGGAGTATTGTATCTCCTGGACCTCTGGATAACATATTATGTTCAGAGTTAGCTGCCAAAGAATTTCTCTATACTAGGCTAGAAAATTTGAAGATATTGGCAGGTACTTGGAATGTGGGACAAGGAAGGGCCACTCCTGATTCACTTATATTCTGGCTAGCTTCTGCAGCCACAGATGTTGGCATTGTTGTTGTTGGGTTGCAGGAAGTAGAAATGGGTGCAGGTTTTCTTGCAATGTCTGCTGCTAAAGAAACTGTAAGACATCTTGATCCCCCCCCTCTCTGCCCCTCTCCCCCCCCCAAAAAAAAAAGTGGCACCGCTTGGCACGATATTCTGGACTTTTGTTGCTCAATGTTTTTGGTTTGTCTGTTGGGATTATCACTGTGTAAGCAACTTTTATTAAGTTAATGTTTTCTAACACTAGTTTTCAAAAAACAAATAGATCTGATTTTCATAGGATTATGTTGAAGTTGGAAATGGATGTTGCATGAATTCGTAATCATAAAGAAAATTCTATTGTCAAAGATTTAATTTTGTACGTTTCTAAGAAACCGACTGTATCATAACATTGACTCAACATTACAATTGTTGAGCAAATAAATGTAAGGAGAGGTGAACCACGCCATTGGGTTGTATGATTTTGTGGTGACAGGAACTATAAGCACATTATATTGTGAAAGTTGACTAAAGAATCCATGATCAATGATGAGATGATATTTTCCACATTTTCAAAATGAACTTTTTCACCTATTTTAGATTGCAGAGCGACTTTTTGGCTGCACCTGTCAATCGATTAAAAAGTTAGGGCTTCGGCCAGAAAGTTTGTTCTTGAGCAGTGCACTGAAATTGTATTTTAGTGGTGTGTTTCATTTTTTGTGCAAATGAAATGGCTTTTCAGTGAAAAACCGTAGGACATTGGTAGTGTTCCAGTTGCCTTTTGCCTTTTGTAAGAAAAAGTTCACACTTCATGTGTAGGATCTTTTCTCTCGATTATACACTAGGAATCGCACTCTAGACCTGGGGAAGGGGGGTTTTGAATAGGCTAATTCCAATTCGGCTTGGAATAACACTAATTTCAACCTAATTCTGTCACAGTTACCAAATTCAAAGTGAATTTATCAGTTGGCGCTTAGAACCTCTTTTAACATGAACAATCCAAACATGTCATGTGAATTATTGTATGAATTAGTCAATTGAAAGATTAACACTCAATTTCACAAAGACGTAAATCCCACCCAAAGCCATAATCACCAAAATTACTATTTAATGACTCGAAAGATAAATAATTAACAATCAATTCATTAAACACATAGGGTGTGTGTGTGAATCAATTGCAAGTGTATAAGCAAATAAAGTAATAAAGGGATAAGCAATTGGTGACGCGGAAACCCTTTTCTGGAAAAACTGTGGGAAACTACTCGGGGTTCACAAAAGTCTAATCCACTATTCCATGGTTAGTCTACAAGTATTCGAGACTTATACCTCAACCACTTCCCTTGGTTAGATGTTCTTTTCTTTTAATAGTCCTCCCCACTAGATACACCCATTGATGTTATAGATAGTTTCACTTGAACTCTCCGCCAAATGATTCGTTTAGGTGTTGAGCAATCTTTAAGTCTTCACACCCAAGAATTTTGGAATACACATTTTTTCAAGTGGTTTTGGTTGACACCAATCAAGACCTTTTTTTTCAATGGGTGAGGTTGAATGGAAGAATTAAAATGGTTGACCTTTTTAGACTTAGGGATCTAAGGTTGTTCTTGAAGCATTCTAGAAAGGTTTTGATATTTTCTAGCTCATAGAGGCTTACCCTAGTATAGGAAAGACACCCTCTATTTATAGGCTTGGAATAGGGTTTGTCTTGGGGATCAAGTCAACCAAAATTTGTAGACAACCGCTTGAGCAGAGGGAGAGCGGTGACTGCTGTAATGAAAAAAGGATTCAAACTATAGTAGTAGAGCAGGAATCGCTCGAGCGACCTCAGGAGCACTAGAGTCCTCTCAAGACTACTAGAGTGGCCTAAGAGTGAAGCAGTAAAGGGTATTCTTAAGTGGGGTCCGATTAATGATTCAAATCTATGTTTTCAAAACACATTTAAGGTTTAGAATTTTTTTTTTTCAAAATCACCTAGCAATCATTAACGGATCAATCAGCGATTCCATTTTATCTAATCAACCTAAGTCTAATGAATTAAACCATGAGTGCTAACGTCTTTAGGTCACTACCTTTGTACTAAGCAAGAAGATGCATATGGAGAGTCTTTTGATGTAACTTGAAGCACAATCTCCTCTATTTTATTGACTCTTTCGGATTTTCAATGTTGTAGCATCATGACTATGGAATAGGTTGATATTTACAAAATGATTTCACGAAATTAATCAATTACAAATATGATCTTAACACCTTTTTTCTAGATGACGATATAAACATGTTTTGTACAGCATTGCTGATTCGCATTATTTCGTGATCTGATTTATATTATACACCCAAGTATAAGTGGTCGAATGTATTATACACTCATCAACTTGTTGAGTGCTGACTCTTCTTTTATGTATATTACACTTTGCTCCTTTGTTCTTTCAAGCTTTGACGCATTGTTTTTCGTATTTTCCGGCGATTCCGCATTGATCCCTGAAATTTTAAACATAACGCAATTAAAACCCTAATTTACGCACAAACCCTAATTGACTCTAATTGATAGTTTTTAGTTATTTTATCATATTAATTTGACTTATTTAACTATTCTAATTTACATACTAATTAGGGTTAATCAATTGCATTTTCAAAACATGACATGGTGAACAATACCATTGAAGAGTGTTCAAGTTCTTCCATATAGATGGGGTATAACCATGTCATTGGACATTGTATATCCTTTATGAACAGGCAGTCATTCCTAAACCTCCATGTGATGTATGAGTTATGATGATATTAAAAGCCTATTGTTTGAATTCATAGTGCATACAAATGTGTTCTTTTTTTTTTGGATGAACCATATTGGTGCCCGAGTAGAATTGCCTAACCTTTTCCAATAGGCCATAGCCATACCTTTATTCTGCAGTGTCCGAAAAGATGATTCTCCTGTTTGGATGCATCTATGTGGCATAATGCTATTCTTGATTTTGAGTGGGAGAATCGATTAGTTTCCATGTGATAATTTTTTTTGTTCCTACTTTTGTTATTTTCATTGCGAAGTATCTTGCTATGACTCCCAAATGCTTCATGTATATACTTTCTCTTATTGGGTTACTGGATTCTATCATTTTTTATATATAAATACAGTTTTTTGTCTAAATTCAGGTGGGTCTGGAGGGGAGTTCTGTTGGGCAGTGGTGGTTAGATATGATCGGGAAAACCTTGGATGAAGGATCAACTTTTGAACGAGTTGGTTCCAGGCAGCTTGCAGGCTTGCTCATTGCTGTGTGGTGAGTATTACCAGTGGAACTTATGTCAGGTGTGGTTCTCATTACTGTTTGGATTTTGGAAATCAAAGTTGTCTACATACCCTATGGGATGTTTAATCGTCCCTCCAAATATAAGTTCATAATTTGGCACTTGCAGATCAAATGAGTCCATTCTGCTCATAATATTTCAATAAATAAGCTCTTCTTTTGGCATGTAGGACTACAATAAGTGAGCTCAATTCTTCTTTTATTCTTTTCTTCTAGTTACTTACATTTTCTTTGGTTATTATTCCCATTTCTCCAAATAAGCCCACCAACTTGTATTCTTGAGTGCAATATAAAATGATAGATATCTGTTTCTATTGGTATGGGATGTTGAGATGGCCTATATTGATGAAGTTGTTTACTGCTCTCTTTTGAATGAGTATCTGATCTTTAATAAGTACAGAATCATGTTTCAGGGTCAGAAACAATATTAGAGAACATCTTGGGGATGTTGATGTTGCAGCAGTCCCATGTGGTTTGGGGCGCGCAATTGGTAATAAGGTATGCTCTAATTGCCATGAATCATTTGTAATTCTTGTTTTCGTGTGGCTTTGCTGTGATGGTCTCACAGGCTTACAAACTAAAGAATTTGGAAGTTGTTTGGGTGATCCATTTTTTCATCAAAGTAGTATGTAAAACTTCACATGATCTGATATAAATTTTTTTATGCTTTTCATTGTAGCTATTTGATGGCTTTGCTTGTATCCATATTGGGACCTTTGAAGTCATGATATTATTTATGGTTAAGCAGAATTCCATGCATTCTCTAAAGTACTTCTATTAGAAGAGTGGACAAAAATTTCTCTCAAGTCCTAATATAGATTAAGGTAAAAGGAAGAAGTCTGGTTGTGATTTTTGGTGTTGCAACAGTGCTTGGCTACTCACTTATGGATGCAGGACAAATTGGCTCACATTCTCCTACAAATCTTTTACCAACGTTTGTATTGGTAACCAAAAGAGGTGTCTTTTGGAGGATGCATAAGGCTTGTTTTCATTGCAAGGGCTGCTGGATTTAATAACAAGTAAGAAGGGGTTAGGCTTTTGGGATCGAAAAAGGCTAGAAAGGAGACTGCTCTTGGTCTAGGGCCATTCTGGTTGTCGTGAACAGTACCCTTGATGAGTAACAAGACTGCTTTTACGGAGTCTGGGCTGCTGGAGTTAAGTATTTGTTAAAGAGAATGATTGAGTTCTGTTAGAGTTATTAGATTTTCCTATTTGGAAGTTTCCTATTTTCTACTTTCCTAATATGTATTCAAACTAATATAAATAGGTGATAGAATTTACACATCCTGCATACCAATCTATTTACACTTTCTCTCTTCCTCTACCCCTGATCTCTATTTTTCTCCTTTATTTTCCTTTTTTTTTTCCCTGGGTTGTTTTCTCCTTCACTGAGAGCAGGACAGTTGTTTTTCATTTCCAGTTGTGGTTGTGGTTGTGGTTGTCTGAATATGAAGCTTTGAAGGAGTGATTTCAGAGCTTCTTCTCTTGTGGTTGATGAAGGCGCAGTGCAAAGTTGTGTTTTCGATGGTAGTTTGCCCCAAATAGATTGATCAGTTATTTTGCTTTGATCAATGAACCTTGGTGTGCTTCTTCTTGTGTTTGCTAGTCGTTTCACTCGGTGTTATTTAAGGCGTAAAGCGAACCGATCTCTTGAGGGCCTAGGTGAGAAGCGGAACAATCGCTTCATCGAAGCAAAGCGAACAATATAAAAAATAAACAAATGTTTTAGTTTAATACTTTGATTACTCCTAAATATTCAAGTTTTAATTTTACAAATATAAAATATTTAAATGCATCTAAAATAATAAACATCTACATATTTTAAATAGACAAGATATTAAATATTGAACATTATTTCATTCTAAAAATAATCAATTGATATAATCACGTCATCTAAATGGAAAGTTAACAAATGTGGGTTCAACTGCCACCGTAATTAATTAATATCATCACTAAACATAGCACTCAGAAATTGATTAATCAAATAGAGTATATAGCAAATTGATTAATCAATTTGATTAACCAAGCTAATTGATTAACAAGAGTATTTACCACAAGCATTCAACATCATCTAATCATAACAAGATAAATTCCCATATGATACTTTCAGATAAATCAATCAATTTATTTTATACATATACATATATAGCATCATCTCTGCTATAGTTTAGTTGATGTTAAGGATGAAGTAGAAGGAGGGGGAGGGGGGAGGTGGAGAAAATAAAAAAAATTGCAGCCAGGCGTTCACTTTTTTCATCTGGGTCGTTTCTTCGTTTTGTCGCCTAGGCTCACTGTTTCCTTACTCTACTTAACCTTGCTTCGCCTTTGTTCAAGGTGATCAAGGCTCGCTTCGCTTCTCGCTAGGGCTGTTAGTCGAACGAGTCCGAACCGAGTTCGAGCCGAGTTTTAAAAGCTTGTTTCTTAATCGAGCTTGAACAATTGGCTCGTTTAGGAAACGAGCCGAGCCTGAACGAGCCAAAAACAAGTCGAGCCCGAGTATTTGCACATAAATGAGTCGAGCCTGTCGAGTTTGAGCCGAGCTTGGCTTGTTTTCTAAACGAGCCTAAAAACTTGTTCAAGTTCGGGCTTGTTTAGAAAACGAGCCGAGCCTGAACGAGCCGAATCCGAGCCGAACTCAAGCCAAGTTCGAGTAGCTCAGTTTGATTAACAGCCCTACTTCTCGCATAGGCTCGCTTTTCACAACACTAGTTGCACTCATCGAAATCAGTCGAAGTCGCCAGCATCGCGCCTTTGCCAACACAATAGATGCTAGGATTCTGTTCCTCAGTTCAATGAAGAAGACGGCGGGTATTTCGGGTTAGAAGACTTGGGACGGTTCTTTGGGTTTACTAAGCTCATTAAGCTCCAGCCCACTGGTTTAACTGAAGCCCAACTTATTTTTTCTTTTGGTCCAACTTCAGCCCACGTTCTCTTTTAAGTGAAGCCCAATTACTGGTATTTTTGTTCAGAGCCCAAATCTAACAGGTCCAGCGGCTTGGCCATCTAGATCGGTCTAGTTCTCCCTCAACCTAACATGTTTTGTTTGGTTCAACCCGGTTCAGGTGAATTTCTCATCCAATTCAACTTCTTCTCCTTTTCTTCTTGGGCTGAGTTATTCCCAGTTTTTTTTAGCACTGGTTCAGACCCAGCCAATTTGTTTCCAGGTTTTTCAGTACTGATTTAGTGAAAATCAGTCTGGTTCAGGGTTTTCCAACACTGGTTCAGGATCAACCAGTGCGGTTCAGTGTATTTTGGACTAGTTTAGACTGGTTAAAGGGTTTCCAGCATCGGTTCAGTGGGTTTTTAGGCCGGTTCAGTAGATATCAGCCCCAATTCTACTTATTCTCTCTCGGTTTAGTAGTTTGGAGGTTTCTTTAGTTTCAGCCCTTTCTAGATCCTATTGAGCTCTTTTCTGGTCAATTCAACATCTGTTCAGTTCGTGTTGAGTAAGATGTACATTCACGGGCACGAATACGGATATGACACGACATAGTCCATGTGAATTTAAAAAAAAAATAGAATACGGACACGTTGGCGATACGTTAAATAATATATATTTATATATATAAATATATACTATATATTATCATGTGAAAATAAAAATATTATCATAATAATCTTTTAATTTATCCTTTCTCTAATTTTAAAAATTACATAATGATATCAATGCATAAAAAGTATAATATAAGATATACCGATACACATTCAATATTAACATCTATGATCCAACAATTAATGACTACTATAACTTTCTAAAATATTCCATTCGTAACACTAATTTTCATTGATTTCAAAAAGTCCTAATTTTGTAATCCTATTTTTTCTCACATTACTTTCATATTAAAAGTTTATTCCATTTATATATATGTTACATTCATGTCCTATATTCAATGTAATGACTATAACATCTTTTATATTATGACTTTAACTCATATCTCTTTAAAATTTCAAAAATAATTCTTAATTATAAAGTGATATGAAAAGTTTTCAAAAAATTAAAAAAGAATCTTAAAATGTGTCCTCCAACGTGTCAATTGTGTGTCCTTGACATGTCCTGAAAAAAATTAATAAGGAAAATAACCAGACACTTATTTTTGTATGCTCAACACGTGTCCGAGCGTGAGCATGTCCGACACCTACACTCTAATCAAAATGAAGTGTCTGTACTTCCTAGCTTGTTGATTGTTATTTGAGTTGTTGGTTCTATTTGGGGCTGATTGTGGTTTGATTTTAAGTGATTGTTGATTCTTGGTGGATTATTGGTTTGTTTGTGAATTAATTTTTTTGATTCGACCAAGCATAATTAATTGTGCGTTTCTCTATGTTGACTTCGAATGGTGGTCGTAGTGGTGAACATAGTGGTAATCGTTCTAAGTGGAAGTGTTCTTATTGTGGTAGCATATGACATACTAAAGATTATTGTTGGGCTAAGTATAGGAGATCAACACATGGTAATCAGGCTTCTGGTGACGCTTTGAGTTCAATAGTACATTAGCCTTCTACCAATTGCCTAGTTGCATTGGGTTCTGGCTCTCATGATGATCTTTCTTACCAACTTAATCAACTCATTCACAATTTGTCTTCACTTTCTTCACATTTATTTGGTCCTATTGCTAGTTTTGCCAAGGGAGGTAACTCAACATGTGTGGTTGATAAACGTTCTTCATTCACTTGGATCATTGATTCAAGAGTTACTGCTCATATATCTGATATGTCATCTCTATTCTCTAATTTACATTCATCTAATTTACGTATTGTATTAGCTAATGGCTCCTTTCAATATGTACGTGAGACTGACGATCTTCTTTCTACTCAAACTATGCCATTAATTTCTGGTGTGTTTATTCCTAATTTATCCTTCAACCTATGATTTGTGAGTCTTATACTACTTAGATCCCGGTGATTCTGTTCGTGTCTTGAATGCTATAGTGTCTCCCCTTCAGTGGCACTTTCAACTAGGTTATCCCTCCTTGCAAAAGTTACGTTAGTTATCCCTAGTTTGAGTTCTTCTTCTATGTTAGTATGTGAGGCTTGTCAATTAGGTAAGCATTATCATAGTTCTTTTCCCGCTAGTTCATCAACTCATCAGTCCAGTCCATTTCATATTATTCACACACACATTCAAAGTCCTGCAAGAGTCAAAAGTATTTTTGGTTTTTAGTATTTTGTCATCTTTGTTGATGATTTCTCTCGTATGACTTGGTTATTTCTTAATGAAAGATCGATCTGAATTGCCTAAGGTCTTTACCAACTTTATAGTTTTGGTTCAGTTTGATATATACATATTAAAGGTATTCGGTCTGACAAGTTATTCGTAGTTGTACACAACATCCTATTTCTAATTCTCTCCTTTTATCGACTTTTCTCATCATTTTGTTATTTTGCATCATCATTATCTTCTGTCTTTATTCCTAGTTTTTTTCAAACAGGTCTTATTATCCCTAGGGTGGAAATTGGCAATGGATGAAGAGATGAAAGCTCTACATGAAAATCGGACTTGGGATCTTATTCCATTGCCTCCTGGCAAACAATTTGTTAGTTGTCATTGGGTATACACTGTGAAATATCTTCCCGATGGTTCTATTGAGCGCTTGAAGGTGCGACTGGTTGCAAAAGAATATACAAAGATGTACGGTGTGGACTATTGTGAGATCTTTTCTCTTATTGCAGTGAGTTTAGATTGACCTTTATATCAGCTGGATGTACTGGAGAAAGTATATATGGTTCAACCACCAGGTTATATTGTGTCTTGGCAAGAACAATTAGTATGTCGGTTAAATAAAGCATTATATGGTCTGAAACAATCCCCACGTGCTTGGTTGGATAAGTTTAGTATTGTTGTGCTTAAATATGGCTCCTAGTGTTCTACTTTGGATCATTCTCTGTTATCGGGAAGTCTGCCACATGTGTCATTGTTCTCATTGTCGATGTTAATGATATTATTATTAGTGGCAGTGATTGCTGGTATTGCTCTTTTTAAGACCTATTTAAGCCAACAGTTCCACATCAAAGACTTGGGCCTCCTTCGATACTTTCTTGGCATTGAAGTAGCCTGGTCTAAGGAGGGTATTAGTTTTTGCCAACGGAAGTACGTGTTAGATTTACTCTCTGAAGTTGGTATGCTTGGTACATGCCCAGTTGATAACCCCGTGGATCCAACAGTTAAATTAGGTTCTGACAGTAGAGATATCTTTGAGGACACTGGGCATTATCGACGTTTGGTTGGGAGGCTGATCTATTTCACTATGACACGTCCTGACATTACTTATGTCGTTGGTGTTGTTACTCAATTTATTCATACTCCTCGTAAACCTCATTGGAAATCTATTTGTTATATGCCTTAATATTTGAATGGAATCCCAGGTCGAGGATTGTTATATCGACCATTGACCACCTTATCTGTTACTAGATTGTCTGATGCTGACTGGGCCGGCAGTCACATTGATAGACGGTCTACTTCTGATATTGCACATTTTTTGGTGCTAACCTTGCTACTTGGCTCAATAAGAAATAAAATATGGTGGCTCGTTCTAGTGCGGACGCTGAGTATCGTGCCATAGTTCATACTGTTTGTGAGATGTTATGAGTTTGTTTTCTTCTTCGTGGGATGAGAGTTGATGTGCCGTCTCCAATCCAGATGCATTGTGACAATCAGGTAGCCATTTTCATTGCCACTAATCCCGTATTTCATGAACGTATTAAGCAACATTGAAGTTGATTGCCATTTTATTCGGTATCTCTTAATGCCAAAGGAAATTGTCACTCTTTATGTCAAGTCTGGTGATCAACTCGGTGATATTTTTACCAAACCCTTGGCGCGATCCACCTTGGGCAGTATTTGTTCCAAGCTCTATGCTCCAGCTTGAGGAGGAGTGTTAGAGTTATTAGACTTTCCTATTTTCTACTTTCCTAATATGTATTCAAACTAATATAAATAGGTGATAGGATGCACACATCCTACATACCAATCTATATACACTTTCTCTCTTCCTCTACTCTTCTCTTTCTCCTATACCCTAATTTTATTATTCTTGGTTTTCAACTGGTTCAGAGTAGACTATTTAGGGTAAAAGGTGTTGAAATCATATCTAATAGCAGTGTAATAATAAAAGAGACATAGAAGTAAAGAGAAGAAGACGACATTATTCACGTAGGCAAAACACCAATATGAAATTTGATTCTTCATAATGTGATCCTCTCTTGAACAAAAGGAACAGATGTATATTTAGAGACCATTGTCTCTCGTAAATCTACTAAAGGCTGTAAAATTAGGGTCCTCTTGACTCTATAACTCTTTAAGACTATTCTAGTACATTATATGTTCACATAACAATATAAACAACTTAGTTCGACCCAAACTTGATCCATGGACTTTGGACATAATCCATGCCCAGCAGATTGAGAAGAACTACCTCTGACCCTTGAAACCTAATAAAACACAAACTAAGTAACAACAGTAGTAATTTAGGAGCTTAAAACTAGCTTCATTTCAGCCCGAAATTTGGTTAGAAAAGGTACTAAACAAGCTCCATGTGATATTCCATGCTTAACACATGCCAGACAAAGAACAACCACTCATAAGTGGAGGAAGTTAAGCTTCATAATACTGGAAAGAGATTGATAGATCAAGAAAGACCAGTGTTTCCTTTAGACTCTTTGGTCTGGCTGACTTGCTAATGAAAGATCACATGCAGGAATGGACAGTTTCTTGTTAGACTGCTTTAGATATTATGTCTTCTGGGCTAGGGTTGAGATTGGTGGACTTCGAGTTAGCCTTTAAAGTGCACATTGACCGAGCTATTGGAGGAATCCTGTTCCACGATAGACACCCTTGATGCTTTTGAGAGTCCAAGTTTGAATGATGCAAAACCAAGATACTTAGCGCATGAGAAGGAGATGACGCAGTGGTGCATTGCTTGGATAGGTGGAAGCATTTCTTGTTGGGGACCAAGTTCAAAGTGGTGAATGACAATGTGGCCAAGACTTATTTCAAGACCCATAATATGGTAACAAACTACAAGCTCGGTGGTACGAATCAGGGTTCAAAGCACCCTAACCGAGTCATATCTGACTACCTATTGCATGAATATCACGAGACACAACTGAAACTGTATCGACTCGGACATATCAACCCAACTCATAGTTGTATCGTTCCTACTCGTTCGAGTCGGAACGAATCAAACTAATATGCTTAAACATTGTTATGTAATCTCGAAAATCTTAGATGAGCAGTAAAAGGCCAAAGAAAATGGAAAAGGGGAGAAGAAAAGTAGCGAGAAGCATCAAAGAATCATATATACAGAACCCACACGCAACTTTGCAATTTTCAACCCTAAATGACACAAACCTAGAAAATTGAATTTCCTTCTTCGTAGTTGCGTAGCTGTGGACTACCACAAAGACTCCATAGCTTTTGCGCGTAGGCGAGCTATAGTATTCAACGACTAAGACTCCACAACCTTTGCGGTAGTCTTAGACGAAACGTTTACAATAGAGGAGTTAAAAGACTCTTGAGGAACTAAAAGATTTTTTTGGTTTAGGTATGGGCTGTTCTTTTCATTGGTTTTGGGTACTCCTCCAATATAATTCAACAAATTAAGTTTTAATACTTAAAACACATTATAGTCCTTTTTTTGATTCATATCAACCAATATCGTATCATGACACTGCGATCGATGTGTATTAGTGATTTTTGAGTCGATGGCCAATACAACGACTTTTAACTATGAGAGGAATACCTTGATGAGTTCAACTTTTTGTGCGTAAATGAATCCAGGAGGTAGCACCAAGTTGTTGATGCATTGAATCAGAAAGAAATGTAGGAGTATGTAGATATTTTTCTAGAGATTCAAGGAGCAATTTCGGGCTAATGTTGCTTATGGAAAACTCGAACAACAAGTTAATTAATGTTTGATTAGCAAATATTGGCTTGACAAGGAGTTGTTGGAGGCAGACTCAACATCCATTTTAGAGGTGGAGAGGTGAAAGTTGATGACAGAGTTGCATGACACTTGATGGGTGGGTCATCCATGCTTGGGAGGATGTTGTTGCTGTTGTCTTGTTCATACTACTTGCGCAAGATGGAAAAAGATATCGAGGCCTATTTGAAAATGTCTCATGTGCCAATTACACAAGTTGAAAAGAAAGAAAGATGCATGATAATAGTCGCCTTTTCCTAGGCCTAACAAACCATGACAATTAGTCTTGATGGATATTATTTTAGGATTAACGAATATGAATGGCTTGAGATCAATCCTTGTGGTGTTAGATAAATTATCTATGTTGTGTTCGTAGGAAAACCACATGCATGCCCCGCAAAAGTTTATGATGAATTGTTTTAAAAGTATATGTTGAAGTCATTTCGTTGCCAAAAAATGTTAGGTTTACTAGGTGGTTTTGGATAGTTTTTTTCAACCTAATGAGCTCAAAGTTGAAGTTCTCTATAGCGAATCGTTCATCTAAGGATATTCAACATTTGAATCTTTCTTTGACCTCCACTATAAATAGAGGAAAGGCATTTTGGGGTCTTCTTGCACAAGAGAACTTATGAGCTAAAATCCAAAAGAGATTGTATTCTTTATTGCTAAGAGATTTGAGTTGTTGTAAGCTTTTAAGATCATTGTTCTTGTCTTCATCTTTTGATTTGAGAGATTGTACTTGAGAAGTAAGAGAGAGTAATGTTGTATTCTTCCTGAGTGAGTCTTTTAAGAGAGAAATCTTTTCATTGTACTCAAAGAAGAACAAATGTAAAGATGTTGGAATCTAACATATTGAAGAGATTCAAGAAAGAGAAAAAGAACCTCAAAGGGGAGAAGGAAGAGAGGACGTAGGCCAAAGTGTTGGGGCCAAACCTCTATATATCATTGTGTTTGCTCTCTCTCTCACTCGCTTTAATTTATATTGTCCTTGTTAACTCTCTCTCACACACACACAATATCATTCTCATCTCATTGACAACTATGATACAGGTTAATCAATTTCACAATTAGTGAAATTGGATTTTTAATTGGGCATTTGCCTTTTAAACCTAATTCACCCCCACTTAGGTTGCACTTTGGGCCAACAGTTCTTTGTTTGTTGAATTTCCTAGTTGATTCTCTTGAACGTTGGTTGGTTGAGATCAAGTGCGCATCTCAATGTCATCACAACAACGAGAATTGATGGGGTCAAATGACATAAGTTACAAAACATTGATTACGTAATGGCAACAGTAGCTTAGAAACTTGAAACCAGCATAAAGCTCGACTCAGTTCAGCCCAAGACTTGGTTAGAAAAGGCCTTAAACAAGCTCCATACGAAATTCCGTGTTTGCTGTTATCCTTGTTCATGTGCATCATTTTGCCTTACACACGAGAAAACTCGTCCGTGACTTTTGTATGCTTAACACATGAGAGTGGAAGAGCAGTTACTCATACATGAAGGAAGTTAAGGTACATCCCACAAGAAAGAGATTGATAGATCTAATGGTTCTGAACCCAATCTATCTTGCTATTGACATAGAAGAATGCCATGCTATGAACATTTCATAAGCACAAACTTCCATCCCTGAATCATGAATTCTCGGAAACTTTTGGATTTTAATTGTCCTTTTGGAAGCAACAAAGAGAATTGTAGAGATCCTCCTTCCCACTCATAGCAGTAAAACTCTTTGGAATGAAAATATCAATGCTTGGGACAACTCTGGAAATGCATTCTTGGGTTGAGTTGCAATATGAAAACCATCTGTATCTTCAGCTTTTCCTTTGACCTCCATAATCTTGGCGCTCTGTTTTTCTTCATTTAGCTTCACAAATGTAGCCATATTCTTATCTTCCTCTTTTCAATTTCAAGTGGTTTCATCAATCTTATTCTTGTTTCCACATCAGGTTCTTGCAGATCCCCATTATTAGCGTAATTAGCCATATTATTAGCATAATGCAGATAAGGCATTGACAAGGAATTTGTAAAAGTGAATGGTCCTAGTTTTTGAGCCGTATTGATATCATATGGGTATTTCCCTTGAAGAACAACAAAGTTTCTCAATGTGGCATTTATTAGATCCACACAATGCTTCAACAGGAGCCATCTTGGTATTGAATTGAGGCAAAGTTGTATTTATATATTTATGACCTTGAATCAATGCCTCCAGGTCTGAGCTAATGCATCCAAATCTCAACTCAGATTAACCTTCGTACGATTGTGAAGGGAAAGATTATATTGACCAGTCGATTAAGAAGAAGATTTGGGAAGGACTGTTGTGAAGGAGTACATAGCTTTGATTCAAAATGATGTAGGACAGATGCAGGTAGCACCTCCTACACGTCCTAGTATCAAAATTGGATTAGACAGCGGGAAAAGGGTTCTTTTAGGGGCTGTTTAAAGTTTTTTTTATGGCTAAAAGGGCTGAAAAACTTATGACATCACAGGGCTTTTGAAGGTGCAAGAAGGGTTATTGAATCAGGCTAGAAATGAGGCTGTCTAGGGTCGTGAACATTATCCATTAATTGTTGCAAGGTTGGTATTGGTAATGCTGGCTGCTAGAGTGGAACATTTGTGAAAGAGGATGATTAGGCTTCAAAGTAGACTATTTATGGTGGTAAAATGTGATGTGATCTTCTGATTGAGCTCAATAATAACATGACGACTATCAAAAATTAAAGAAGAGAAGAAAAAGAGGACCTGCTGCTCCCTCGCGCATAAGGGTTGGGAAAAATACAAATAGACAATCTGAATTTTTCACGAGGCAAAACCCTTTTGAATGGGAACTATCAATTGGTATTTATGCTTCTGACTTCTACTTAATCTACTAGGACTAGGACTCCAAAATCAGGAAACTGTTGTCTATTTAACTTGCAGACTATTCTAGAACACCCAGTATTGCAAATAAAAACCCAAATGACATAAATCAATCCATGGTCTATGAAACCATCAACATTTAGCAATGATTGAATAGGTCAAAATTTCTTTTGACTCTCGAAATCGAATTTAAACTTAAAATAAATAATAGCAGGAGCAGCTGATAATATAAAAGTAGCTTACAACTAGACTTGAATCACTCCAAAAGAACCTAAGAAAGCTGTGTGAAATACCACATTTGCCCCGGGTCACAGGTTAATTAACACTTAGATCTTTCATTACATGCGGAAGGGCATGCACAATCATGCGCATAGTTGAGTTATTGGTTGTCGAAGAAGCTGTTCCGATGCTTTATGTCGTGCTCATTTTCATATCATTTGTTATTTATGTTGTAAATGTGGCTAAAGGTTCTGCAAACAGGGAGCTGTTGGTTTGAAGATGAGAGTGTATGGTCGGGAAATGTGCTTTGTCAACTGTCACTTTGCTGCTCATTTAGAGGCTGTTGGACGCCGCAATGCTGATTTTGATCATGTATATCGAACAATGATCTTCAATCGGCCGTTTTTCAATGCTGCCACTGGTATGGTCCGTTATGTATTTGTCTTGCTTGCATGCACAATATTTTTAATTTGGCTAGCTCACAGTTATCAGTTGCCATTGGTCCTCTCTGTTGCAGCTGGTGTCTCATCCACCATTCAAATGCTTCGCGGTGCAAATGTACGTACATATTTTGGTTGGTATTGCAGCTATCTTGTCTTCAAATTGTTTTTGTCTTGGATTCATTTTTCTTACCTTTATAGTGACAGATTATGCTGTCTTCTATAGAATTTCACTTGCATTAGGGAAGTGGTTAAGTGCTGACACTTATACAGGCTATGGGTATCCACTCTGTTGAAGGAATGCCGGAGCTATCTGAGGCGGACCTGGTTGTATTTCTCGGTGACTTTAACTATCGGCTGGATGATATATCTTATGACGAAGCAAGGGATTTCATTTCACAAAGGTGCTTTGATTGGCTGAGAGAGAGGGATCAGCTGCTTGCAGAAATGAAAGCTGGGAATGTCTTCCAAGGGATGCGTGAAGCAGTTATCAGATTTCCTCCCACATACAAATTTGAAAAGCATCAAGTTGGTTTGGCAGGTACCTTTTACCATATAGATTGTGTGAGATTCTAAAACAGTTGTACTGTTTTGATTTGTCTGAAGGCTCTGAATTGGATTTAACTTAACTGTACTGAGTTGTTTTGGGATTCTCATTTTCTTGCTTGTAGTTTATTCTCAGTAATTCCCTCTTACAGTCTCTTTGAAGAGAGTGATAAAGTGCTATGCTGTGGGTTTAATCTTGGTGTATCTGTCTTTTTATAGGGTATGATTCTGGTGAAAAGAAGCGCATCCCTGCTTGGTGTGACAGAATTTTATACCGTGATAGCCGTACAGCTACTCTATCTTCGTGCAGTTTAGACTGTCCTGTAGTTTCCTTAATTTCACAGTAAGTTGTTTCTATTGTTCTGTTATGCATAGATGCGTAAACTGTACATACATTACGAATACTACATGGATTATACTCCCCCACTCATGGCATGCATATGAGGGCTTTACTTTAAAACTGTACATTATAGCTGTCTATCTACCTATACAGAGCAGCATGTTCATTTATGAGTGAAGCAAGGTGGATGATGATCAGATGGATTTTGGTGTCTGATGGGGTGAATGACATGAAAGGGATAAGGGAGAGAAAAGAAAGAGAGGGGGGGGGGGGGGGAGGGGGGTGTGATCCAATGCTGGTCTGATGAAACATTTTTTCTCCCATTGTCTTAGGGTATGTCATAAGTGTTAACCACTTTATCAGGCATCCCTTCTCTTTGTCTCTATCTATCTATCGATCTACCTACCTACCTTTCTCTCTGTGTGAGTAATACTATCATGGTCTCACATCTTTTGATTAGGTATGAAGCTTGCATGGATGTGACAGACAGTGATCACAAGCCTGTCCGTTGCATATTCTGTATGGAGATCGCTCGAGTAGATGAGTCCGTGAGGAGACAGGAGTTTGGAGAAATTATTGGATCTAATGAGAAAATCATGCTCATACTTGAGGAACTTTGCAAGGTTCCTGAAGCTGTTGTTAGTACGAACAACATAATTCTCCAGAACCAGGATACATCCATTTTGCGGATTACTAATAAATGTGGGAAAGACAAAGCTCTATTTGACATAATTTGCGAAAGCGAGTCCACTGTTAAGGAAAATGGACAAGCATCCGATCATCGTGCAAGAGGTTGTTTTGGCTTTCCTCGATGGCTTGAGGTAATTTTCTGCTTCTTAGATGATTGTCAATGCTTTTTGATCATAGTGACCTGAGTGTTGGACTTAGAAGCAGGTAGTGTTTGGCTTTTGGTAAAAGCTTACACTGTGAAGTGACATGTCCATAATATTGCCAAAAATCAAATTTGCATCGATTCGTAGGGCTTAGACAGTACCCTACCTGCTGGCCTTATTGTCAGGAATCCTTATCATATGTTTGCAAGCTCAAACTTGTTTAGAAAATAGTGTAGATTTTTCTTAATGCTGTAGATGAGTCCTTCAAAATTTTCCTTGTTTATAACTAACTGGCTTGAGAAGAATCTGAAAAAAATCAATTTGTTTTAATGGTTGAGGTCGGATAGCTTCTCTATTCAATTACTAAGTATTTTTTTGAACTGAGAATATCTAAAGCTATTTCTTTGTGTAGTTTCCTTAGAGGACCCTGAAGGTTGGGTAGTCGTTTACTAGTTCTATGTGAAGCAGAACATTAAAAATGTTTAATAATGTACTACAACCATAGCAGTGAAGTTTGGAGCATAGTGGAAACTCGATATGGTTGGATACGTATACATGGAGGATTTACTTGCCTTCAGAATCCACTTCGCTCCCATTAATACTTTTATCAATTGGTAACAAACGCTTTAGTTTTTTCAATGGGGATTGTGGTATATCTGGCTTGGAATAGATCTATAATTTTTTTTTTTAATGGCCCAGCCAAATTACTTAGGAATTGGTGGGCAAGTTGAAGTCTAAAATAAGTGGTCTTCCCGTAAGAGGAAGAACAAGGAGAAGAGAAGTAAATGTACAAAATATATCACCATTTTTCCTTTACTCAATTCTGAAATTACTGGACTTGAGCTGCAAGTGTGGTGTACTGTTATCTATGAGGATGCACTGAACTCTCATTCACCATCTCTTTTTCACAGCCCCACTTAGACTCTCTTGTTTCTTTGATATTGGCATGTAGAAAGTCAAGTCTGCAAAGGGAAGGGCCTTTGCCTTAATTTATAGGACCATAGTTATCTTCCCCATGCGTTTGATAGTGGCTATGGTGATGGATCTCATTGACTTCTCTTTTATATTTTTTGCATCTACCAGAGTTTTATGATTTGTTAGCCAAATGATTTTCTGACACGGGCATTTCATTTCATGAAACATTCAAGCTGAAGCATTATTTGAACGTAAACCTTGAAACAACCTTCTCATGCGTCAGGATTTTCCAGTTCCTTTATAGGTGTACTTGATGTAAGAAAACGTAAATGGTAGTCTTTGAGATGTATGTGCATTCAAGTATCTCACCCTTTACCCTTTTTCTTTCCTACTATAACAATGGCTTTGTGCATATTTTTTCAGGAGCCATATGTTGTTTGCAGAGGTTATGGTCTCTTTGGAGGCTAACAACCAGGGTTTTGTGGCCCACACTGAGTAGGCAGTTGTTTTGGGCCCAAAAAGCGTCCATTTTGCTTATAGGGTGATTTTTATTTATTTATTTTGTGTCTTCATGGATACAAGGAGTATTTTAAGTTTCTATAGGAGTACTTAGCACAGACATGAATGTACACACATACACAGTCATTACATAGCACTGCACAGACATGCTTATACGGGAAATCCTGGAAATGTTGGATGCACAGCAAGGACACGACAATATATAATATGGTATCTTAGGAGATATATAAAATGCATAAAACTTCTCTCTCTCTCTCCAGATGATGGGTTTGAATGGTCATTCACTCCATTGTTGGACTGCTGTTAGGTTGTTACCACTAGGATGAGACAGTAGTTCACCCAAGTAGGTCTTATTTTGCTCAAAATCTTTTCCTACTTTTCATGTGTACTTTGTCCTTTGAGTTATTTGGTTTCAGTTTATAGTTGCTTGAATATATAATTTGTTTGTATTTTATACGAATAATACAAAACCAGAGGGAAGAGTAGTCGTTAGTTACATTTCCATTATAAGATATGCTAATTTGGTTGCACAAATTTAAGGAGTTATTTTAACTCAACTTAATTCGAATGGCATTGTTCATCGACCCATTAATTCGCATCAAACACCTTTCATTGCTATCTTCAGGGGCAGAGCCAGCATTCAAGTTTAGAGGGGGCAAAATATGGCCACAGAATTTCATCAAAGTGGCCTAGTGCACGAGGCTCCGGTCTATGCAAGTTTTAGTTTTGGGGAGGGTCAGATGTATACAATGAATACAAAAAAAATTTGAAATCCAAACATGACAAGATATATAAGGTTTAAGATTAAATTATTTGATGAAACTAGTTTCTATTTATTCTTAATAAAATATGAGCAAAAAAGACACAAAAATCCAAAAATATCTAGTCAATATATATACCGGTTATGACATTTCACATATTTTTTATTCAATCTACAAATAAAATATTTTGTTTTAGGGGGACAATTGACTACTAATTTATAAAAAATCAAAAAACTTAGTTCACGTTACCAATTTTCAAGAAATTAGGGGGCAAATTTAATAAATTGGTCTAAGTAATAAGTAATATGTAAAGGAAATTCAAAAGTCATGGGGGTACCCCTTGTCCTAACGCGGCTCCGCCCTTGGCTTTCTTAATATACAACTTTGTGGTTTGAAATCTTTTGCTGGATCTGGAGTCAAATTTGGCTTATGTTATAGTCGTGCATTTGAACCAGGTCAATCCAGCTTCTGGTGTAATCGAACCAGGTAATATTGTGGAGATTTCAGTTCACCATGAGGAATTCCAAACATTGGAGGAGTTTGTTGATGGTGTCCCGCAAAACTGGTGGTGTGAAGATGCTAGAGACAAGGAAGTAATATTGGTGGTTAGGGTTCGTGGAAGCTGCACGATGGAGTCAAAAAGTCATCGTATCCGTGTGCGCCACAGTTTCTCAGCCAAGTCTATGCCTATGGAGCGTAAATCAAACAAGTCAAGCGGTGTCCAGGAAAATGTCCTTCACAGGTCTGATTTTCAGCGACTCAGCTGTTCCACTGATATGGTTGACCAACTACGAAATCTGCGTAGTCCTTGAACCAGTGAAGATGCTGTCAGGATGGAAAGATCTGCTGATTGATATGGAGGCAAGGACTTCATTGTCTTTTTGGCAAACAGTAGGGATCACCCTGATCACCAGCATCTTGTATATAAAATATCCAGAGCCTGAATAACCCATTCTTCACCATCCTCAGATAAATTGGGTTCTCTTTGCGATTTTTGTAAACACCCAGAGCCAATTCTTTGGACCTCTTTAGTTTCTTTCTGAATCCAATATGTTAATTTTTACGGATTCCAATTGCCAAGTTGTACGTGTATAGAAAAATTGAATGCCTCAAGGAGTAATGAAGCTGGTGCTGGGCTTCCCTACTGATCTCAGTTTGCAGATGGGGAGTTCAATTAGCTGAGGAAGAACTGGATTTGGTATGTTTTCCGTTTTGCTTTTTTGAGTTTGTTGTACACTAGAAGTTGATGAAAAAGCTGAAAGGGTAGAGGGTTTTTAGTTTTCTCTAGCCTTGCCATTTTCTTTTAAGTAAATTTTTATTGTAAAGTTGGGTATATTGACTTTCTTCAATAAAGTCCATTAGCAATACGAAAATTGTCTATGTAATTTTTTTTTCTACTGGTAGTTATCGTTATGATGGTGTAATACATGGATTGATGGGATTTATTTTGGACTTAAATATGAAAGAATGGGGTGCAGAAGTTTTGTCTGGGGTTAATTACACTTGGCTGCGTTGGCGTCAGTAAAGTATGACCTTAGGCCCCATTGTTTCTTAAGTGGTAGTTTTCTCACATTGTCCTCCCAATTAGCTAAATTTGTTACATTTGTCGTACTTAAATGTATGGTAGATGATCAGTCAATAAAGAAATTAAAGAGAAAATATAGTGGAGGGGATCTCAACCCGACTATGACATATTTGGGTTTTTAAACAAATCTTGTAACTGTTGGATTCCAACAGGTTATACAAGCTGAGGATTCTGGAGTGGCTTGTATGAAAACATTCCCTTTTGCTCAACCTCTATTTTTAGCCCATTTAGTTTCAATTCATTTTGCACTCTCTCTCTCTCCGGTCGCTACATCTCTTCCGCTTGGATCCGACTACGGTACTGACATTGGGTTTTTTGGTACCATATTGAAAAACTAATGTGGGTCATTGATCGGTCTGTCAATTAATAGGAACCATTGATCAATTTGTATTTTTACTTTTTATATTTTTCAATGTGGTAACCGGTTACCGTCTAAATCGGTAATGGTTAAAAAATTATTATATATTTTAAAATAGTACGTGTCAGAAAGTACAAGACAATTAACTTTGTCAAATAGTACAAGTCAAATAGGTACGATCTAATTTTATACAACAATTTAAAGTCATATTTACAACCTCCATGGATAACGGTACTACAATCTATATCCATATTTATATCTATACTACTATAAAATGTACATAAAAGTGAATTTTTTTTGATTGACCTAAATAACCTTGGTGAAAGAATTAATACCTCTCATATCCTACCCTTTCATATTCTTCTTATTTAATTTTTCTCTAATATTAATTTCAAATTAAATTCATATATATAAATATAAATATCTCTATCTATCTCTATCTATCTATATCTATATTTATCCTATCCTACTTCTAAAAGACTACTAAATCAAAAAAATATTTTTTTTCATAATCACCCTTAAACAATTGTATAAAGTCATATTTATATCAGATTAATTACCCTCAATTATTTGCCCATTTACATTTGGATGTTCCAACTTCTCGGCCTTTAATTAACTCTATTAATAATATTTATAACTTGGTAATTTACTCCCAACTTTTCTTATTCCCACTAAATAACACTAGAGAGAGAAACTAGAGAGACGCTTGGACATGTATATATAGGCACCAATGTTTATCTGGTTGTAATCCACACTGCACTGTATATCCTTAAATTCAAATAATTATGGTGGGATCCTATACTAGCTGAGCACCTTTTAGAGTATTTCGGGAATGGCTTCATAATTTGTGGGTTCCCTTGATATGCATGAGAGAATATACAGTAAGTACATCCCCTCTATTTCTCTCTTTTATGTGAAGGTTGTCCATCGTCACTTTAACCAGCAAGTCTAATATTTTGTTTTCTTTCTTCTAGTCCAAGTAAAATGTTCTTGTTCGTGTTGTCAAATAGCACTCATGTATATGGACTAATGTTTCTGGCCAGCTTGACAAAGTTTGTCCTGATCCTAGGTGGACAAATGCACTCTCAACTCGCATATCAAGTGTTGAATCACAAATCATGTTGGTTCAAACTCGTGGCTAATACAAGAACTTGGATTGAATATATGTAATAGATAATTCATGGGAGAGATTAGCTTAAGTGTGTGGTCAAGTACCAACAATTTCAGTTTCTTGACCCACTTTGGTTACACATGTTTCACCACATATTTACTTATTCTTGGTCATGTAGTTATGATCAATATTATTTTTTTTTTTGGGTAAAACTAAGCCCACTTAACTAGAAATGAGAAGGCCCCAATACAATTAGAAAATTAAAAAATCCATTTAGTTTATTGATTTTGTTAGTTGTGTATAGTTTTTAATTCAAAATTTTTATTCTGACTTCTTCCTTGATGGTAATTTTCCCATGTGTAAGATTGTTCATGTTTCAAAAAAGAAGGAATGGAGAAGGGGAAGGGAGTACAAGCTGGATAGTTGGTTTGATTGCTTTAAGGAGTGTGGAAATACAAAGGGTTATACAAAACAAATTTAATTGCATTGGAAATATATATACATCGCTATAGATAGTTTGCACTGAATTTTAACTAGTCATCTTTTTTCTAAAACAATGAACTGCTTTAGTAAAAAATTCCTTAGCTTTCTCTAACACTAGATATGGACAACTTTAAGACTCATCCCTTATATTTATTCATGGACACTAAATTTGGCAATCACTTACTATAGGTAAAACAGATATTGGGACCTCAAATTTCTAAACGAGATAAATGCAAGAACAAGTGGAACATATTTCTTGCCGACTCTAAACTTTAGTAGATACAAAATTAGGTTGGACAACACTGAATATTTTCAAATGGTCATTGAGTTTTTTTAGTCTTGAATCTCTAATACTAATATAGGAATGTTTGTGATATTTAAAAGACCTATACACGATAAAAGCAAACACCTACAAATATAAATCATAAAAAGATATATAAATAGAGAAACGAAAGATATAACTCAAAATAATCTACGTGCAACGCACGTGTACAGCAACTAAAAGACAACTAAATGAAAA
This sequence comes from Ilex aquifolium, assembly GCA_951799425.1. NCBI lineage: Eukaryota > Viridiplantae > Streptophyta > Magnoliopsida > Aquifoliales > Aquifoliaceae > Ilex > Ilex aquifolium. Next base: position 40,433,258 of record OX637391.1, on the reverse strand, counting down.
AATTTTGATTTTCAAAGTTACCCGTAAACCATTATTTAAAGTCATTACCAAGTAAATTTTTTTTCCTTTTTTATCCTTAAAAAATAGTAGTTTTTTTTTTTAACTGGACAAAAAAATAGTAGTTGACTAGCATTCTTTGTGCCTCTTTGATTTCATCAGTCTTGGCCCTGCAACTATGGCAACTAATCAGTCACCGAATTTCTTTTAATCTCTATTTGAACTTTATTTAATTTGCCTTGAATGTATTTTTTACACTATTACTAATTGGAACGGGAAGGTTACAAAAATCAAATGGTTCATCGTTTCAAACATTTCTCGAGAAGTTGGATTTGATGGTTCTTGGTTGGAACCAATTCAACAATTCCAAGGGCAAAATTTCAAGAAGGATAAGAAAAAAATAAAAACTCGTTCTATGGGATTTAACTAATTTGTTGGTTGTTTAAAGGCTCATCATCTATGTTTCAACCATTCAAGTTGCTAACAAACTTGGGTTGAATTTTATTGTGCAAACTTTTTTCTGGTTTTATTCATTTTTTCTTTTAGATTAGTCTCTGATGTTGTTTTGCACAAAGTGTGTTTGCCTCACATAAAATTTCACTTTTGGCAAGCCAAAAATCTTTTGTAGATGATCTTATTGATTCTTTGACAAAACAAAAATGTTTCACAAATGACTTTATTGATCCGTATGATTAATGTCCCTAAAACTAAATTTGTGTTTAGAAACATATAACTAATTCCCTTTCATGTGGAATGATGGAGCAAGTAGACTTTAAGGATAGGATATGTTTTACATTATGGATTCCCATGAAACTATACAACCCACCTTGATCATCACTTCTCTATCAGGTTCTATGTCAAAGTACATTAATCTCTCCATATCCTCTGTTATTACTTGATTTCTCCCTCCTATTGTGCTCAAGTTATGGTTCATGTAATGTATAATATATGGGATGTGGATTTTATGTAGATGTTAGTTTTATTTCATTTTTGTGTGAATTTTTGTTAATGGCAGGTCATTGTGTAATTGAAGTGGCGATTAGTTGTTTAGTTTTAAACTTTAGAGGCAACAAAATGGATTTTCTGAAGTCATTTATTGTTTTAATATTGTTGTCCGATAGTATTTTGGAGTAAACAAGTCCCCATGAAGGTTTGTTGTTAATTTAAGCCATAAATGTTTTATCTTAAATATTTGATTGGTGATTTAAAACAACACTAATGTTATTGGGACAAAATTTGGGGAATTGCATACTCATAAAATTTAAAATGTTAACTTAGTTATGAGGAGTCAAAGTTTTTTTGGTATATCTATATGCTGCTAGATGAGTCTGAGATATAGTAAGAATAACTATTCTTCCATAAGGTTGAAAATTGAAACACTCATATCGTCTAATTAACAATATTGATAAAAATTATAACGCAACATAATTCATGTGCAACGCACACGTGCATCAACTAGTTAAGATAAAGTTACCAGCACTGTGGGTAAATTTACCACATTTAAAGGTCACATTATAAAGTTTGTGGGTTAATTTATGATAGAAATGGGTTAAATTAAAACTACTGTGGATGAATTTATAACAATTTTGATAAAATTACAACAATTAAGGGTACATTTACTACAGTTTAGGATTAAGTTACAACAATAGTGGATAAAGTTGCAAGAGTATAGGTCAAACTTACTGTTGTATTGGTTAAATTACAACATATGTGGGTAATATTATAAACTTAAAGGTAAATGTATATTAACAGTGGTATCCTTACCCTAAATAGTGGTAAATTTGCTCTAAATACTAGTAACATCACCCAAAATCATCGTAATATTATCCTAAAAGTTGTAATATTGTCCCTATCAGTGATAACATTATCCCAAATGGTAATAAAATTACTTGAAAAGTGGTAATTTCACCTTAAATTCTTGTAAGTTCACCCAAATCATTGTAATAGCATCCCAAACGGTGGTATTTTTTATCAAATTAAAATTCAATACGATTAACATTCAAATTTATCAAATCAACATTCAAATTCATTAAATTAATATTTAATTCATCAAATTAACAATGGATTAACATTGAATTCATCAAACATTAAAATTCATCAAATTAATATTCAACTTCATCAAATTAACATTCAGTTCCAATTAATATTCAAATTTATCCAATTAACATTCAATTTATCAAATTAACATACAAAATCATCCAATAAATATTCGCAATAAATAAATGATTGAACTGAGATCAAGGCCCGTTGGGAAGCTTAGAGAAGGAAAATCCGTAAAAAAAGTTCTTTAGTGGAGACGTTTAAAAAAAGGGAGATAAACTGGGCACCCATACACACGGGGTGGGTAGGTTGGCGTGATCTATGCGAGGTGAGGTTGGTTCAAAATCAGTTTTTCCCTTAAAGTCGTTGTAAGGTCCCATGGTCACTTATGATATAACCAAATCAAACTTTCTCATAGCAGGAATCTCATCAAATTAACATACAAAATCATTCAATAAATATTCAATTCATCAAATCGATACTAAAGTACCATGCAATTTCATCCAATTAACATTCGATTCATCAAATTGACATCAAATTAACATTCAATTAATATTCAATTCATCAAATTAACACAAACTTATCAATTCAATTCATCAAATTAACATTCAAATTCAACTGGTGAACATTAAATTTATTAACTTAACATTCAGTTTGATTCAATTAATATTCAATTCATCAAATTAACATTCAATTCATTTAATTTATATTCAAATTCCTCTAATTAACAATCCATTCATCAAATTAACATAAAAAATAAACCAATAAATATTCAATCATTAATGTTATTAGGACATAATTGATCCACAATCATTAACAATCAATTTTATCTAATTAACATTTGTAACGCCCCGATTTTTTTTTCTCTTTGGAGACGTTAATTGATATAAAAATACCCAAATAAAAAATAACAGAGCGCTAATTGTCCCAATAAAATTTCATTTATCAAAATCATCTCCTAATACAAATAAATCAGTCAATATAAATAAATCTCCCAATACGATTAAAACATCAATTACATTGACATCTTCTCGTCTTTAATACTCTGATTATCTCGTTTCGATCTTTTTTCTAAAATCAACATGAAAATATTAAATAAAACCGGGAAATATACAATATGACGAGGAAAAATATGCTCAAGGACATTGAATAACAAATAATCGAGTATCACAAATTATCTCAATCAACAGATACAAATATTATATTTGCATATCACACGTCATGCAGGATCTTAACACAGATCTAACACCTCACCAATCATCCCACCTCAACTCGATCTCACGGGTCTCTTGGCTGGCGATGCATCGACTATTGGCTGTCACGATCCCGTCTCAATATCCGCAGAACACGATCAATGAGATCAAAATATTCAACGATATTCAATCGAAATTCTAAAATAACGATAGCACAAGTTGGAATACAAATAAGAGGATAATCAAAGAAATACTCTTTGCAAAGAGATTTAAGGAGAGCATATTGTATACCACCACATACCTCAGAATCATTATTTGAATTCGATAACTCTGATTTCCGTTTCATTCTTCTTCCTCTTGGTTTGAACTAAAAACACCCACCAAGATTTGTTTTCTCTTTCCCTCTCTTCCTCCTTGCTCTCGACTCAAATGGACACCCACACCTATATTTTTGTTCCTTTCTTTTTTACTCTCCCTCACTCTCGGTTTCCAGCAAGCAAGAACACACACACACACACACACACACTGTTTTATGAATTAAACACGCACACACATTCCTACACCATTAATTACACACACCCACATTTTCTACAATGTATTCAATGCTAGCTAAATTTCCTTTATTTTTATTCTTTCTCTCTCCTTCTTTTTCTTTACCTCATCTTTTCTCTCTTTTTTTTTTTCCAAAGTCTTTACGTGGGCGAAGACCAAAGCATCATAAAGTTAAAATATTTATACTTTGCTCCCCTTTATTTCACTTATTATATATATCAACCACAAAACTTAAATATTCTTTATACTTTCACATCAAAACTCCTAATATTTTATACTTAAACTACTTCTAAAAATTTGGGATCTCACAACATTCAGTTTATTAAATTAACATTCAAATTCAATTGACTAACATCAAATTCATAAAATTAACATTCAATTTTGCCCAATTAATATTCAATTCATCAAATTTAAACCAAATTAACATTCAATTCATCTAATTTATATTCGAATTCATCCCATTATCACTCAATTCTTGAAATTAAACTCAAAAATCATCTAATAAACATTCAATTCATCAAATTATCACCAAATTAGCATTCAATTCATTAAATTGACATCAAATTAACAGACAAATTAATTTAATTATCATTCAATTTATCAAATTATAACTCAAATTCATCAAATTAACATTCAATTTCATTTAGTTAACATTTAATTCATCAAATTAATACAAAAGTAACATTAAATTATCAAATTAACAATCAAATTTAACTAGTTATCATTAACTTCATCAAATTAACATCCAAATTAATATTCAATTTAATTTGATTAATATTAAATTTGTCAAATTAACACTAATTTAACATTTAATTCATCCAATTTATATTCAATTCATACAATTAACATTCAATTGATCAAATTAACATTCAAAATCATCCAATAAGCATGAAATTCATCAAATCAACAACAAATTAACATGTAGTTTCATCAAATTAACATTCAATTTGTAAATTGATATCAAACTAACATCCAAATTCATACACTTATCATTCAATTCATCAAATTAATATTTAGTTTCATCCAATTAGCATTCAATATAGCAAATTAATATTTAATTTTATCCAATTAACATTCAATATTTCAAATTAATAAGGAATTAACATTCAATTCATCAAATTAACACAAAATTATTATTTAACATGAAATTGAATTTAATACAAAATTGAAGATGGATTTGGTGTTAATTTGATAAAATTAAATTTTAAATTGATGAAATCGAATTTTAATTTTGGTGTTGATATAATGAGTTGGATATCAATTGGATTAAATTGCATGTTAAATTAATGAATTTTAATGTTAATTTGATAAAATTGATTGTTAATTTGATGAATTAGATAAATTTAAATGTTAAATTCATGAATGTTAATGTTCATTTAATAAAATTCATGATCAATTTGGTTTTTAATTTGATTAAATTAATTTTAATAAATAAATTTAAAGGTGAATTTGATGAAATTGATGGTAATTTTGGTGTTAATTAATGAATTGGATCTCAACTGGATGAAATTTAATGTTAAATTCATGAATATTGAATTGATAAGATCGAAGGTTAATTTGGTGTTAATTTAATAAATTAGATGAAATTTATGTAAATTTGATAAATTGGCTATCAGTGTGGTACTAATTTTATGAAACTAAAAATAATTAAATTGAAGGTGAATTTGATTTTAATTTGACGAAATCGAATGTTAATTTTGTATTTATTTGGATGAAATTGAATGTTAAATTTGGTAACATCAATGTTAATTTAATAAAATTGATGGTCAATTTGGTGTTAATTTATTAAAAACTGAATTTTAAATTGATGAAATCAAATCTTAATTTGATGAATTGGATCTCAATTGTATGAAAGTAAACATTAAATTCATGAATTTTAACGTTTATTTAATAAAATTGACAGTTAATTTAGTATTAATTTTATGAGATCAAATTTTAATAAATAAAATTGAATGTGAATTTTTTATTAATTTGATGAAATTGAATTTTGAATTGATGAAATTGAATGTTTATTTGTTGTTAAAATAAATTTTATTATGAATTGATAAAATTAAATTTTATGAATGTTTGCAATCTATCACAAGAACTTGAGATCTATCACAAAGTTACTGTAGTCTCCACCAAATGTGGTTTCCTCACCCAAATTTGGTAATGTACAACTAATCTTATTGAAAAAAGGTAAGTTTGGGATCGATCACAAACGTATATGATCGACCACAAGTTGACAGAAGTGAGTTTTATTGAATCCTAGAGATTGGTGACCGATCACAAATATTTTGGATAATATTAACACCATATTGGTTAGATTTCATATATTTAAGAATAATATTATTATTGTGTGTGGTAAGATTTACCAAAATCATGGGCAATTTACCAAAATTAAGGGTAGATTTATCATATGTGATGATCAATTTACAACAATTAAGGACATATTTACCATCTTTGAGGGTCAATTTACAACAATTGTTGATAAATTTATCACAATTAAGGGTAGATTTACCACTTTTGAGGATAAGTTTACCACAATTAAGGAAAAATTAACCAATGTTGTGGGTAAGCGTACCAGATTTGTGAACATATTTACAATTTTAGAGGACCACTTACGACATATGTGGGTAAATTTACGAAGATCAAGGGTAAATTTACTATGGTTTAGGGTTAACTTAGAATGATTGTGGATAGATTTACTAGTACCCAGGTCAATTTTACTTTCATTTTGATTAATATTATGATAACCTTGGATAATAATACAAATTTAAAAGTATTATTTTTTTATCTCCAAAATATTTTCGATCTATCCCAAGAGCTTGGGATCTATTGCAAGGCTGCAATAGTTTCCCCCAAAAGTGGTTTTTCTCATCCAAATTTGGTAACTTAGTGAAAAACGGTAAGTTTGGGATAGATCATAAGGTCACTGAAGTGATATTTAGCAACATTGTGGGCAATTTACCACAATTAAGGGCAAATTTATCACATTTGAGAGTCAGTTCACAACAATTGTGAATAAATTTACATTTTTAGAGTTTAATTTACGACTATTCTGATTAATGTTACAATTGTTTTAGTTAATATTACGACAATTCTAGGTAGCATTACAAGCATTAAGGATAAATTTACGATAAAAAGAGGTTAAGTTGAAACCATGATGAATAAATTTCTCTCAGTTGGGGAAAGGTTATGACATCAAAGGGTAATTTAGGGTTAAATACAATGATTGTGGGTAAGATTACTAGTATATAAGACAATTTTACTATTAATTTGGTCAGTCTTACAATAAATGTGGATAGTTTTACAAACATAAAGGTAAATGTAAGACACCTATGAGATGCACTAGTGACGTATTTATAATAAATATGGTTAAATGTGTCAGTTAATATTTTTACCATCATATTTGTTACATTTAATATCGTTAAGGATAGTATTTTTACCGTTTTGATAAGATTTACCAAAACAGCGGGTAATTTACCACAATTGAAGGTACATTTACGACCTTTGAGTGTGAGTTACAATAATTGTGGATAAATTTATATGTTTAGAGGACAATTTATGACTATTTTGGTTAATATTACGATACTTTTGGATAATATTACGAGGATTAATGATAAATTTATGAGAAAAATAAATTATGTTAAAATCATGGTGGATAAATTTACCACAATTAGGGTAATATTACAACATTAAAAGAAAAATTTATTATAGTTGATGGTTAAGTTAGAATGATTGTGGATAATGTTATTAGTATATAAACCAATTTTATTTTCATTTTGTTAAATATTACAGTAACCATGAATAATAATATAAATTTAAAGGTAAATATACGACATTAGTGAGATGCAGTAGTGTCATATTTACGACAAATGTGGTTAAATGTGTTGATCATACTTTTACCACCATAGTGGTTAAAATTTACCCACTACTTTAGTAATTTTACCCATTATTGTTGTTAATTTTCCACTGATATTACAATTTTGTCCACTATTGTGGTAATTTTGTCCACTACTGTTGTAAATTTTTTACTACTGTTGTAATTTTTTCCATTACGGTTGTAAATTTCCCACTGATATTATAATTTTGTTCACTACTGTGCTAATTTTGCCCACTACTGTCTCTAATTCGCCACTAATATTGTAATTTTGGCCACTACTGTGGTAATTTTGGCCACAACTGTTGTAAACTTAGAATGATTGTAGATAAGGTTACTAGTATATAGACCAATTTTACTTTATTTTGGTAAATATTATAATAACCGTGGATAATAATACAACTTTAAAGGTAAATATAAGAAATCGGTGGGATGCGCTAGTGTCGTATTTACGATAAATGTCATTAAAGGTGTCAATCATACTTTTACCACCATAGTGATTAAAGTTTGCTCACTACTTATAGTAATTTTGCCCATTACTATTGTAAATTTTTTATTGGTGTTATAATTTTGACCACTATTGTAGTAATTTTATCCACTACTGTTGTAATTTTTTTCACCACTGTTGTAAATTTCCTACTACTGTTGTAAATTTTTCACTGATATTATAATTTTGTCCACTACTGTGGTAATTTTGTCCACTATTGTTGTAAATTTTTCACTGATGTTGTAATTTTGTCCACTATTGTGGTAATTTTTTTCACAACTATTGTAAGCTTAGAATGATTGTAGTTAAAGTTATTAGTATATAGGTCAATTTTACTTTCATTTTGGTTAATATTGTGAGAACCGTGGATAATAATATAAACTTAAAAGTAAATTTACGACATCAATGAGATGCACTAGTGTCATATTTAAGACAAATGTGGTTAAAAGTGTCAATCATACTTTTACCACTGTATTGGTTAAAGTTTTTCCACTATTGTTGTAAATTTTTCACTGATGTTATAAATTTTTTACTGATGTTGTAAATTTGTCCACTACTATTGTAAATTTTTCGCTTATGTTGTAATTTTTTCACTGATGTTGTAAATTTCCCACTAATGTTGTAAATTTTCCACTGTTGTAGTACTAATGTTTGTATATAAAGACAATGTAAAAAAATAATCGATGAAACCAGTTGTCTTACCTTTTATTTTTACACGTGACAGGACCTATGGACTTCTATGCCTAACAGCTTTTGGATATGGTACCAAATGTAAGTTGAGCTCTCCAAATGTAGAGAGCCAAATAAGGCTCTCTATTTTAGCTAAATAGATAATCTATTGGAGCTTGATTTTTGGTAATTTGACTCTCTAAAATAGAAAGTTGAGTGGGAATAAAGAACCTATTGGAGATTCTACAATCTTATAACAAGTTTTGTTAATCCATCATTTTTATAGGATAATATGGCTACTACATGTGATATTGTTAATCACATGTAGGGATTTATTAGTCTACTAGTAATTGCCCGTATTTGAAGGCACTGTATAATAAACAAAAGAATCAAATAATTGGTCGTGTTTCAAAGCATTGTATACCATAAATGCACAATATTACTTAAACATCCACGACACACAGCTGCACAAATTTCAAGTGCACACCATTAAATTAACATAAGTCCAAAAAAAAAAAAACTTTAACAAACAAACTACATCTAGAATTACGCTTGCCATGGTAATTGAACAAATATTTATACCAATTCATAGTCAAACACCCCATAGCTTTCAACATGCCAACTTCATACACCCATGAAGCATGCATTTTAAGACTGCATGCATGCTGACAAAAAGCTCTTGGTATTCCCATTGACAATTTTCCCATACTTTTTGCTAATAAAAAAAAACTCTAGTCCACTGTCAAAGCAAACCTATGAAACAACTCGACTGAAAGTATAAAAATTGTTCTTGTTAATTTTAAGAAATTTCAAAATAATTCGTTCAACAATCCAATTGGGAATGAAAGTCAATCCTAAGAGAGAGAGAGAGATGGGGGAGGCGGAGTTATATGAGAAAGAGAGTATACGATAGGAGAGTTATATGAGGAATGAAAGTCAATGCTAAAAGAGAGAATGAGATAGGAGAGATAGAGAGACGTATGAGAGTTGGTTGTAGAGATAGAGAGAGAGAGAGAGAGTTATATGAGAGATGAGAGAGTGCGTGTTTAAAACGTCTAAGAGACAAAAGAGAGAAATACAATGTTATATGAGGAATGAAAGTCAATGCTAAGAGAGAGAGAGAGAGAGAGAAAGAGTGAGAGAGAGATAGAGTGTGTGTATGAGATAGAGAGAGAAAGAGTTATATGAGAGATGAGAGTCTTAAAGTTGTAAAATGAATGAAAGTTCAATTAGGATCGTCGGGTCAATAATCCTCAAACGATCTAGCCGCGAAAAGTTCAAGACAAATAAAACTAGCTCTCTTATTAAATAGACTAGTCATTACTCGTACCTGAAGTCACACACACAAAATTTTTCACTCGGATTGAATCAATGAGAAGCAAATAATAGTAGCTAAATGGAAATCAAACTGTCTACTTTTTCAACAACAAAAACTTTCATAGAATCAATATCCTTTAATAGTAAACATCTATTCACACGTATTAAAAATAAAACCACCTTCTCACATCCACATTACCTAAAAAAGCAATCTACCATATTCAAAAGTGAACTTTGCAAATACATTATTGAAACTAAAGACTATTATAAAATTATGAAAAACTAACCCAAAAAAGCAATACATGCTCTAATAGATGTATGTACATAACCAGAATAATACCAACCTTAATATGAGTACTTCCCTTAGTTGTTCGTGCTCTCTTCAATTCAATGTCTATACATAATGCAAATCAAGGAATAGACCTTAAGAAAACCATGTTGATAAGAATCATTTGCAAAGGTCAACAAAGATAGAAAAATCGGTACAGTGCAACAAAACTATGGCCATGTGAAAAAGTTAAACCATTAAAACCAACTAAAACAAATTGACAATAAAAAAAAATGAGCATTAGCAAGAGGAAATATCCATCATGCCACACCAAAACTCACTATCATGTCAAATGTCTCATACATTGGATTCACAAACAAAATATTAGCATTGATAGTAAGTGTCGTATATATTCATCCAGTTCATATGTTAAATCAAGTTACGACTTATGTCAGTTAAGTGCATGGATAAAATAAAATAATCTAATTGAATACATGATAATCAAATCAAATGGTATAATTAATATCAATTTTATCCATATAGCACGACTGAACGAAGCATAAACGAAGTAGACATACCCGTCTAGTGATTTTTTTGGAAACCATTGGTTCATATTCCTTGTTCTTTCTCGATTCTTCATTTGCTTCCACTCTTACCGGCTCAAGTTCAACGATGGTGCATAAAAGCTCTGCTTCAATTACTCAATGCTTTGTTAGTATAGAAAATAGTTAATGTTCAGTTAGAGAGGCTTAGAGATAGACAGGGAGAGAGAGGGAGAGTTGTGGGAAAGAGAACAATAAAATTCAAAAAAACACAGAATTCTAGAACAAAGTGATCCAACAACACAAATTTATCTATAAGTATCTAATATGAACTCCAGTGCATGTACATATACATGTAGAAACACACAAAATTGTGAAGGAAAAATATTTGCCACAATACATATGTATAGAAATATCATAGGAATGCACTTATATAAGTTGTTAATTTTTCTTTTAAGATATGAACCAAACTACTAATAAGAAATGTTACATATTGTCGATGGAACAAAACAGTTATTTGTAATCCAAAGTTAGGAGGAACAGTAAAATCGCAACATGTGCCCAAATAGATTTATAAGATGTTTTGGTCATACCAGGCTGCTATTAAATTAAAAATAAAAAAGAACAATGGGATTGTCAAACCACGAATACAAATCCTAAAGTATAGACAAAGAAGATAATAGAAAAAGAATTATCGAAATAACTAATCTCATCATGTTTCAACGACCAAATTGTTCCCTTTTTTATCGAAAGGCTTCACAGATCACATAGATAAGTAAGATAGATAGGGAAAAGAAAATTAATTAACAAAATCACTAACCATATCATGTTTCAATGCCGGAAGATTTCTTCTTTTTTTTTGGTCGAACGGCCAGAATAGTTCACGAAACGCATTAGTTATATATATTATGTTCATGCAGAGCCTATCAAAAAAACCAGCATAACCTAAACTTAATTTTACAATAAAAATCACAATAAAAAAAACAGCACGAAATTCAATTAAATCAAATAAAAAAAAAAGCCAAACTAATGTGATAACTCCATGCAACCAAGAATGCATTACCAATTTCACATAGGGAAATCAAAAAATGGATCAATTTCATCAACCTTTCCCTAATCGAAAGGATAAAAGTTTTGTGCAATTACAATGATAAAAAAATGTCAGGTTTATCAAAGAAGTCACTGAGGGAGAAAAGGAGCAAAGAGAGGGAGACATACCTGGGTAATGTCGATGGCGGTGCGTGAAATGGCATCGTGGCAGTTTTGTTATGATGAGGCAGATGAGACAGAGAGGTTGCAGAGAGTGATGAGAGAGAAAAGAAGAAAGGGGTGGCGAGAGAAACAGGGGAGAGCGGAAGGATATCATAGATGTTGGTGGGCTGTGAGTGGTGGTCAATACGGTGAAGAGAATGGAGGGAGAAAGAGCAAAGAAAGGAAAAATGTCTATGTTGTTGAATGAGTGAGTGAGAGAGAGATGCTGGGGAGAGATAGAGATAGATTGCGGATTGGGTAAATTTAAATATAGTCTCCATTCTATTTGGGATACACAACGGAAATGTGTGAGAAAGAAAGTCATTGAGTCAGAAAACAGAGTCCTACTGCCTTTGGACGTGAGTGAGTGAGTGAGTGAGAGAGAAGGATGTTGGGGGAGAGAGAGATACTGGGGAGAGATAGAGACATGAGAGATCCGGAGGAGTTGAGGGAATGGAGAGAGAATAGAGATAGATTGGATAAATAAAAATAGATTTCATTCTGTTTGCAAGACACAGAGAAACGTGTGAGAGGGAAAGTCATTGAGTCTGAAAACTCTGTCCTACTACCTTTTGGAGAGTGTATGGGCAATAAATTTTTTGGAAAAAACTTTTGGTTCGTCGAATCAACAATCTTAAAATGATCTGAGATGTTCGAACGATTTTATAAGTTTGGGGGTTTGAAACTCTTTATACTTTATTATATAGATATTTTTGAACAGGCAAACCTCAAGTAAGGTTTGATGAAAACTAAAAAGATTATACGCATGAAATTTATTCTCTCTTCCTATTATCACCTTACTATCAAACTCTCTGTTACCATAAAATGATATTCATTTGTATTTTAAATAATTAAGAAAGATAATTGGAAGTTTAAATTTTGAAGTAGTTTAAAAAAAATGGTGGGAGTGGTTACAAAGGACACGTGTAATGTTTTGATTGGAGTGAACTAATTAAATAATTCAAAATTCTAGTAAATTAGTATTTAGGTAGGGAAGCCTTTTCAAGGCATCTCATCGCTAATTTGATTGTTTTATAATATAGTAAGATGAATTCTAAGTATTAATAGCATGATTATTATTATCATATGTATCTGGAGTTGTGGCTTTTTTTTTGTCATCGAGTTGTAGCTAAAATAAGAGTTATCTCATAAATCATAAAAAAAAAAAAAAAAATTATTGAATAGGTAAGTGAAAGGTTGAAAGGAGAAAAGTGAAGCAAGAAAAAAAAAAGGGAAGGAAAAGGCAAAAAATACGAGGCCGTGTTTTCATGTGGGTGTCTTTAAGTAGTCGCTTAACCTCCTTATCCATTCAGCAACTCCAAAATATAGTTTTACAATTTTTTCCCAAGGCAACAAATACCTCTTCATTGTGTGTGTGTCCACTAGCCAGTTGTTACCCCCTTAGCGTTTGGCTTGGCATTGGCATGGGGTTGCCTCACCCAAAGGCGCCCATGCCATAACCAAATTGGATTTTGCTTCGTGAAGCAAACCTTTAGTGCAAAGTTGGTTTCCTAAAGGACTTGGACTTGTGTTTTGTTGGGTTACAAAGTGGTTTGACAAATGCTCAAATGACATGCAACGACTATGCCCCAAGCTCAAGTCATTATGACTCATCGACTCAGAGTATTTCCATTGCTATCAATTGGTTTTTGCTCACTACCGATATTATAGGGGGGTGCTCCGCGAAGGGGGTGCCACGCAGCTTCCCTATGCTCCACGAAGGGTGACGATGTATACCCCACTCAGGTTAATCCTCTGCAGTTGTTGAATGTAATCTCTATGGGAAAGGTTCAGCAACCCTGCAAAAGCCTTATGTTTGTGCAGGCCTGGGTGAAGAGAAAAGAAGTTGGCCATGGTGGACACAGATGCCACCCATAACTTCATTGCGCACATGAAGGTGGAAAGTTTGGCATACAGTTGGCAGAGAACTCTAGCAAGCACAAGATTATCAATTCAGGAGCAATTCTAGTGCATGGCAACATAGAGACATGCCTGAAAGTGGGTCTATAGGAAGGTCGAGTGAGCATGACAGTTATACCTTGGATTAGTTTGATGTCATCCTTGGGAACGAGTTCTTCATAAAGGCCAAGATGGCACTGATGCCACATTTAAATGGGATGTTGATCTAAGATGAGGGAGCAACATGCTTTATGTCTATAGAGGTGGCAGACCAAAGCAAAGAGATGGCAACCAGAAAGTGGAGATGTTGTCCGCTGTGCAGGTGAATTCTGGGTTGCAGGAAGGGGATATGAAAAATCTCGCGGCCTTTGTGGGTACTAGGCCTGATGGGAAGGTTGAAATGTCAGGTTTGGTGGCAGAAGTTTTGAAGGAATGTGTTGAGATTATGCCTCCAAAACTCTCCAAGATCCTTTTGTTCGAAAGTGGAGTTAATCACAAAACGAGTTGGAACATGGTGCAAAACTTCCAGCCCATGTCCCTTATCGGACGTTGGTCGTGGGACAACATCAGTCACTTACTTATGAAATAGTGGTTAAACAAAGGACTAGAGATAGATGTCCTACTGCATACAGTGTTGCTTATTCTAAGCAAGGGTTTCTCGACGAGACAAAGGACAACTTGGCCAAGGTTTCCAGTCGAAGGAAGAAGATTGTTGATCCTGATCAAATCAAGGAGAATCAGAACAACCTCTTGACGAGGACGTCGAGCTCTTCTGGTGGAGGTGGTTTGTTACCCCCTTAGCTTTTGGCTCGGCATTGGCATGGGGCTACCTCACCCAAAGGCGCCCATGCCTTAGCCAAATTGGATTTTGCTTGGTGAAGCAAACCCTTAGTGCAAAGTTGGCTTCCTAAAAGACTTGGACTTGTGTTTTTTGTTGGGTTACAAAGTAGTTCAACAAAGGCTCAAGTGGCATGCAATGACTATGCCCCAAGCTCAAGTCATTATGACTCCTGGGCTTAGAGTATGTCCGTTGTTGTCTATAGGTTTTTGCTCACTAACGCTATTATCGCGCGGGGGGGGGGGGGGGGTGGCTCTGCGAAAAGGGTGCTAGACCAACTTCCCTAGGGACCTCTATGCCCCTAAGCCTTGGTACACCAAAGTAAGGAACAATCCCAACAAATACTTGTCATGGGTGGAGGTAAGGCATTCCAAAGTCGAAGACCAGAGATATGGGGCCGATGATCAGGGGGACCCGTTGTTGTCAGAAGACCCATGTATGGCTGAGGGAGGCAGTGCATGCATGGGCACGTTGGGCATGACCAATGGGCTTATTGAAGCCCCATGCATGGCTAAGGAAGACAGCTCATGCATGGGCACATTGGGCACAAGCAAGCATACAAGTAAGGCTAGCCTATGGGCTTGAATTGTAGGGCAAGGCTAGCTTGAAAGGCCAAGCCATGAGCTGGGCATGGCTTGACACGAAGGCAAGACTAATTAGGTGCTATGGGCTTACAAGGAAGGCAGACACACAACATGTGAAGCAGTTTCGAGCAGTTAAGGCATGCCGATAGTGACGGTTCTAGATAGTTGCTGGCATGTGCATGGCGTGTAGGGAAGTTTTGTACAGTTGCTGACATGTGCACAACATGAGGGAGATTGTCGGCATGTGCACATAGCATGCACAACAGTTGTGGGTAGTTGTTGGCTGGGTTAGCCAACAGTAGTAATTATCCCTTTCCATAATCGACACATTGTGGGAGTGACAGAGGGACTCAGTCATGATCAGCAGAATGTGGGGAGCTTTTGTGGGCAAAGCTAATTGTTAATTTGCATTGCCTAGACAGTTGGGCTTATAACCGCCAATTTATATGCTATTAATAGGTATGCTAGGGTCTGCAATGCAACCAAGAGAGTTTGGACATTTTTTGTAAGCAGACCCATAGCTAGGTTTCCTTTAGGTTTGATGAGAAGTAAAAAGTTTGGCTATTTGGCCTATAATTCGTGTGTGCCTGTTGTGAGTTATGTGCTTGCCCATATTCTGTTCATTTTGTGTCTCTATGAGCAATTGTGTGCAATGGCTGAGATTGAGTGTTGGATCTCAGTGTCATCATGAGGCAGAAAATTCGAGTGAAATTTGACCTTGTGACAGTTGGTATCATAGCTACAATTTTCGATCATGGCTAGTGAAAACGCTGCTGAATTACGTGAAGGTGTGACCTGTCTAGAGGATTTTATGGGCGCACATGCTGGTGATGCTGAAATCAATATGTCTGTGCAATGGAGCAACTTTCTGTTCAGATAACAGGCTTAAGAATGACCTTCGACAGTTACATGATAGACACCGACTCTAAGATTGCGACGATGATGGAGGACGTTATGTCCCTCACTACTGTTGTTAAGACCAATTTGAAGAATCTTGAAGATGAACTGACCCTAGTGAAAAGGATCATGCATTCTCAACCTAGTGCGGGCGAGACAACTTCAAAGATCAAGGTCCTTGAACCTAAGGCCTTCGGAGGGACCCAGAGTACCAAGGAACTGTAGAACTTTTTATAGGACATGGAGCAATACTTCAAACCTGCCCATGTGCCAGTAGGAGAGAAAGTGACCATAACCAACATGTACCTCTTGACGCCAAGCTTTGGTAGCGAACTCGAAATGAGGACGATGCTGCTACGAGGCGAGCCAAAATTGAGACTTGGGATACGTTGAAGAAAGAGTTAAAGGATTAATTCCTTCCTAGCAACACAATGTGGGTTGCTAGGGAGTTGCTCAAGAAACTTAAGCACACGGGAACCATTCGTGACTATGTGATAGAGTTCAGTTCTTTGATGCTAGATATCAAGAATATATCCGGGGAGGACAAGCTCTACAATTTCATGTCCGATTTGTAAGGCTAGGCACAGGCTGAGTTGCGTAGGTAGGGGGTACACGATTTGCACACTACTATCGCTGCTGCGGATGACCTGGTTGACTTCAAAACGGGCAACAATCAAGGCCCTTTCGAAAAGAAAAAGAGAGAAGGTGACGGAAAGAAAGACCAGACTGACACTTCCAAAGACATAGAGGAGGCGAATTGGAAGAAAAAGATGAACGAAAGTAACTCTAAAAAGCCGGAAAACAACCAGAAGAAGAAAAACTTTGATTCTGGTTGCTTTATTTGTAACGGCCCTCATCGTGCCAGAGATTACCCCAAGCGAGAGAAGTTAATTGCCCTTGTCGCTGAAAGTGGAGATGACAGCGACGATGCATACCCCACTTGGGTTAATCCTTTACAGTTGCTGAACTCAATATCTATGGAAAAGGTTCAGCAACCCTGCAAAGGCCTTATGTTTGTGCAGGGTTGGGTGAACAGAAAAGAAGTTCTGGCCATGGTGAACATGGATGCCACCCATAACTTCATTGCGTAGAGGGAAGTGGGAACGTTTGGTCTATAGTTGGCAGAGAACTCTAGCAAGCTCAAGGCTATCAATTCGGGAGCAATTCCAGTGCGTGTCAACGCAGAGACATGCCTAAAAGTGGGTCTATAATAAGGCTGGGTGAGCATGACAGCTATACCCTTGGACAACTTTGATGTCATCCTAGAGAACGAGCTCTTCATAAAGGCCAATGTGGCACTAATGCCACATTTAAATGGGATGTTGATCTCAAATGAGGGAGCAACATGTTTTGTGCCTGCAGAGGTGGCAAACCAAAACAAAAGAGATGGCAAGCGGAAAGTGGAGATGTTGTCCGCTATGCAGGTGAATTTTTAGTTGTGGGAAGGGGAGATGACATATCTCGCGACCTTGGTGGGGAACAAGCCTGATGAGAAGTTTGAAATGCCCAGTTTGGTGGCAGAAGCTTTGGAGGAATGTGTTGAGATTATGCCTCCAAAACTCCCCAAGACCCTTTTGTTCGGATGTGAAGTTAATCACAAAAATGAGCTGGAGCATGGTGCAAGGCTTCCAGCCCGTGTCCCTTATCAGGCGTTGGTCGTGGGACAACAACAATCACTTACTTATGAAGGAGTGGTGAAACAAAGGACTAGAGATAGATGTCCAGCTGCATACAGTGTTGCTCGTTCCAAGCAAGGGTTGCTTGACGAGACAAATGACAGCTTGACCAAGGTTGCCCGTCGAAGGAAGAAGATTGTTGATCTTGATCAGATCAAGGAGCATCAGGACAACCTCTCGACAAGGACATCGAGCTCTTCTGGTGGGGGTGGTTTGTTACCCCCTTAGCTTTTGGCTTGGCATTGGCATGGGGTTGCCTCGCCTAAAGGCGCCAATACCTTAGCCAAATTAAGTTTTTCTTGAGGAAGCAAACCCTTAGTGCGAAGTTGGCTTCCTAAAGGACTTGGACTTGTGTTTTGTTGGGTTACAAAGTGGTTTGACAAAGGCTCAAGTGGCATGCAACTACTATGCCCCAGGCTCAAGTCATTATGACTCCTCGGCTCAGAGTACGTCCACTGCTGTCAATAGGTTCTTGCTCAATAACGCTATTATAAAGGGGTGCTCTGCGAAGAGGGTGCCAGACCAACTTCCCCAGGGACCCCTATGTCCCTAAGCCTTGGTACACCAAAGTAAGACACGACCCTAACAAATGCTTGCCACGGGTGAAGGCAAGGCATTCCAAAGTCCAAGACCCTAGTTGCGAGGCCAATGATCGGTGGAACTCGTCGTTGGCAGAAATCCCATGCATGGCTGAGGAAGGCAGCACATGCATGGGCATGTTGGGCATGACCAGTGGGTTGATTGAAGCCCTATGCATAACTGAGGAAGGAAGCTCATGTATAGGCATGTTGGGCACAACTAGTGGGTTGATTGAAGCCCCATGCATGGCTGAGGAAGGCTGCTCATGCATGGGCAAGTTGGGCACAACCGGTGGATTGATTGAAGCCTCATGCATGGCTGAGGAAGGCTGCTCATGCATGGGCAAGTTGGGCACAACCGGTGGATTGATTGAAGCCCCATGCATGGCTGAGGAAGACAGCTCATGCATAAGCACGTTAGGCACAAGCAAGCATGCAATCTTGGCTAGCTGGTGGACTTGAATTATGGGGGCAAGGCTAGCTTGAAAGACCAAGCCATAAGATGGGCATGGCATGACATGAATGCAAGACTGATCAGGTGTTGTGGGCTTGCAAGGAAGGCAAGTACACAACATGTGAGGTAGTTCCGAGCAGTTGAGGCATGCACACTGCAGATGGTGGTGGTTCCAGACGATTGCTGACATGTGCATGACATGTATGAAAGTTATGTGCAGTTGCTAGCATGTGCAAGCATAAGGGAGGTTGTTGGCATGTGCACACAGTATGCACAACAGTTGTGGACAGTTGCTGGCTGGGTCAGTCAACAGTTGCAACTGCCCCAGTCAACAGTTACAATTGGCCCTTGCCATAATCAACATATTGTGGGAGTGGCAAGGGGACTCAGCCATGATCAGCAGAATGTGGGGAGCTTTGTGAGCGAATCTGATTGTTGTTTTGCATTGCCTAGGCAGTTGGGCTTGTAACTGTCAATTTGTATTCTATTTATAAGCATGCTAGGGTCTGCAGTGCAACCAAGAGAGTTTGGACACGTTTTGTAAACAGACACATAGACATGTTTCCTTTACACTTGATGAGAAGTAAAAAGTTTGGTCATTTAGCCTGTAATTCATGTGTGTCTGTTGTGAGTTGGTTGCTTGCCCATATTCTGTTCATTTTGTGTCTATGTGAGCAACTGTGTGTATTTGCTAAGACTGAATGTTTGAACAATGTCATCACAAAGTAAAAAATTCGAGTAAAATTTGACCCCATGACAACAGTACAGTAGGCCCTCTCATTTTACGCTCTCACTAATTTGTAAAAAAAAAAAAAATCTAGTCATTAAATAACGAGCAATGCTATATATTCCAAATTTATATATCAAATATGCATCCCAAATTAATAAGGATGGTTGGATCAGTGGGTCCCAATTAAAAAAAATTAATGGGACTCACTTATCCAATAACAAATACATAGTATTTTCCTTAAATAACAAATACGGTAAGTAGGCCCAATTAATGCATGTGTGTTTTTTGCCGTGTGTGGTTATAAGGGGAGGCTGCGTGTTTGTTGCCGTGTGTGGTTATAAGGTGATGTTGCGTGTGTTGCCGTGTGTGGTCATAAGGGGAGGTGGTAGTTGTAGCCAATTTGAATGATTGTTTCTATTAAATAACTTTAAGAAATTAAAATTTTAAGAATTAAAATGTCATAATAATAGAATTAGTATCTACAGTCGGAGAAAAATACATATATGAAGACTAACTTTGGGGTTTTTTTTTTTTTGTCTTATTATTTTAATCTATCCAAGGATCAAAATTCTATTTTTGGGCATAATTTTTATGAGGTTGAAAATAAAAATATTTTAAAATTATGATAGATTTTTAGTGGTGAAATAGTTTGGCTGCCTTGCAATGAATAGTAAAAATAACAGGTCAAGTGAGATTTTTTGAAATATTGGTCAACATATACAAAATACTTTAATTTTTTTTTAAAAAAAAATCTCAAAATATTAAATTTTTTATTTTGATTTTGATAAAATACGAATGTTTCGATGTTTTGATAAAGTTTTTTTTGAAAATTTTTATCCTTATTCACAACTTATTGTTTATTGGTTCAAAGCAATCTTTAGCCTTAGTTTTAGCAGAAAGAAAAAAAAATCCAAACAATCTATCTATCTATATCTATACTATTAATAAAATTACATTAAGAAGAAAAAATTTTGAATCTCCATTTTACCTTTATAAAGAATCGCAAATACCACTCTATCTTTTCACAATTAAATATTTAAATCATCCTCATATCTTTATATATTTAAATTTCTAAATTATCTTTATATACATTTAAGTGTGAGTGGTTGTAGTTATCCTATGTTCAAAAAAACAAAAAACTTCCAAATTATCTATAACATCTCTTTTCAAATTATTCTCTACTTATAAATATAAGATCCTATAAAAAAATTTGATTAACTATATTACTCTTAAAAAATATGCATCATATTTTAAATAAAATGTTCAAAAAACCTTTAAATATTCCATCAATTTAATATTACTCATCTCATATGTAAAGATAACATTATGCTTACATATGTGTATTTTATTCTTCATCAAAAAGTTTAACCTTTTCATTTCTAAGATAAAAAATAATCGTAGATATAGTTTTTTAAAATTAATTTATGTTATATCTATGTAATTCTTCAATCACGATAAACTTTTTAAGTTGTACTAAAATTTTATGTAAAAATAAATATTGTAGTATATTTTTTAAGTAAAAATTTGAAATTTTTAGAATTTTAATTTGCTTGATAATATATATTATTGCATAATAGTATATTAAATTTTATCTCAATTGTCTTAATTAATTTTTAATTACAGCAAGGTTCCAATGTGATTAGTATATTGACAATTACTTTTATTTTATTTAAGGAATTATAAATGGAATCCTAATCAGATGAATTTTTCAAGAAATTTAATTTCTCAAACATCACTAAAAAATTAATCTCAATCACAAAATTCTAAAAAAAAATAGAACTTTAACTATTTCTTTTTTTATCTTTTTTTTATAGTTAAAACAAAGAATTATGGGAACATACAAAATTTTCATAACCTTATAATAAAATATGAGAAATAAAAATTTAAGTTTAATAAATTTAAATACATATATATTTAATTTAAATACATATATATTTAATATATTTTATTAAATTTTGTGTTCGGAAATGATTCACGTAAATTAGAAAAAGCAAGGCAGGGAGAGTAGGTGGGTTGAAAGTAACGTGGACAAGCCGTTGCGGGGGCCAAGCCAATTCAGTTTGAAGATACCAGCGGGCTATATTTGGTAGCAACTAACTTCCCCTCCAGAACTCAGTCCCTCGATCTACAAACTCTTTGTTGAGCAACCAACACTCAACAAAACCATCCCTATCTAACGAGTCACTGATCGATTGATTGATACAGAAGAAAAGAACGACAATGGGGGAAGTAGGAAGAGTAGTGGAGAACAAACAAATTATATTCAAAGGATACATTGAGGGAGCTCCGAAGCAGACTGACATGGAGCTCAAGGTCGGCAACAACATCAAGCTGGAGGCTCCAAAGGGTTCGGGGGCATTTCTGGTCAACAACCTTTATCTCTCCTGCGATCCTTACATGCGCGGTCGAATGCGCGACTTCCATGGCTCCTACATTCCCCCTTTCGTCCCTGGTTCGGTAATTACTTTCATTTCTTGTTCATTCTTACTTACTAGAGCTACTTATACCCTTGAACTATTCCCATCATTTCACATTAACCCTTCAATTATTCATTTTTTTACATTGCTCCTTGATCTAGTTTGAGTTGCACATTGTGCCAATCGTTTAACTTCGACAAAACTGGAATTTCTCCCATTTCTCCCAACTAAGGATAGAAATATCACTTCTCCTAACGTTATGGAATTTCATGCTTGCCTTGATTTACTGTGAAAATTTGGATACAAGTTAACGATTAAGGCAGTCTGAAACTGAGATTAATAATATAAGATGTAAAGTGGATAGTGTAGTTGGCAATGTTTAAGAAGGAGTAGTACTTCTGTGTCGAAGTGTAATTTGCATACTTACTGTCATTATTCCTCAATGCCGTCGAATTCAAAATCGCTTGACTGCTGAATACTGTTGTTAAGGTAATCGAAGGATTCGGAGTGTCGAGAGTTGTGGATTCTGATAACCCCAACTTCAAAACGGGTGATTTGGTTTCCGGAATGACGGGTTGGGAAGAGTACAGCTTGATATATGGAACTGAGCAGTTGAGGAAAATTCAGCCAGATGATGTTCCCCTTTCATACCATGTGGGTCTTCTGGGTACGATTTTTTATTTATTTTTTAGTTCAGAAATTTGATGTGGATTTAATTTATAGCAAAACTTCTTCATATGTCAATTCCAAACATACATGCAAACACCCTCATCTGCTTCTTCAATAATGGCTAGTGAGAATTCTACATGGAGACTTCTGGCTTTTGAAATTTTGGATTTCGTTTGCAAGTGTGTTCGTTTTTTAAAGATCCTGCTAGTTGATTAGGTAAAATGTCTGTGTGCTCAATGGTGGGTGTTGGGCTTTTCACTATCCAATTTTATTTAGTTTGAAATTTTTGTTTCTTCTTTTTGGCTGAAGTAGTAGAAAATTCTCACCGGTGAGTTGGTGATGGTTGAAGTTGGATCCATTGTGCCTAAGGAGGTTCAATGCATTTGTTTTGAGGTGGTTCCCTACATGAATTAACCTGTTGATTTTTCTGAAGTTACTACTGCTAGCTGTAAGAATGCATAGGTTAATTGAGGAGTGACAATTGAGTAGTTCAACTGATCATTTTTTTGGAGATTTCAGTTCATATCAATTGACCCCACTTCTTTGAACCCCCCCCCCCCCCCCCCCCCCCCCCCCCCGCGGGGGGGCCCAATGCCCCAATTCAAGGTTAAAAGCCTTTTTTTTAATAAGGGCAACTACATTATTTCATATAGTAATCGGAGTATAGTGCACTTTACCAACCTCTGTATAATTATGAAAGGAGAGCGAAAGAATTTTGGGCGACTTGTTTTGCATCAATGGCTGGCTGGGTGCTTTAAGTGTTTTGACTAGTTAATGAAGATTCCTTCCACTATAAAATCTTTTCGGATTAAAGAGACCTCAATTTTCGTGCCTACCAACTTCATATCCCTGAATAAATTTCTAATCGACGGCCATGAAGTATTGAATTTATTACCGTGATCCAGATTAAATCATTGACTATGATTTTTCATTTTCATCTGTGTTGTTTACTTGGAGCCATGCATTGCAAGACCACTTATTGCAGCTAATTTGTCCACAGAGCTATGCAACTACCATATCATAGACTGCTATCTCCACTTTTTCTTATGTCCCGATCAACATAAAGCATACAACCATCATCATTAATTTTGTGAACCATGATCTCTTTCTTAAGTTTCAGTTCATGAGATACTTGAATGATTTCTTGTCTACTTTTGTGAATTTTTACGCTCTTGTGCATAGTTCTTTTTCACTTCGCTATAGAGAAAAGGACCAAATCCAAGAATTGCATCTCCATTCATCTATCTGACACGTTCTCTTTCTCAAGCAGTCAACTACCCCTCGGAATAAAACAAAATGACCTTAATTGTGTTGTGTAAAACTTTGGATTGTCGTCAATCAGAAAAATTAATTATATATTTGTCTATTGTAAGATAGTTGCTGATACCTCAAGCATTTTACTTGCTTGAAGTAGACTAGGTATAAACTTGCAATGCAGGAATGCCAGGTTTTACTGCGTATTCTGGATTTTATGAGGTTTGTGCCCCTAGAAAAGGGGACTATGTTTTTGTCTCTGCTGCCTCTGGAGCTGTTGGTCAGCTTGTTGGACAACTTGCTAAATTACATGGATGCTATGTCGTTGGAAGTGCTGGCACTGACCAGAAAGTAAGCTCTGTTATTTCTGACATATTTCTGATGCAGCATCTCTTTACAAAGTTCACAATTGTTTTGATTGATTTAAGTGACTTTTTTTCTGCAAATGATCTGGCCTGTCGTATCGTTTATTGCTATCCGTGGGGGCAAATGTCAGGTTGATCTTCTGAAGAATAAGCTCGGTTTTGATGAAGCTTTTAACTATAAAGAAGAACCAGATCTTGATGCAGCTTTGAAAAGGTAACTGAATAGTTTGAAAATTGTATGATAATTATGTGGCCTTGGAAGAATCTTAATATATGCCAAGATATGAGTTTTTGATGTTTTTACTGCCCAAGTAGACTAATGATTTTATTTATTGATCAAATGTTTAGATAGGCTTCTTAACATAGAGATTGCTAATCATATCTATTCCTCAAGCCATCATTTTTCTCTTGTAAATGGTAATAGTTTGCCTTCCTTTCTCAACTTTTTTTCCAAGTCTCAGAGACTGCAAGCATCCACAGGAGCTATATTTGGTATTTTGTGAAACCATAAACAATTTGTTGAATTTTACTCAGATTCAAGTACAGAACTTATACACATTTTTTAACTTAACTGGAGAAGGGAATTACAATGTTTTATTTTAAAATAGAATATTGTAGAGACTACTATATAGATCTCTTTAATCATCCACCTGGTGGACGAGGCCTATTGCTTCCCCTACTTCTTTTTCAAATTATTTGCTGCTGCCCTCATTCATTAGGTGAAAGGCTCGATTATTTGTGTCTTTCTATGCAAGCAAGGTCTTGGTACTTGTGTCATTCCATCATTTGTAGGACATTACAAACTTGCCAGGCCAAGAAAGTTTTGCCTAGCTATGTTATTGTCAATTGCTCAGTGTGCCTGAAGGTCACATTCCAAAATACTTCTTCTAGAAACAAACCAATTGGGTCTAACTTAGTTGGTTTTTCTTGACTCTCTCAATGCCCTGTCAAACCAAGAGATTAATAGGTCAATCCTTGCCCAAGGCAAAGATTGATATCTTATGTCCCTCTTTGAGGGTTTCCTTTGGACTTCTCTTCATCCCCCTTATGGTTGCCTTCTCATCTGCTATAGATGAATTATTCAAAAATTGTAATAGTTGGTTATTTATTGTACTAGCATCTACTGATGTATATCCAAAAAATACTTCTTCTGAAACCACGACAGATTTTATGGTGTGTTTTTTAACTGTAACATTTCAAATACATTAAAAGCATATGTAGTAAATGATCTGAGCTTAAAACAAAGTAAATGATTGTTGTCAAACTTCACCTAATTCAAGCGGCATACGTCGAATCCGCCCCGTGCACCTCAAGGCTCAAGCTCACTTAGCTAGGTAACCTATGATGGATGCTCAAAATGGTAAATTCGATGACCAATCCAACTTTTGCCTCACTACTAGACCCACGACAACAGTTCTACGTTCATCTTTTTTATAATTTTGTTAGGTATAAGATTTAGAAAGTATACTGATTTTCATATAAATAAGCCATCATTGCGTAAGTATGTATTACTCACCTGCATGAACCCTTTTAGGTGAGCAAATGCTGGATTGAAAAACATGTAGTGCTGTCAAACCCTTCATCTCAACATTCTGATTTTTGCAAATAAACACCAAGTAAAAAGTCAAATGTTGACTTCTATCAGAACTTAAAAGCTATTCTATTACTGTATTTTTCTTTGATTTCTCTTATAATTCATCTTTAGCTGTGAAGAGAAACCAAAGAAATAAAAAATATGTTTGATATGGATGAAATTAAAATCTTTATTTGATTTCCTATGGCCCTGTAAATTCCAAATCTTAAAACAAAATATTTTTCTTAGGGAGAATATGGAGTCAGCACAAAATATGTTCATTAAAATCTAATAAATTGAAAAATAATCTTAAATCAAATCCCTTAATGCTTTTTTCCCCTAACTATTTTGGGGATGCTACATGATCCTATATCAATACTCCAAAGTTCAATCCCGTCTCAACATGGCCCCCAGCACTAATAACTACAAGCTTCAAACTATATAACCTCACTGGTTAGTTGGTCGTATTTGTTGCACATCATCAACTATTTCAACCAGTTCTTGACTTTCTTCTCAACCCAACAAACTATCCGCCCAAGCCACTATCCTGAACAATAGAGCAAGCCTAGCATTTGTGGTTTTTGTAAAAAACTATTCTCTGTTTCTGCTTTGCGTAGCCCTCTCAAGTTCTGCAAGTAATCCTTTGACATGTATTTACGCCAAAACATTAAAAATTTTGAGAATGACACATGGCAAGATTCAATGGCCAGGATTGAGTCAGAGGAGGTCAAGGGGATAAGACAGTTATGAGAAAAGATCTCTAAAGATCTTGGAAAATGAAGAGGCGTATCAGGTATGACGTCGTTGAGCCATCGGTTATAGACGGTCTGACGCACGATCATAGCTATTGGACTAGGCAACAGAGAAAAGATCCCACGATCAACACTCCTGCAAGCAACATACCAGATTCCATCTCTACACTGTTTAGTTTATACTCTTATTTTACTCCGTAATTCCGGCACTCTGGCGACTTCTTTAAATTCCAATTCAATCACAGTAGTTTATGCATCAATTTTGCTTTGTTATTTACTTTTTGCTCCAATTCCATTCCGTTCTTTTACTTTCCAGTTTGTTAGCCTCCTCCTAGGGGATCTAAAGGTAGCCTTACGCTTTGTTTTAATTGCCTGAACAGTCATGATTTTAGAACCTCATATAAGGTCGTAGTGTTTTGAGTAAGTAAGCCCATCTACACTTTGGCACGCTCACAATCAGAAATACGCCAAAACAAGTCTTTCACACCTTGTGATAATTGGCCCAATCTAATCCGTAGATTCTAAAATCATTGAAATCAATCTTGATACTTTTCTGTACCGCCAAAAGCATGGAGTTTTCCCTGAAACCTCAGGTGAAGAAATCCTGAGGTCTACAGGTAAGAAGAGATATAATAGTGGACCAAACAAAAACCATTTTTATGCAAGAATCTATCCATCATATTGTAACATTCTATGAAACAAGAATCATCGTTTTATCCCTATTTGTGGACTGCACTTCAGTTTTCTGGAAGTTGCAATGTCTGTTCTATAGATTCAGCTGAATGGATGATAGTCAACCTTAATCATCTCACCAACTTTTTAGTTTTACTGAACAGGTACTTTCCACAAGGCATTGACATTTACTTTGATAATGTTGGTGGAGCCATGCTCGATGCTGCTCTTCTCAACATGGGGATTCATGGCCGGATTGCCATTTGCGGGATGGTGTCTCAGCATAGCTTGTCTGATCGGCAAGGAATTCGCAACTTGTTCAGTCTCATATCAAAGCGCACAAGGATGCAGGGATTCCTGCAGAGCGATTACCTGCATATATTCCCACGCTTTCTGGAAGATGTTACCAGTTTATACAAGCAGGGGAAGATTGTTTACATCGAGGACATGCACAAAGGTTTGGAAAGTGCTCCAGCTGCCTTTGTCGGGCTGTTTTCTGGGGAAAATGTTGGTAAGCAGATCATCTGTGTTGCCCACGAATAATGCTCGTGTAGTGTGGTGTACTTTACCCTGAGTTTGTTGAGATCTAATTACCCTGTGGTGCACCATGAACTACAAACTCAAGTGTAACCATGTGAAGGTGGCTTGTCTGACATCTAGACTCAACCTTATAGATCTGTCATTTTGTGCCTAATCAGCTTAAGATTTCTGTTTAGCATGTACATGTATTATGTCCTTTTTTTTGTGACCAAGAATGGCCCAATCATGCATCCTTTGTACGCCATGATGTACAATCCGAAAATGTTCAACCACACTCGAGCCATGAACATCAGGTAGGTAATTCACGAACTTTGAACTTCAAAGTAGTAAGCATGAACCCTTCCTGTTCGAAATAACTCCATGTGTGTTATTACATTGTTTTCATCTCTCAGGAGTAAACAATGCCCGTTCTGGTAGTTTGTATGTATGAAGTTTCTCACTGTTCATCTACTACAATTAGCCTAGTTGTTATCAGGTGGACATCAAGAAATCTCAGCATAAGAATAGACATCTAAACCAACCTGTAGGGTAATTTATTTTGACACCCTCTGGTATTTGGGTTTATTCTCCAGTACTTGATATTCCCCTATGATAATGAAGCAACAATCAAAACAGTTCTAAGTTGCTCTTCATATGTTTGGCCCCCTTAAAGTAAAAATTCTAGTTCCGTACTTGTATGTGTGTATTATAATACATCATGTGGAAGTCCGTTTAACAAACCTAACTCAGCTGATGAGTTGGTTTTTTTCAAAAATTTCTATGACATAATTGAACAACAATTCATTGGCCATTCGTTTTTGTTTTTGTAACTTAGATCGATTACCAAGGTTGTCTTCTCAAAGAAAACGAATGGTTCAAGAGGTGATGGTCAAAGAAAATAAAAACCTTGAATTTTGAGAGTTTGTTGAAAGAAATTGTTCACTTTAAGAAATAACAATTAAAGAAAAGAACCGGTTGATCGGTAAAGATCACCTCACCTTGAATAGGCATTTTGACTCGAACTCTATAACTCAATAGAGATTGTGGTCAAACACACTCAAGCGGTAAATATTTGTTTAACACACAATTCATAAATAACAAATGTGTATTCAAGACAGTTAAATTGATTAAAAGGAATTAACATTGATTGCAGTGATTAGAAGAATTACTCGTGTCAAATCTTAGTTGTCGACGGGTAAGCAAGAAGATGTACAATTGAACATCTTCCTAATTAACTTATTTAATTTACCCATATAACGTGACATTAGACTAGCCCTAATTTTTAATTAAAATCAATATTTCTCTTTAATTACAATAAATAATCTCTCAAAATCACCTACCCAACTCAACGTTGAACCTCAACTCCAAATATAAAAATTTTGCTTGGATCCTCAATAATGGTTTTCCATGTAAATTTTGAGTCATTTTGTCATTCATATTTTTTATGATATAAGAGTTTTTTTACTTAATTCGAACAATTGAAAGGATGATGACACATACCCAATTCACCAACAAAAGATATATATCAAAATCGTTTGCATACAACACACACGTATACTACCTAGTACTACTATAAAGTACAGTAACTATAAAAACTTTTGTTTTGCGAGTTTACCTTTAAATAATTTCATAGTCTATTTAATCCTTTGTATAAATTTAACTTTGAATAATCTCATAAAATCAATGATATAAAGAATTAATATGTGAAAGGTAGAATACTTGGTGAGTTACTGTAAGTTGCTTATACTTACTAGCAGGTATTAGTTGCTATTATTATAATTTATCCTTGAATAATGCATTTAATTCAAAAATATCAAGAGTTAAACTTCTACTAGGAGGATATAAAGCTTTGAATTGCTGGAGAGTTTTGCAAGTTTTATGAAGGGATCTGTATTAACAACCCTTAGAATCCTGAACGCCATCACAAATCTCTATGGATAATGTGCATTACCTCTGACTAGGAAAGTTGAAGCCATTGGCGCCACCAAAGAAGGCATTTTGGTGCAAAAAAATGGTTCTACAAATGATTGTATTTGGCACAACCTTTACAAATATGTTCTTTTTTTTTTAGTTCAACGGTCAGGAGTGTCCAGGCCAACTTACCCAGACCTCGACTAATCCCCTCTCCGATCGATCAAATGCAGGCTATCTACGCCAGAACTATAATAAATATATGTTTTTTTCATACAAAATTAGATCTTCTCAAATTTTGTGTTAGATGGATGTTAGATTTACTTATCTCTTGTTTGCTATATTAGTTTATATAGGATATTTTATGAATATTATCAAAGTTAATTCTCTTACTACGAACAAGAATAAAAAAAATTCTAAAAAATAAGTTGCAAGGATGAAATTGAGATCAATGTATTTGCTACACATATTCTATTGAATATCAATCTAGTCATTATCTTAGAGTTCTTCTTATAAAATGTGATTTTGATTATTTAATTGGTAATATTTGTTGATATTGTGAGTTCTGGAAAGAATGGTTCACAATTTTGATGTACAATATTTCATACTTAGAATTCAAGTGCAACGCCTATGTGCAACTATTAGCGTTACTAATAAAAAGTTTGCTAGCAAGAAATACTTTTGTGTGACTATTCTATAGTGAAACAAAACATAAATATAATATTAACTTTATTTAATACATAATTCATATCAACCCATGGGCATCCAAACCTTTCATCTTTTTCCATTTAAAATACAATGTTAATCACTAATAATATGTATATTTATTTTTATTTGGCTATTTCTAGGAGTTGACAATCAATCATTTGAATTTTCATATTAAATGACATAAAGATAATATTGACCTAGAATTCAAAGTAATACAACTTGGATAATACTATGCAAAACTTAAGATTTCATCTTCTCTATAATATTATGAATATTACTACATTGTCCTTTTTTAATGATAAGTAACCATATTAAGTAGGATTGTTTCTATTATATTGTTTATATTAGTTGATGACCAATCATTCAAATGTTTCATTATTGCATTAATTTGCTTATCGCAATGTAAGTTACTTATTTCCTTTCTACAATTTTTTTTTTTTTGTATTTATCGATTTGGTTCGACCTAATTTTTATAATTAATGGCCAACATAACCTATAACCCTTTTTCATCCTTGCATTTTTTACATATCTATATATATATCCATTATTATCATGATATTACACCCAAAATTCTTCTCATTTATTAATTTCAAGTGAAAAGTTATAAATTGTAAGAGGTATAGTTTCATGAGAAGATAATGCCTTAGAACTTTATATTCATATATTAATTCTAAAGAAAATTGCATCCACATTTTGAATTAAAATTGTATTGGAGCATAATTTACTTTTCTAAGTCACTATTTGTACTTCCTCATAAGAAACTACGTCGATTAAAAGTATAAAATCAAAATGATCTACGTGCATAACAACTAGTCCACCAAAAAGGGCAATGCTATTATGGGCTAATTTCAAAACTTAATTTGAAGAACTAACTTAAGAATTTAATGTATTGTGACAATTGAATAAACAATGAGTTCCAACATTAGACAAAATTCATTGTCAATTCAATGATCACAATGCATTATTTGCTGCCAAGATCGCAGCTTCATCAGTTTTGATGGTTATGCCCATCAAGTTTTATTGTCAAGAAATTGTCAAATCCATGAAAAAGTTGAAGTAAAAAAAATATCCCAAGTACAAAACAGGTAATAGGGTGTCTATAAACTAAGACATAACATTATGATGAAAAGGTTCCCGGGTTTCATCAAGCGGGCACTCAACTATTACTTGAAGGGCAGATTTACGCCCACTTTCCGGCCACCAAATGGCGAATACTGAGGTAGAATAATCCTACATCACTAATTTTACTTTTACAATATTGAGAAAGAACTACCAGAGATAACATATCCGTACAACATTCTTAGGCAATACTATAAAGGAAGAGGGAACCCTCTGAGATATGTAGAATCCACACCCGACTCCCGCACCAATGCCACCCGCCCGGTCCTCGCCACCTTCAATAGAAATTAGAATCAGCATAGTTAGAAAATAGCAGATCCCCCCTCCCCCTCCCCCCCAAAAAAAAAATAAAAAACCCAGTTAAAGAAAACCCTACCTACCCACATACAAAGGAAAAAACAATAGTTGCTAGACATATGGAGCTATATCAGTCATACCAAACCGAACACAAAATACATTAAAGAGAATGGGTGCTAAAAACCATCATGGCTGAAAGGTTCTTATGCCATCCAATTCAAAGACATACCCTGTGTTTCCTTATTACAATATGCTAGGGCTGCCAAAAATGTGTGCCACCACCCAAGGCCACATATTCATGGAAGGTATGGATCATCCCCCTGCATGCAGTTCAATTGAAAAACATAGACCAGGGTCCATACTAATAATGCAGCAAGGCTCAGGTTTAGCTCAAATACTATATCTTCCCTTTTTCTTATTCTTTTTTATCCTTGGGATGGTGGGGCAGAGGAGAGGCCATGGGTAGAACATGATAAATAAATTGCCTCTGGGAAAAAAATTTATCCTTTGTATTAACTACAAGCTTTTTGCCTGTGTAACCTTCAATCTTACGCAGCCTAATTCTAACCCAACCACTGTGGACATGAAAAAATTCTGATACCCAAAATCAAAAATGTCGCTTCTTAACTTTAATCTGTAGATATCCAGACCGCAGGGATCTCAACATAGATTAGTGACCATAGTAGCAAAGAACTGATATTAGAAAAATTCATGTTTTAGGAGTTTAACAGTGGCATGTGAAGGCCAAAATAAGATGAGTTGAGGCTATGAGCAAGGACATGACAGGAGGCTGGAAACTAAGGATCTATGTAGCAGACCTCAAGGAGTTGGAACAGAGATATCTAAAGACCCTCCATCAAATTTCGGGTCCTTTTATGCTCAAGGACCACCAGAACCAACTAACAGTTTGTATAAGTTGTCTAGGCACTCACATTCAAATACGCATGACAACAAAAGAATTGAACAGCTTGAACCAAGGTATAACACTTCATTCGAATAAGCCATTTAACGCAAAAACGTAAAACAAATCAAGTAAATCCAACTAATTTTTTTCCTTTTTTTTTTAACTGTAAATTCAACATCAATTTCTGCAAATCAATTTTCTGATACATGAGAATTTCTGGAGTTCATTTGCTAGTTAATAAGATTGGGACGAATGATGGTAGGAACAGAAATCAGGCAACAAACCTCACAAATGCCATAAGGCTCCAGTAAGTTCTGCAATGCAACCATCTTATTAAAGTCTCCTGTGAGCTGGAATAATGTGAATATCAAAAAAAATATTAGAAACACAAAGTAAAGAAAAAAAAATAAAAAATGCTGAGGAAGTTAAAAGATCTGGTAGATGAGGCAGACTATCTTTTTCTCTTGTGCAACGATAAAGGCTACCGCTAGCATAACAGCACAAGCTAAACTTAGAACTAGCTTTATTTCTGTTCGTACAGCATGTAGAAATATTAGTACCCTTTTAAATTTATTACAATTTTACTACGCTGTTCACCCAGAAACTTCTTGTTGCTGATCTAATAACAATGCAGACCAATATTCTCTATACAGACAAAATTAAAAATACTAATGACAAAATCCACAAACCAGTTGAAACTAATATTCAAAGCAAGGGTAAGGGCACCAAAACAAAACCAAGTTAATCGAGCTCAATTAGAAAGCAACTCCTTTGAGGTTCACTTGAGATCGCTTTGTGAGACAAACAAGCTATATCTTAAGATATTTTTTTAAGCCTGTCAAATTTATTGAGATCAACTTGAGTTCAGTTTGATAAGCTAACTACTTTGAGAAAACTAAATAAAAAACCAAATTACTCAAGCTTTAGGCCTAGATCAGCTCGTGAGCCAAACAACAATAGCTCAAAGCTTCATTTTACAGCTTGGCAAAATTTCAAGCCAAGCTTGAACAACCTTCTGCTTGGCTTGGATGAACTCATTACACCTTTAGAAATAGGCGATGAGCTAGCCAATGTAAGTTTGAACAAAGTTGAGTCGGCCACAGTTAAGTTATATAGTCGTTAGGGTTTTGAGAGAGAGAGAGAGAGAGAGAGAAAATAATAGGAAAAAGAGAGAAGATTGTCAGAATAGGGTAGTGTGTTAGGTTACACAACTACATCTTGTTTATATATATAAAGATGCAAGGACTAAATTACCCTTATTCTAGAAATAACACATAACGTAACACTCCCCCATAAGTTGGTGCATAGATATTCTTCATGCCCAACTTGCAAACAATGGGGTGAAAAACCTTATTACTAAAAAGTCCCTTTGAGAAAACATCAAGTAACTAATTTTCTGATTTTACAAAAGGCATGCAAATCAAACCCTTGTTTGTCTTCTTGTCACAATATAGTCTCATAGGCCAATCGTCATAAATTCTCAACTCTCCCACTAATGTTTGGAACCACATAAGCTCGCAGGCTCTATGGCACATTGATCTATATTCAACTTTTGCACTAGATCTAGCCACTACTGCCTACCTCTTGCTTCACTGTGTGACAAGATATCCTCCAATCAAGGTGCAATAACCTGAAGTAGATCGTCTATCATCCCCTAAATTTGCCCAGTCTGCATCACTAAATGCTTCCAAGTCATGATTAGAGAATAGGATTCCTTTTCTTGTAGCTGATTTAAGATACCTCAATATGCGATACACGGCTTCAAGATGAGAGGTTCGAGGATCGTGCAAGAATTGACTAACAACACCCCCTACATAATGAATATCTGGTCGAGTATTTGAGAGATAAATTAATGTCTCCACCAGTCTCTCTCTGGTATCTCTCTTTTTCTACTACCTCCCTAACACGACCACTCAATCGATGATTGACTTCAATAGGAGTATTTGTACGTCCGCATCCCAACATCCCTATCTCTTCAAGAAGGTCAAGAACATACTTGATTACTTTCTCTTAGAGATAAAAGATGTCTTTGTTTGATCTAGAAACCTCAATCCCAAGGAAATATCTCAGTGGACCCAAGTCTTTAATTTCAAACTCCTTAACCAACTAAGCTTTCAATTTGGTGATTTCATGATTATCATTTCCAGTTATCACTATGTCATCCACATATACAATAAGAACTGCAATCTTGCCATCACATATCTGATGAACAAAGTATGATCGGCATGACTTTGTTTATATCCACATTTCAATATAGCTATCAAACAAGCTCTGAGAGATTGCTTCAATTCATAAAAAGATATCTTCAGCTTACACATCTTGCCTTCAAATATTTGAGATGAAAACCCTAGAGGGATCTCCATGTACACCTCTTCCTCCAAATCTCTGTGAAGAAAGACATTCTTCACATCCAACTGCTGTAAACTCAACCTCAAATTTGCAACACAAGAGATAAGAGTACGTATGGAGTTCATC
The DNA here is from genome assembly GCA_951799425.1 of Ilex aquifolium. Lineage (NCBI taxonomy): Eukaryota > Viridiplantae > Streptophyta > Magnoliopsida > Aquifoliales > Aquifoliaceae > Ilex > Ilex aquifolium. The sequence continues at coordinate 40,397,789 of OX637391.1, read as the reverse complement.
TTTGTCACGGGAGCAAAAGTCTCTTGGTAATCAATATCATATGCCTGAGTAAATCCTTAGCAACAAGCTTGGCTTTGTACCTCTCGACTATTCCATGGCTTGTCGTTTGACAGTAAGAACCAACTTCCATGAGTCATTTTTTTTCAGGACTTTCATTTCCTCTACCATAGCATCTCTCTAATTAGGATCAGTGAGAGCCTATTTCCAACCCAGAGGAATAAATACAAAGGACAAGTAGGAAACAAATGTACGATAGGATGGAGACAAAGAATCATAAGAGATAAAATTGGAGATGGGATGTTTAGTACGAGCTCGAACACCCTTTCTGACTGCAATAAGAAAGCTCCGAGTCATCAATAACTAGACTATTAACAATGGGAGTAACATGTGGAGATTCATTAGCCAATGAATCAGTGGAGGATGAAAGTAGAATAGAGGAATTCAACTAAAGTAATGGTGCATGGCCAACCTGTATCTTTTGATGCAGATAATAAGTCTTTAGATTATCGTTGACAAGATTAACACCACGTGAACCACTCTTACCCCATTTTTCCTCCACCCCCTCACTACCATTCCACTGAACATACAGTTGAAGAAGGGACTTCTAACAAAACATCTCTTACTGTATGGTGGTATTCTCTCCTCCGACCTCTCTCTCCAGAAGAGATGGTTGAAAAACAGAGAATAAGGACTGAAATTCACAAAAGGTAACATCCATGCTGACATAAATTTTTTGAGACTGTGGATGATAGCATTTATATATGTGTGATAGAATAACCAACAAAGATACATCGCAAACCCTTGAATCAAATTTTCACGCGAAAGGTCTATAATCATGGATAAAACAAACACACCCAAAAACTTTAGGTGAAGGGATGAAATAGACGAAGACTCAGACATTCACTTAATAAGTGATCAAAATTGAAGGATAATTGAGAGTAGACGATTAGTAAGATAAACTACAGCAAGCACTGTCTTCCCCCAAAAGGATTGAGGAACATTCATAGTAAACAATAGTGAACATGCAACCTCAAAGAAGATGGCGGCTTTTCCGTTGTGCAACACAATTCTGTTCGAGGGTACTCACACAAGTGGTTTAATACAAAATATCATTCTCATTTCAAAATTTTCCATCTATATACTCGATTCCATTGTCACTTCGAAGAATTTTTATTTTAGCATCAAATAGGGCACTCAACATTTTGTGAAAAAATCTAAAGTATGAGAAAACTTCACTTTTAGTATGTAGTAGGTGAAGCTAAGTGAGACGAGAATAATAATCAATAAAAATGGCAAACCAACGATAGCCCGAGATAGACACAACACGAGAAGGGCCCCACACATGACACATCAGAATGAATAATGGCAAAAGGAGCATTGTTTTTATTATTAGTACTTGGATAAGATGAATGTTTATGCTTGGCAAATTCACAAGCATCACAAACAAAAAATTGTCTACTACACTATTTCATTAAACTAAGAAAAAGATACTCTAAGACACCAAAGGAGGGATGTCCCAAATGCCTATGCCATTGATGTAAGAACTGAATCGATGATACACCATCTGCCTGGAGATCTTAACTGGTAAACTGAGGAGAAGTTTCAGCATCCAAAAGATACAAACCACCATTTACTCTACCACTGCCAATTGTTTTTCCCAATTCAAGTTCCTAAAAGATATAATTTGTAGGAAAAAATATTACTGAACAATCAAAGATTTTGTAATACTACAAATAAACAATAAATTAGTGGAGAAATTTGAAACATGGAGAACAGATGAGAGGGATAAGGTAGATGTGCAATCCATTGAACCTTTCCCAGAAATAGATGATAAAGATCCATTTGCCACTTTGACTTTATCCCTACCTAAACTTGTAGAATATGAAGAAAAAAGATTAGAAGAACCAGTCATATGATCAGTGGCTCCAGAATCTATTATCCAATGAGTGTATAAGAATAACGCAGTAAACATTCGAGCAAATATACTTGTATAAGCAAAGTTTAAAGAAGAGGCATAATTAGGAGTTGTGGTAGAGGAAACATCAAGCCGAGTCATCAAACATCTACGAGTTTGAATCTCGTCTTAGGAGAAATTGAAGTGAGCAGACTAAGATGGAATCTCTGAAGAACCAGTTATATGTGCATGGGATCGCACTTTACCTCCTCATCCACCACCACGACTACCACCTCGGCCACGAGAGGGGCATCTAGTCAGTTTCAAACAGAACTTCCTAGTATGCCTAGTCTTCTTACAATAGTCACACTTTAAGATATTCTTAACAACAGTGCTACTTGCCTTTGTGGACTTTGGGTAAATCTAAGGTCAAGTCACGCTGAGGGATAACAACCAACGCAAACTGATCCTGAGAGGAGCATAAACCATGGAAATCCTCTGGCTCTCCTCCTGCTGACCATGGGCATAGGCTTCTCGTAAATTAGGAAACATACTACGACCCAAAATCTAAACCCGAACCTAATCATACTCCATGTCAAGACCAACAAGAAAGTCATACACCCGTCTACTAAAATTTTATGGCATCATTAGTACACCCTGCCTAGAAACTCTGATAGTAATCAAGCTACTGTCATAACGTAGTCAACTTTGCACAGTACATTGCAAGTGTCTCTATCCTTTCGGTTGGTCTCCCAAACTTTCTTTCGAAGGTCATACGCTATAGCATCATTGCCCGTTTGGAAATAAATGTAAGCCATAGCAGTCCAAATTTTATCGGTTATATCAAGCACCAGAAAATCACGACTGATAGAGGATTACATTGAATTAAGCAACCAGGACATAACTAAGGCATTGTCCGATGTCCACTACTTCAGAGGAGAACCACATTCACTAGGCTTCTTAACCTTTCCACTCAAATATCCATCCAAAGATATAGCTTGAACCAATAACAAGCAAGCTTATAACCACGCTAGATAATAGCTTCCATCTAGCTTTTCTGGACTAATTCAAAGAGACGAATTATTAGCAAGAGCCCCTAAATGGCTCGGCCCACTTCCTCCCGTATTGGTAAGAGGTCACACTAGCTTCCGTCATGTTCACACAATAGAATACCACAAAATCACAACCAGAATAAAAAAACTACAAATCACATCCCACATAATCACCACAAAACTAGAAAAAAATCTTCCACACAGCAGCCAAATAATTCTTGTGCACCAATTGGAAGAGAAAAAGACCAAATCTGATCGCCTTGAAGCATTCGGAAGAGGAGCAGATCGCAGATTTGCTCACAAACTCACTGTCAGGGGTCAAAAAAGGCCAAGAAACCCAACAAATCCTATCAAACAGCTACAAAAACTCATGGGCATTGTAGTTCACGCCCAGTCGCACCCCAGGGAGTCAGATCAACTCAAAAACAACCTCTGGATTGCTTAAAAAATGCAGATCACACATCCAAGGAGCAAAAAACAGAAAACTACTCAAAAATTTGAAAGACCAATCAAACGCTTCAAAAAATTCCAGAAAAACAACCACACTTCTCATGGGATGAAGTCGAATCAGATGCACCATTTTCAAAAAAATTTGACATCGTTGTTGCTCACATCAGACTGTCAGATTGTTCATGTCAGCACGTTAGATCAAATAAATGGTCACTGTTGACTGCCGGATTAAATTCCGATGACATTGGGACATTTGATTCGGATCACGGATCATTGCTCTGATACCAACTTAAGTTATGAAGTCATTAGGGTTTTGTGGGAGAGAAAAAAAAAATAGGAGAAAGAGATAAGATTGTCAGAATAGGGTAGTATGTTAGGTTACACAACTACACCCAGTTTATATATAGATGCAAAGGACTAAAATACCCTTATTCTAGAAATAACACAAAACAAAATAGTTGCTAATAGAGCAAATTGATTAGTTTGAGTCTAAGATTGTGAATTGCTCCCAAAAAACTTGTTTGAGCTGTCCCCAAACATCCTGCACTCATATTTTTAATCCAGAAAGGACTTCACCACAAGATGGCTTAATCAAGACAATAGATTGGCCTCCCAATAACAAAAACTGTTTGAACAGCTGAAACTCAAAAGACAGTTTTTCTAGTTTTTTTAGTGGCCAACCATCATAATACTCTTACTTTGAACAATTACCCTTCAGGTTCAGATAAAAAAATCTAGGATCTTAGGATTAGAGGTTTCACTGTTATTGATTTGTCATTTACAAACAAAGAGAGTCCTTGCCGAACCCCAAACGTGGATAAGGTTCAAAAATATGTACTTTTATGTGGATAATATGATTAATTTTTTGATAAGCAAGTTGAGATACACAACAGACAAACCAATATAATATATATTTGCACAGGAATATACTTCTTTCTTGGGATAAAACAAGGAGTGCACACATATATTGCATCTCTCTACAAAAAATTCGGGTACAAAGGGAATGGAAAATAAAGCAATGATATTATTTGAATAGCAACTCAAACTCTAAACAAAATCTTACCTCTAACGTTATTGTATGGTCAGACACATCAACAGGCTTGGCCCGGAAAATATTGGCAATATCAAGGACATCCCTCCTAGCAGCAGCATTAACAGCAACCTTTATTAACATCAGCTCCCGCTCGGCAAATGGCAAGTGGGTGATATCCTGAACCTGAATAAGCACCAGCATTTTTTGTTAGACGTTTGATGTCACAACTTGCACATTCTCATATAGCTCTAAACCAATTTACAGCAATGACATGTTCAATAGCCTTTTGGCTAAATTTTATCAATTGAGGATTTCTGAAGATGGATTGTGGGGGATTGCACCAATCAGATTGTCATAAGAACATTGAGAAAAGTCAAATTCACCAAGCTCTTGAATTATTGAGAAAAAAATTCCAAACTATACTCAGTTTTCCAAGGAGTAAGTGTTGCCTTAGTTTACAGCATGCAATACAAAATTGCAAAATAATCCCGAATATCATTAATAAAACATGAACCGGTTGCAAACTTTTAAGTAACATCCAACCCATAAACAGGGGCACACAGCCACACATTAGCAGTAAATAATTCATGAGCTCGTATAGGTAATCATTATATAGATGGCCAATATCTTCACCTAGTGCTTTCCAGGCATAAGTAGGTTTCCTTGGATAGCCCTCCCAAGTACTCCAAATTACCCTGTTAGTTGCGAGGACACTTCCTTCAACACTATAAATGGAGTATTTCTCACCTCATGAAGATCCACCAATTTCTGAAATTGCTGAACCAACTTGCCAATAGATTCATCAGATCCAGGAACCACAGTTGTAATGCGAGAAAGCCCCTCAGTTTCCGCAGGACCCACTGCTAGACTCTAAGACCAAGAATTGGAAACAAACCATCAAATCAGAAAGTCAAGCAGATCAGAAAGAAAATATAGACACAAAACTATAAAAAAAAAAAAATTTAAAAAGCCAAACTGACCTGAATGTTATAACCCCTTCGAGATATAACCCCAGTGACTACATTGAGGACTCCAGGGGAGTCATTGACAAGCATTTGTAAAGTGTGTGACCGAAGCCCACTTGACTACAAAAAAATTCAGAGTAACCGTTATCATAGCAAGAACCATGATATTACATCCATAAATCACCCTCAACCCTCAACAATTACAAGTAGTGCAAATGGATGCTAGAACCATTCAAACTAAATTACTGGTCTAGAAATTCAATAAATGGACAATTAAACTGCAGATCTAGACTGATGATTACATATTTGTTTTTAAGGAAAACAGAGTGATGAAAGTTTAAGAAACCTTACAGACAAAAAGAAGTCAACTTGCAAGGATAATCAAGCAACTAAGAGCTCAATTAAAAAGAGGCATTCTGGAATTGAAAGCATGAACTCTTCGTTCCATTGATGTTGTAGAACTGAAACAAGTTTCTCTTATAGTTTTGGCAGTGTTCCTCAGCTTACAAAGAGTTTTAGCTAAGAATGTATTACAGTTCCAAATCACAGGTTAAAAGATAAAAGCAAAACTGAAGAAATCCAGTGTGGCAAATTGATTTCTTACATCTTCGTCATAGAGAACCCCCCAATGGGCATCGAGAACTTGATTCATTGAGAAGTCATCATCAGGCTCCACAGGATAAACATCACCCTTCATTCAAACAACAAATATTGCTTAATCTCACAAAAGACAAATGTTGAGAATGCGAACATAGATCATCCAGAAACCAAAGAGGAATAGTCTAGAATCATGTTGCAGATTTTGTAAGTACTAAGAAAGGATCAGTCCCCAATTGAAATAGGTATAGCGGCATCTGCTCGAGGTCAACAAGCATATACAACTAGCATGATGTGTAAAATGATCTAAGACAAAAATCACCCCACGCAAGACATAATATAAGCATCAGCTTTTATTCAAACAACAAACGAATGTAATCCAAAAAAGTAACAAGAATGAGGAATGAAAAGAAAAAAAATTCCATTAAGCAGAAAAGGAGTACTGTACGGTAGCTTTGCAGATTTACTAAAAAGCAAATAAGGATTAGTGTCAAAAATGAGATAGAGATATAACAATAATAACGTCTATGCAAGATTATAGATAGTTCAATTCGAACACAAACCCACCACCACCTTGCCTAGAACTTAATTCAATTTCCGACACCCACACATGCATACTGCACCACCAAACACCATCACCAACAATCACTACCAACTCACATAGAGCTCAATCCCATTTCTTAGGCCATCTCCACTCCTTACTCAAACCCTTATTCAAGTTTAATTTTGAGTAAAAACAAACTAAAAACAAGCTCCAGTATTTGACTCAAACCTATACCAAATGAAGGGAGACTCAACTTTTTACTCAAATCAAGGCAGACTCAAATATTTACTCAAATCTTCAATGGTCATATTCCACCTTCCTTTAAATTTGAGTTTGTCCAACTTTAAATTTGAGTTTGTCCTTCTTTAAATTTGAGTTTGTCTATTGGAGTGTCTTGAACCAAATCAAGCTTTTTACTCATTTTTTTACTCAAATTTGAGTTTGAGTTTGGGTCAACATTGGAAATGCCCTTACAGCCACTGCACCATTGAACACCACCGCCAGCACTTCAATCCCAATCCAAACAAATTCAACCAAGGTATATATATAAACTAAATTCATCGCGGGCAAATTAACAGACATGAACAGTACAGAAAATCAAAATGATTTCAATATCACATTAACATCGATTTTGATTTGGATGTTGTAATTGAGAGAGTGTGGTAGTCGGTGGCTAGGTAGTGGGCTGTGGGTGTGGCACAGCATTTACAACAGTGAAGTGAGAGAGACTGGTTTCCGGTTGGCCGCAGACCTGAGGATCACTGTTTGTGTGCATTTATCATTGTGTTCGCAAGTGTGTGGAGAGAGAGAGAGAGAGAGAGAATACCAACAAGAACGAAAGAGAGGACAGTTTATAAGGATGGCTAGTTGAGTATTTTAAACGAATCATGACATCAGCAACTGTTGAACCTATCAGTAACAGCCAATCACGAGTCAGTGCCATTTCATAAACGACAACAGGTGTCTCTGTAATTCTGGCGATTTACATGGGATGTGATCATAATTTACCAAGAATTTGTTTTTCGAATTGACACCAGTATACAATAATCCTAATAAACAGCACACTTAGAATGTATGATAGAGTTGCACTAATTTTTGGCCATCATATCACTTGGTGTTAATTAAACTGCTAAGTATGCCCGGAAATTGGAAATGTTTAAACAAGAGATCATGCTGCTACCATAAGTAATTGGCGTACATGAGAAAATGATGCACTACAATATGTGAAGAAAAGAATGATATCTGGAAAGACTACTTGATGGAAGTACATACCCTTGCAGTTGTACCGGAGTTGCCACTAGAAGGTCGAGCAGTACTCGCCAAAAGAGAACCAACAGGGACTGTCCCCTCAAGATCTGGATAAGAAGCTGCAGAAAATCTCCAAAAAGGAGCTGTCTCACCCATCTTCTCCCGTCTCAAAGCAATCTACAAGTTGTATTAAATAAAAAATTAGTTCACACAAGTGGAAGAGTCATGATTTGTACTAGTGTAATATAGAACATAATATTCACGCTACCTTGGTAAGAGAGATCATCGCATGAAATTGCCATCAATTTTTAATAGATTTAGCGTGATATATGTTCGTAGTTGACTAAAACAATTTTACAATAACCTCTTCCAGCCTCTCCTTAATGATATCTCTTAGCACTATTACTTCTTTAGCACTACTAAAAATAACACACAGGTTGTCAATGGAACTTATGGGAAGAACTTCTATGCAACACGTATAACTATGTATTAAGAATTTTAAAAGGTGTATATCTGACCTTTCCAGTTCTTGCAAGTTCTTTTATCCCAAACTTGCTCATATTTCTCAGCACGGCAACCATCTTCCCTGGGTCTCCAGTAACCTGAGTGAACCACAAGAAAATGACTAAGCCAACAATTGCCTTTAATGATCATGAGAATGATCAAAGACCACAAATTCAACTTAGATAAGATTGCACATATTCAAAAAACAAGATTACTTTCAAAATAATATTCTTTGTCCTCTATCAAAATATTTTATCTGATCTGAGAGTTTCGTGTAACTAGTGCAAGGAACTAAATTTTGTTTCGAAACATCCAAAACATTTCCGTTTCCATGAAAACCCAAACGAATCATTGATTGAATATCATGTTTCGACATGTTTCAACCGATGTTTTAAAAATAAATTTTCAAATTTTTCTTTGTTTTCATCTTGTTTCCGAAATATTACCAAAACGTTTTCGTTTTCAAGCTCACCGAAACTGTGCACCAAAACGAAACTTTGATTCTTGAACTAATGTCTGGTGGGAAATTTCTTTTTCGGTCAGCAGGCTTCACTTTTCTTTAGTTTTGTACTTTTCCTACATTATTTTGCTAGGATCAAGTGAAACCCCTAACCATTATTAAAGATGATTTTCCCCCTGAAAGGGAAGTCGAAAATTAACAAAGGTAACATTTATAATAAAAGTCAAAAAGGCCTATCTACAACAACGCCCTTGTTGAATGAACCTTTTAAATTGTCCTTTTGATGAAACAAGAAACGTTTGTCAATAAGGAGCATTTTCATAATTTTACTGGCATATAGTCCATACACGCACATCACCCTAAGTTTTGGCAAAATCTAAATTCTATATGGCAACAAGAAGTGAATTAATCCTCTTAAGAATTTATTCTACCGCTAAGATCTAGCTTGAGTGGTCTATCCGACACGGCTAAAAATGTCCTGAATAGTGAACCTAGTCGGATACGGTCAAAACATGGCTAAAATACGTCTAGCACACAGTCAAGACATGTCCAAGACACAACCAAGATACGACGAGGAATTTCTTTTAAGAAAAAACAATTGTTGACTATTTAAAGAGGTGTTATTTCTAATTTTTTTAATATAATTTTTGTTATGTAACTTATATACTATGAATGTCAATGGATGTAATGATGTATGATGAAAATGATGGATATTTCTTTTGATCTATTTTAATTTTAATCAAAAACTTAATATTTGCTTGGCCTTATCATTAATATTTTTATAATATATGCTTTATTTTTAATAGAATAAAATTATACTATTATTTAAAAAATATATTATATTATTTTAATATTTGTATCTTTACCGTTCCCATGTCCTATATTTTTTAATTTTGTCGTATTCCCGTGACCGCTATCGTATCAGATACGACACTTGTCTTCGTGTCCATACTTCCTACCTATAAACACTTGTTATTTTCTTATGCTAAGTTGATGTTCTGAGGTGCTATTCTTAATCAGGTCACGACGTTTTTATATTAAAAAAATCTACCAGTCAGCACTTACATATGGAATACTATGAGTTAGGCCTATGGGAATGAATAAGTACAACCCTTGACAGTCATCCATTCTATTTGAAGTCCCACTTATGCTATAAACTTCATTTTACTTGAAACCCAGACACTAGCCAGAGTTTAGAATTTCACATCAATGCTGAAAATCAAGGGGCGGTGTCATGCACAGATCATTTAGAAAGGAAAATCTCTCTTTGAATTAAATATAAATTCTCAAACATAAATTTAAATAAACACCAGATAGCTTTGTATTGACTCTTGGGTATATCTAAAAGTACATCCCCGGTCATAACCCAATCTATGCCTTACCTTTCTGATCCTTAAATTTAGCTTATTTTGAAGTTTTACAACTATCGACCTTCAATTTTGACATATCATATGTATTATCATTCAACTCTACTGACCATTCTTTCTATGAAGTTTTTTATTGGCTCTGATTGTCATCACATGATAAACATCAACTGAACTTAGTGTTGGGGTAACCATATCACCTTGATTTTATACACTGGTCATGAAAACTAATTAATTAGATGTTGGTCCAATAATTAGACGGTGGTCCAACCTTCTCTCCCTTTGTGTATGATGGGGAATGAAACGTAATTCGATGAAGTTTGGGTGGAAGATTAGAAACTAGGATTAATTCATTATTTCCTTCTGATACACGATTATTGGCTTTAATCCTAAGTTAGAAATTTAAATATCATTATCCTTTAGATTAGGTAAATTTTGGAGCTTGCCTATAAATGTAGGCCATAAGTAAGTATGTGATGCAAAGTGGTGGAAGGATCAGTAAGATTCAGTTTTTGGCGTTTGTTGAATTTTTTGGAATAGGGAATTCTCTCTCTCCCTTACATTCTCCTCTTTCTCTCTATTTATCCGCGTTCTTCCTTCTTCCTTCTTCCTTCTTCCTTCTTCCTTCTTCTTTATCTTTCTACTTCTTTGTTTCTCTCTCAATTCCTTCCTCTAATTCTTTCTCTAGTCCTACATCAATATGTGACTTGCTTTTGGTCGATGCAAAACAAATTTACTGATGAAATAATAAATTATAAGTCAAGTATCACATGATTGCATTATTATGTCAAATTTACTTATTTCATCTTTAGAGCAAACTACACACGTGGCCCTCAAGCTACGACTCTTGTGTCAATTAAGTTCCTGAACTTTTGTTTGTATCAATTGTGCCCCTGAACTCTCTAATTGGGTCAATTGAGCCTTTTTTTTCTACGTTTGTTAGATTTTCTAACGGAAAGTGGTGAAATGTGCTACTCACGTGACACAAATGAGTCGTAGGTTGGTCACATGAGTGGCACACTATGCCACTTTCCATTAGAAAATCTAATGAAGGAAGAAAGAAAGACTCAATTGACACAATTAGAGAGTTCAGGGGCTCAATCGACACAATAAAAAAAAATTCAGTGGCTTAATTGACACAAGAGTCGTAGTTTGAGAGTCATATGTGTAGTTTACTCTTCATCTTATAAAATGATTGCTTATAATTAGCTTTGTAACATGAAAACCGTATTCGTGAATTCGATGCCATCCCAAAACACTTCCCTTTTTAGAAGGCAATTTTTCAATGTGATTCTTTTTTTAGTAACAACGCTACAATCTTTTTTGTGATAGGAAACTAAACTTTCATTTCATAGGATGAAAGATACATATTTCAAACATGCAATAAATGGTCGAGAAGAAATCTACCCAAAAAACTCAAAAAAAAAAAATTGAAATACAAAAGGAAACTAATGACTACAAACGGCATTGAAATCAAGATTTTTAAAATTGAGATCCTACCTTGAATTGATGGGGGAGGCTAAACGATCGAGATAGGAGGATCAAACTTAGAATTGCAAGATCTTACGAACGTAAAAATGAGACAAAAAGTATTTGTGACAATACAAAATTCTTAAAAACAAGAAATAAACAAGCCTAGCAAATATGAAAATAAAATGTGATCTCAAATATAAAACTTAGAGATATGATTAAATTTTGAGAAATTACAATATCAGCATTGAAAAAGATTGAAAATCAAAGGCGAGTTATTGGGGAAGAGAAATAGGAATTGAAGTATTTTGATCATAACTTTCAGAGAGATCTTTGACTGTGTAACATCCAAACAAAAAATACAGAAGAGAATGAAAATGGAATACTATTCGGCTATAATTGTTCGCTAATGAAGGTGATCAAGCATAATTGTTGTTTTTAACTTTTCAACGAAAGAGACAAACGAATGAAGGAAGCTTTCTGTAATAAAGAGAACTTTTTGTATCTTTTATCATCCGTTGAAATTCCTTAATACACCGACAATTATGCGACTTTTTGTATCTTTTATCATCCGCTAAAATTCCCCAATAGACTAACAATTATGCAAAAAAATCACATTTGGATTAAGTCTTTGAGTATAAAACAATAAATATGATCCACTCAAAAATTAAATGCACCCAACAAACAAGCCCAACAACTTGAATCAGTAAAATCGTAATTAGGATCGGGATCCTACGGTCCTATAAGATACAGATCACGATCTATTAAGATTCTACGAATTAGGAATTTTACGACAGACTCAAATCGATTTTTCTGCTACAAACGTAAGATCCTAGGATCTGAATTGGGATTTTGACAACCATGCTTCCAATTTAGTTGCAAAACCAATAAAAGAGTGTCACTAAATTCCTCGGTAACCACCGCCAACAAAAGATGCCAAGAACTTCACTATTTCCCGTAACAATTTTTTTTCCTCTTCTCCATCAAAGATTTTTTGATTCTTTTCCAACCACACCACCCAAAACATAGCCAAGTGCATCTCCATAAAATGGAAGGTTTTTTTACTACATCCAAAAGCGTCAAACACCATCACGAAAAGTGAAGCAAGGTTTAACCCAAACCAAATCACTTCCCACAAAAGATTATGCCATGAGAAACTAGCAATGGGGCAATGGAGGAACAATCTAAGCCTATATCATTTGAAACACATGTTGATAACACATGATTTTCCCTCATATATGATAAATTTGATTTTTGTTTCCTTGGCTAATAAACTATAGGCATTTTTCATCTTTTTTTTTTTTTAAATGAACCTATTGTGAAATACAAACTATATAATTGTAAGTAAAAACTGAGATGGGCTTTGATCAAATAAACAATGATTTGAGAGTTGGTTTCAACTCAACATCCATGAAGGCAATAATTTTGGAAGTTGTGCAAGTGGCTTCCACCTTCAAATATACTCAGAGACTCCGCAAAAATACGATGTAGGTTGTAAGCCTTGGTAAGAAAACTATCCAAAAAAGTACATGGTTTTCAATATTTCCAAGTTTCTTGGCAGCATTGTGACTGTCTAGAAGTGGATATTAAAAAAAGGAAAAAGATAACAACATATACAAGAGCTTGGTACTATCAATCCCCATAACATGTAAATTTAACAATCCGAAAATGCAGTGGTATCTTAGATTTGGTAAAATCGTCTGTTTACAGTCCATGACTTCCGGACAAAATTTTCAGTCCTGTTGAAGTCTTCACAAATCAACAAACTTTACACACTAGCATTGATAACAGACATGCATGCATTTCAGCCCAACTAGAGTTGTTATATGGCAAAGAATGTATGTATGCATCAAACATCAGCCACAACTAGACCCCAAGTCAAAAAACAGCTCACAAATTTATGAAACTAAATATTAAGCCGGGGAAATTATATGAAAATTATCACCTCAATAGTCAACGAGTGTTCTGAAATATCCACGATTTTTGCTCTGAAGATATCTACTAATAACATGATCTGCATATTACAAAAAATCAATATCAGTAATGGAATTAAGAAAAGAGAAACAAAATATCAACCAAAAAGACAAAAATCCCTTGAAATAGGATATTAAAAAATATCAACCAGAAACGAAAATAATCAAAACCACTTAAATGGAAATGACACCCAAATCTCATAAAACTGATTTTATACACTGTGCTTACAAAACATACTGCAACTTCATATTTCAAAAACTCTAGGAACTTGCAGCCCCAGGTGATGCAACAGATCAGTTATAAAACATTAGCTATTCTGGTTAGGTTTACTCAAGAATGACCAAGGGTTAATTAAGGGTTTAATTGATATAAGTCAAGCAAGCTTTGGTTGGAAAATGGCTTTGGAGGTTCCCTTTGGAACGAGGTTCACTGTGGTGCTCTGTTAATAAGAGGAAATATGGGTAACAAGCTTTTGGGATGGGGTGACCTATCCTTTCTTATAGGATTAAGTTCACGGTGGGCGATGGAACTAGGGTTTGTTTTTGGGAGGATATATGGGTGAGTCTTCCTCTTCCAGGTTTCATGGTCATGAGGTTGATTCTCTTATTCGGTTCTATTCTTATCCTATATTATGGGATTTTGATTTCCTTAGGAGTCTAAATGATAGCGAATGTTTGAGTTGGTGGAGTCTCTTTCTACTTAATAGTGTTTCTTTGACTCACTGATGTTTAGACAAAAGATATTGGACTATTTGAATATACCGGTGTATTCTCATGTAAATCTTTCTTTTGTGTCTTTAATCGATGATCCCTCTCTTCCTTTGTTTCCTCCATTGAGGATAATTTGGCAAGCTAGAGTGACTTTGAAGGTGCAAATTTGTGTATGGATAATTGTTCATGAAAAGATTAACACATTTGATGTGCTTCAAAGGAGACCCATGATTTGTCTTCACCGCAATGGTGTGTTATGCGTAAAGGTAAGAGTGAAAGCATGGATCATTTATTCTTACATTGCCCTATAGCGCACTCACTATGGAACAAGTCATTTAGCTATGTGGGTATTTGTTGGGTGGCACCGCGAACAAATACCCATGATATGCTTGGATGGTACGGGTGGTAGGGAAAATAGATGGTGGAAGACTATTTGACATTATGCTTGTTTTGCTATTATTTGGGTTATATGGTTGTAAAGAAATTAGAGGATTTTTTTATGAAAAATGTGAGGAAATTGAAGGTCTCTGGACCAGCTTTATTTTTTGGCTTCCTTGTGGGCATCGATATCTAAAGAGTTCGATAATATTCCCTTTTTTAGCATTTTCTCGAGACGGACAGCTACGTGCAGAAGGTAGTTTTGATTTTTTCTAAGATGTAATTTTATTTGGAGTTTCCAAGACATGTTAGAATTTACAAAAAATGCCCCTGGCTCCTAAATATATTATAAACCTGTATCAAACTTAACCAAAAGAAAACAAGTCTCAAATATACTACATTATGCAAATTCCCTAATGGGGCTCAGTCTTGACAGTGATCCAAATTCCACAGTCTGTCATAACTTTTGATTTCTTTCTCCATAAGCATCTTATGGACTGCATCACCATTACGAGCTTTAATCACTTCGTGGGTCTGCTTTCTAGACAAGCATCGATCCAAGTCGAAGTCAATTGTCTATTTCACAAAATCGTATCAGGGAGCTTTCTGTTGTTCCAAGAGGTCAACATGCAAAGAAATTTCTACTCCAAGAGTACACTTTTTATAGGGGTCTGTGTGCAGCTGTTAGGACCAGGTTGAAAGTAAGGGTGGACACCAATGCCATAGACATCATTTCCTCATTAAACTGGGTCTAGATGGATAGGTTATTGCTAGGTGTCAGATTGTGTGAATCAAAGGATGTGTGAAGAAGTGAGTCGTCTATTGTATCTGTGTTTTCTTGGTTGTATCATTTGTCTCGGTCTCATAGCTCATGTATTGCTAGTATGATATCATCTTTTCCTTCCTAGCTTATTGGAATTCTACTTTTTAAAAAAATAGAAAATTGGCTGAATTATCTTCTCTTCTATTGGTTCTTGTTAATATCGTTTCAAGTTAGTCTTCTAGTGATAACAGAAGATGGATCATTTCTTCTTCAGGGAGTTTACTTATAAATCGTTCTTTGATTCTTCGATTGATAATACTTTCGTTCCAATTTTTGAATTCTATAAGATGATTTGGAAGTCAAGGGTGTGATTAACAGTTCCAGTATTTGATTGGCTCATTGCACAAAAAAATTACCAGTAACAATATGACCCAAAAAAGGAGGCCATTTTTCACTCTCAATCCCTACTGGTGTATGCGTTGCAAAAGTGGTGAGGAGAATATGGATCATTTGTTCTTTACAGTTCGGTTGTTTAGATTATAGAGCACTTTAATTGGATGCTGTGGAAAATCTCATTTTTAGCATAGTTATCAGCTTCAACATCTAAAGTTTTTGAAGGATTCCTTTATTTTTTATGAAGAATAATTGGGCACTGGTGGGAGTGGCGTGAATTATTAAAGGTTTCTTCATTATATTTTTTCCTATTTATACTTTTGTTATCCTCTTCTGTACACTTCCCTCTTCTTGCTAATTAAATCTCTTCCTTTTCTATCAATAAAAATCTACTTTCCGCATCAAAAAAGTCGCCAATATATGCTTTATGGGCCATCAATTGGATAACTTATATTATTTTCCAAAAAACAAAAATAGAACACCTTAGTACGAACAATGCAATACCTCAGCTCGTGTGGTTGGATCTGCATTAAGCTTTATGAGCAGAAGTTCACGT
This sequence comes from Ilex aquifolium, assembly GCA_951799425.1. Classification (NCBI taxonomy): domain Eukaryota; kingdom Viridiplantae; phylum Streptophyta; class Magnoliopsida; order Aquifoliales; family Aquifoliaceae; genus Ilex; species Ilex aquifolium. Next base: position 40,381,434 of record OX637391.1, on the reverse strand, counting down.
TCTACTTGTGGTTCCCTAGAAAGATCTTCCACCTGTTACACCGTATAAAGTAATCTGTCAAAAGAGTTAAAAGGGAGGGGAAATATAGCAGTTCCTATTCACTAGGTAACAAGGGCAACTAGAGAATTCAGCCACAAACAAGAGACCATGTTGGTCGAGACACAGAGACATAAAAGACACCTGACACCATCTTCCTCATGGAATCTAGGGGCATAACTAAATAAAGCAGAAAGTATGTTAGCGAGAACTAATACACACCGATGAACCATTCCTGTAGCTGGAACCACAAGTGTCCACTAATTCAAAACATCATGATTCAAATGCAAAGGTAGAGAGTCACAGTCTAGAAAGAGGTTGTATGACTTGGATGAATTTCACAAATATGTTTTCCTGAGATCTGGTGTTTAACTTTTGAAATTAAAACTTTTTTTCATTAAGTTCATACAATCTGCATTGCTGATGTTAAGTTTAGAGAATTAACACAATATTAGAGAAAGACGGAGAGTGGTCAAAACTTAACCTACTCTCACAAACCACTTGTATTTATAGTTAACTTATAATAATACAAAAGACGTATTACACCCTCTAATATTTACACATAATACCCTAATACTCTTAACACTCCCCCCTCAAACTGGACTATATATATATCATATAATCCAAGCTTGGAACAAATTGTTGTAAGACGTGTACGACTCAATACTTTAGTAAACATATCTGCAAACTGATCTTCAGATTTCACAAATGGAGTTGTTATCTCTCCAACTACTATCTTGTCTCGAATAAAATAACAATCAACCTTAATATGTTTGGTTCTCTCGTGAAACACTGCATTGGCAGCGATATGGATTGCTGCCTGATTATCACAGAACAACTGTAACGGAGGTTGAACTGGAAATCCAATTTCATGGAGGAAGTGTAGTAGTCAAGTCAACTCACTCGTTGTATGCGTCATTGCCCTATACTTAGCCTCAGCACTGGATCTTGCTACCACTAGTTGTTTCTTACTTTTCCATGAGACAACATTACCTCCTAAGAAAGTACAATAACCAGTGGTTGATCTCCGATCAAAAAGGGAGCCAGCCCAATCAGCATATGAGAAACCTTCCACTCTAAGATGTCCATTAGCTCGATATAACAATCCAAGTCCAGGAGCACGTTTGAGATATCGCAGAATACGAGTAACTGCCTCCCAATGTGGTACTCTAGGACATCCCATAAACTGACTTACTATACTGACTGCATAGAAAATATCCGGTCGAGTAATAGTGAGATAATTGAGTTTCCCAACCAATCTGCAATACCGACCCAGATTCTCAAACAGTGCACCATCATCCATCAACAGTTTCTGATTTGGATCCATAGGAACATCAATCGGTCTGCCATCCAGCAAACCTGCTTCCTCTAGCATGTCAAGTACATGTTTCCTCTGGAATAAACAAATACCCTATTTAGATCAAGCCACCTCAATACTGAAGAAATACCTGAGTTTTCTCAAATCCTTAGTATGAAATCGATTTTGCTGGAAGGTTTTTAACTTGGCAATCCCTTCAGAATCATTTTCAGTAATCACAATATCATCTATATAGACCACCAATTGAACATATCCAACATCCGTCTGTCTATGAAACACAGAATGGTCTGTTTGACATCGAAGAAAACCAAACTCTAAAACTGCATCTGCCTTCAGAATCATTTTCAGTAATCACAATATCATCTATATAGACCACCAATTGAACATATCCAACATCCGTCTATCTATGAAACACAGAATGGTCTGTCTGACATCGAAGAAAACCAAACTCTAAAACTGCATCTGAAAACTTACCAAACCATGCCCTCGGTGATTGCTTCAAACCATACAAAAATTTCTTTAACCGACATACACTATCGTACTCCCCCTGAGCAGTAAACCCAGGTGGCAGCTCCATATACACCTCTTCAACCAAGTCACCATGTAGGAAGGCATTCTTGACATCTAACTGAAACAAAGGTCAATCAAGATTAGCAGCCAAAAAAATCAAGATTCGAACAGAGGAAATTTTGACAACAGGAGAGAAAGTCTCCTCATAATCAATACCATAGGTCTGAGTAAAGCCCTTCGCAACAAGCCGAGCTTTGAGACGCTCCACAGAACCATCCGGATGAAATTTAATAATATACACCCAACGACAACCAACAGTTCGTTTACCAGGAGGTAGAGGAACGAGATCCCAAGTCCCATTATGATGTAAGGCATCTATCTCCTCCTCTATAGCTTTCCTCCAACGCGGATCAGATAACACATCCTGTAAGTGCTTAGGGATAAAGATAGTAGATAATTGAGAGGTAAAACAAGAGAAGACAGGGGACAAGACATTATATGAAACAAAATGAGCAATGGGATAATTAGTAACACATGAACGAGTACCTTTTCGAAGAGCAATAGATAAAAAGTCTAAATTACCTAATGTACCAAGATCAGCAGATGGCAAGGAAGACGGTACGGGCACCTCAGTCGATGGGCGAGGACGATGAGAGTATACACGAAGAGGTAAAGTGGATGGTAACATAGTAGGCAGCGGAATATCTGACGGCGAAGGAAGAGATAGTGGTATAAGAAACGTCCCAAAGTCCAGATCCAAAGGCTGAGCAGGTGCCAGAAAATATGGAACAGATTTCTCAAATGTGACATCGGCACTAGAAAAAGTATCGTCGTAGGGGAGGACTATAGCAACGATACTCCTTCTGTTTGCCGGAGTATCCAAGAAATACACATTTGGTCGTGAGGGTCAAGTTTATCAAACTCAGGCCCAAATTGTGAACATAACAGACACACCCAAAAACTTTAGGAGTTAAGGAGAATAAGGACTTACTTACCAAGGAAAAGGACAGATTATGGACTTTGTACATTTAATGCAGATGATGACATACGATTAATAAGATGACAAGCAATGAGAACAACATCACTCCAAAAATATCGGGGAATATTCATCTAGAATAACAATGCACGGGTCACTTCCAAAAAATGACGGTTCTTGCGTTCAGCAACACCATTCTGTGGAGAGGTGTAAGCACAAGAAGTCTGATGGATAATGTCAGTTTTACTAAGATAAGCTGAAAAAGGATCAGATTCATATTCCCAAGCATTATCAGAACATAAAATACGTATACGACAACCATACTGAGTTTTTATTTACTTGCGAAAGGTCTCAAATATAGAGAATAATTCAGAACGAGCTTTCATTAGAAACAACTATGTCACACGAGAATAATCATCCACAAATGACACAAAATAAAGATATTTATTAGATAAAATATTCTTTATTAGACCCCATCCATCAGAATGTACCAACTCAAATAGGCTAGACACACGATTATTGACTCTAGACTGAAAGGACAAACGGTGATGCTTACTAAGTTGACAAGTTTCACCAGACACAGACGACACATAACTAAGACTAAGAACTTGGCGCTTCAAATTATGGAGAGAGGGATGTCCAAGACGACAATACCATTGAAAAAGAAACAAAAAGGTCTGTAGAGCCCGAGTAGGTGAATCAAAGTCAAAGTAATATAGGCCACCAGCTTCATGCCCCGTACCAATCTTCTTCTTTTTCGTCTTGAGATCCTGAAATACACAATAAGAGGGATAAAAAATTACGGAACAATTCAGAGAACGGGTAACCTTGCTAATGAAAAGTAAACTAAAAGGAAACTGAGGAACAAATAACACGGAGGATAGGGACATATCAGGACTCAAGTGAGTAGTCCCCAAACCTGAAACTTTAGAACAAGTACTATTAGCAAGAGTAACACTATGTGTGAAAGTAGCAAACTGATAAGTAGAAAAGACACCGGAATCAGCAGTCATGTGGTCAGAAGCGCCAGAGTTTATGATCCAAGGACTATGAGTGGAGGACAATAAACAAGTGGAAACGGTACCTGACTGGGCAAAAGTAACCGTGGAGGAAGATGGAACAGCCTGTTGCTGGGACATGAACTGAGCATACTCCTCACGTGTAATAGTAACCAACCCAGAGTCTGGTGGAGCTGACCGAGGTATAAAAGCAACAGCCGAGGTGTCATCCTGATAGGAAATCTGATTAACAGCACCAGAAGGTTTTCCATGTAATTCTCAACAGAAATCAACAATGTGCCCTCCAAGACCACAGTGAGTACAGGAACGAGGTCCACTACGGCCCCCACGACCACTCGTACGACCTCCTGTACGATCTCCCCGACCTCCACGATTACCACATCCACCTCGGTGACCATCACTGTGGCTACTAAGAACCACAAGAGCTCAACGATCAGTGGAGACACTATGATCGATGCCTGAAGGAGTAGACAGAGTAGCACGTTGTAAACAAGAGAAAACCTTAAGTAGAGAGAGAAGACTAGAACCACCCAAAATCTGAGAACGAATAGCCTCATATTCAGGTTTCAATCCTACCAAAAACCTAACAACATCCAAATCCTCATGTTGCTTCTGCCAAACTGTTGCATCAGTAGTGAACGGATGGTAGAACTTCAACTCCTCACAGACTCCCCGAACGTGAGAGTAATAATCCTCAAGGCTCAGAGTACCCTGATCCAGCCGAAAGTACTGCTTGCACACCTCATAAGCACGGGTAAAATTACTTGTACCAGAATACATAGTGGCCAAGTGATCCCATATCTCTTTGGCAGTGTCAAGGTAGAGCAGAGTAAAACTAATACTTGGCTCAATGTTATTCAACAGTAAAGAGATAATCTGAGCGTCCTCTTGTTCCCACTGATCAAACCCAGAAGTATCTTCCTTAGGTTTAGGATTAACCAAATATTTCTTAAAACCTTTGTCCCGAAGAAAGACTTGAACGGAACGGGACCATAAAATATAATTGGTCCCATTGAGTTTAACGGAAGTCATGGGACCATTAATAAGAACCAGAGAAGTAGAGGTAGGTGGCAAAGATGGAGCAATAGCATCTTGCTTAGGTTCCATAATAATATAACAGATAGTAAAACAGGAGCAACCTTACTGCTGGACAACTGAACGGAGCAAGAGGAAGCAACTGGACTGCTGAGCAGACAAGAGAAAACCACTGGATCGCTAAACCAGACTAGAGGACCTCGCTAGACCGCTGAACCGGACTAAAAGGCCTCGCTGGATCGCTGAACCAGACATAAAAAACGAACTGGATCGCTGAACCGGCGTGAAAGTCGATAGAACCGGTCTAAACCGGTGCCAAACTGACTGAACCGGACTGGAGAAACGGGCTAGACCGTTGAACTAGAGCAACAATAGAAGAAGCCGGTCTGAGCTGGTGCAAAACTACCTGAACCGGCTTAGAGTGGACCAAACCGGGATTGAACCGGTCTGGTCTGGGTCTTGGGCTGGACCAAGTCTGAAGTGGGCTGGAACCGACCCAAACGGACCTTGTCTTCTTCGTCTGATTAGGGTTTCAAAAGAAACCCTCGATCTTCAACGGTGTCGACACCCCACTGTCACACCACCACAACGAGTTACACAGCAGCACCACCGCAACCACCGCGAAGCCACCGATGTCGATGACCAGCAGCCACACCAACACAATCACAGAACACAGAGGCACCGATGTCGACAACGCCTCGACAACACCTCACACCAGAAACCTCCACCACAGATGTAGTACCACCACTACCACAATATGTCACCACCACCACCGAGTATCGCCACCACTATGCTGGAACTCCTACAGCAGCACCACCACAATAGTGACACCACTTCGACAGCAGCACCACCTCAACAGTGACACCACCAAGCCAAGGTAATTTTCACAACACAAAACACACTATGATTTGTATTTAGGATCGAATTGCTCTAATACCATGTTAAGTTTAGAGAATTAACACAATACTAGAGAAAGACAAAGAGTGGTCAAAACTTAACCTACTCTCATAAACCACTTGTATTTATAGTTAACTTATAATAATACAAAAGACGTATTACACCCTCTAATATTTACACATAATACCCTAATACTCTTAATAGTTGGTATCTCATTTTCATTTCATTCTTTGTTCTTTTAATTGAATAGGATCATTGTAAAGACCAAAAAAAAAATAGGGTCATTGTAGGACCATTACCAAGATTGTCCTCCATAAATCGAGGGTGCTAAGACGGATGGACTTGTTACCGACCTAACCTTAAACATTATTTGCACACAACGACTACCCTCTGATGCAAATCCTTACCCTCGACACTTTTGCTAGTGCACCTAGCAATGTACCCTTTTTCCTTTTGACTGGATGCAGCTCTTTAATATGTTGATGATGTTTTAAGCAATATGTAAAAATGTGATGTGATGATGGGTTTAGATTATTTTAGGTTCATCAGATGGCCAACTCTACCATGGAAAATTAAAAAGACAACTCCAGGTTTAGTAGGATTTGATTTAATTATTAGCTACCATATAAGAGTTCTCTTCGAGGTTAAGCGACTTTGTTACCAAGGTTTTTTTTTTTTTTTTTAATAAAAGAAGAATTTTATTATAGAAAGAAATCAAGAGCATAATACAATGTTGAGGACAAGATATCCTAAAAAATTGAGTAAATAAAAAACATTGGGAAAAAAACCAACAAAAATAGAAAATAAAATTAAAGTAAAGCCGCCGTGTAATTCCTTTGAAGATCCGACAAAGACAACACTCTAAAACTTCCCATGGTTTTGGTCCAAAGTGAAGCCATAAAAACCAATCATTCCTATGCTAATTCAGAAGGAAGAGAACAATTGTTGAAAATTCCAGCATTTCTCACAACACCAAAGAATTGCCATGAACGCACAATGTCATACTACTTTAGCTTCCTTTTTCTTTCCAAAACCATGACACTTGATGTGCAACATTGCTCTACTGTAGAAGGGCAAACCCAAGCCTCACCTATCAATTTTAATTTGAATAATGTATTCCACAAACTCCATGCCAAACCGCAGTGAGTAAATAAATGAACATTCGATTCTCCACTACTCAAACAAGTAAGGCAAATATCAAGGCTATAGGGCCTCCGAACCTGCAACAGATCGTTAGTGTTCACCCAATTAAGGACAATAGTCCAAACAAAAACTTTAATTTTCGAAAGAATTTTGGCTTTCCAAATAAATTTGGCCAAAGAGAAAGAACCAGTGTCTCTATAACTAACAAAATGTGAATAGAATTATTTGCATGAAAAAATCTTAGATTTATCTCTTAGCCAGATTCTATTATCGTGAGAAGAACAAGGTTGAAAGACATTGAGAATGTGAAGCAAATAAATCAACTCAATTGCTTCCCTACCATTAAGATGCCAAAAGAAATGAAAATCTCAAGAATATAAGTTCGTCCCCATGACAAGAAAAGAGGAAATAAGAGCCTCATGGAATGAGGATAAACGATAAACACAGGGACAAATATTATGAAAAGATGAGTTCCGAACCCATGTATCCTCCCAAAATAGAACTTTAGATCCATCTCCAACTTTATATAGGGTCAAATAAAGAAAAGAAAGGTAAATCTGTGAAATGAATTTCCAAGGATTCATGTGAGTTACATTATGCCCACATTTATTATCCCACCTATTCTTCTGAAGACCATACTTACTCTTAATTATCTTATGTCAAAGGGAATCAGGTTCTAACGGAAACCGCTATAACCATTTTCTGACAAGGCAAATGTTTTTAGACACCAAATTACCAAGTCCCAAACCCCTTTTGTCTATAGGCTTACAAATTGTCTCTCAACTCACTAAATGATCCCATTATCATCTCTTATCCAAAGACCAAAGAAAATCCATCATCAGCAAATTGCAAATGCGACACAGTTACATCATCACCACCAACTCTGAACCCCTCTATCAATCAACTATACATGTTCTGCTCTAATAATCATCCTCCTCAGGAGATCAACCACCACTGTAAATATAAGAGGCGATAAAGATCTCCTTGGAACCCAATAACATGACAGTTATGGCCATGTACTTGGCCGACGACTTCTATGTTCAGAAAGAGATCACTGATCTTTTCAATTCACAAGGTATACTATGACAAAAGAGAGTTATGAGATGGACAAGTTTCATGCTCCAATGTTGCAGAATTCGAGGACCAGTTTTCTTGAACACAGGTAAAATTGATATGATGAAGAGTTCAGATTATTTTGGGTTCTTCAAATGGCTAGTTTTGCTGAGAACTGAGAGTTAAAATGAAAACAAAAAAAAGTAGTTTTTATTAGTTTAGATTGCTAGATTTATAGAGATTTTGGTTTAGTATTATTACCATCTAGGATTTCTCTTGGAAGTCAAGTGATTTTGTTATAGTTATTTACTAGCTGGACAAGTTATAATAAGTATACTACAGTAATAGAGATTTGAGCAGAGTATGTGATGGAACAGAATTCAGATTTGGTGTTTTTCTTTGTTTGTGTCAGAGGTGTGTGTTTGGGCTTGGTTTGAGTCCCAAAGCTCATGCTATTCAAGCCCCCCCAAAACTGTCATATTTGATCCAAAAACTCTGACTTTCAAGAGGATGCTCAAAGTAAACTAGACTTAGTATCTGACTACTTCAAAGATAATAGTCCTTTGTCTTCCACACAAGCTTAGTGATATCCTCATTGTTCTTGAGCTAATGATGTGAAGGTTCTGGAGTTTCTAAAACTAGATCATACAAGTTCTTTTACTGTAAATAAAATACCTAACTCATGGAAAATCAGTAACTGCATATCTCTATGTGGGTGCGCATGTATAACACATTCACACAAGTACATGCGGGCTTAAATTAATCATAGGTATCAAAAATGCCCCCTTCATTTTTCAGAGTTACAATATGACAAAAAGAGATCCAAAGAAGTAAGATATATTTTCAATCTCACTCAAATGCTGAAAGGTAAGACATAACCTTTAAGACATTGACAAGCTTGTTGAGCTGTGCTACAACTTGTTTCAAAACCTTCTCAGTTCCAGAGACAACTATGGTAAAGAGAGCCTTGTCCTTGTTCAAACCAACAGCAAGAGACTCAATGTTGTAACCTCTCCTAGCAAAGACCCCCGCAATCCGGTTTATTATACCACTTTCATCCCCAACAAACACCGAGATGGTGTGGCGTTTCACCCTGAAATTGGCAGGTGTAAAATTACATCCAGAATAACCATAAAGGAATTCCCAAGCTGTGTAGGCAATATAAAATGCACAGTATAACTCAATATCTTTTGGCTTAAAACTCCATCGATAGACCTGAATACTTCAAACAAAATTTGTTCCAAGTTTAATACAAAGTAAACAGCAAGCAAACGTAAGATTTGCACTCTCTCAAAACATATCTTGTTCATTCAAAAGACAAGGAGTGTCTTACAGATAGGCGTGGGGAAGAGGGAGAGGGGGCCTGGTAAAGGAAACTACTCATTCATCGAGCTGTAAATCCTCATTGCCCGAATCCCGTTCAGTAGTGATTTTAGATCTTGCTTGATGAAAGATTAGCACAGTTTCAAGTTGGGGAAGCACATATATAGATATGGGCACACAACAAATAAAATAATATGACCAAACCTAAAAATTACAAGAAAGATATGCCAAGGATACATCTATAGTAAAAGATTGTATATAAGTTTACTACTATTATCACGGATAATTAATTTTCTAATAAATTCTTTAACAATAACAGAAAAATTAGTAATTTTTACTTCAAGAAAGGACATCCTATGATACATTCATATAGTGAAAAGACTAATTAAAACCAAGATTTAACTAGTCGGTTTGCTTAGAAATTCTTGTTGCCAAGAAATATGGTGTAATTAGCATATTTTATACTCCCTTGACATATGATAGTAGATAATAGTAATACTTAACAAACACTCATTTGCCTTCAAAATCATGAATTTTTCTTTATTGGTTGCATTATATGAGAATTCGAGAGGAAAAGCAAAGAATAAATTTAAAAATTATACATATTATGCTATGAATTCACTTTCACGTCTGAAGTATATTCTTTGTGGATATATATAATACGGAGGTCGACGAAGTATCCATGCTTCATAAGATTCGACAGTCATAATTAAGTGATCGAACAGTTGATGTTCTAAGTCTCACAAACCAGGGCAAATGCCAAATCACACAAGCCGAAACTTCTAAGTCCCACACGCAATTGTCATATCAACACCCAGCCTCATAACATGGTAAGAAAGAAATCTCTATTTCTCCTGTGGAAGCCCTTCTTTCAATCATGGTATAATTGAGCATGTTTCCCTCTATACATACCAAAAAGTTTATTAAAAAAAACCAAAGAGAAGAATAAAGAATACAAAGGTGCTGTTTAGTAGAGCACTAGCATAAAAAAATCAATTAATAATGACAAAGCAACATCACAATTGCAAACAAAAGTATTAATTAAATAAAACGAATTCATTTTTTTATACTTCTTAAAATCAGATAGGGACCATAAATCTCATAATAGATACCCAAAGATTCATAGAGAAATTCGATGGAACAGAATAATTTCAATGATTCAAAGTATCATTCCGAAACAAAAAAATGCGAAGCAAGACAGAGAGAGCACTGAATTGAAGGTAAAAGCTGAGAGCTTTACGTGGAGCGAGTGAGCGGAGCCGAAGCAGAGCCATTCTGATTCACAGACAACGCTGCATTATCGGTGCTTCCACTTGCGATTGCAGCTATGGACGCTACTTCTTTCTTAGGTCTAAACCCAGAAAAAGTAGATATATGCCCTAAATCTGAACTTCTCAGAATCCCCAATTCCTCTCTGCCGTTCATTTTGCTGCTGAAACTTCTACAGCTAGTAAATGCTGGTGCTTTCACTACCACACCCTTCATCCCCGCCATTGGACATTGTGACACAGCCGTCGCGGCCATGAGTCACCAAAACTGAAGCTAGAGGAGGAGGACGAGGAGGAGAGAGAGAGAGAGAGAGAGAGAGAACCCGAGGAGAGTTTGATACAGCGGTGAGAAAAGCAAGTGGCTATGGGTTTTGTTGTAATGCGGCGGCGGGTGGGGAAGGACATTAGATGGAGAATTTGAGTGCTTGACGTAGACCACGTGATACAAGTGGGTTGTGAATGGACCACCTGTATCGACAACAAAATTCGGACCAGGCTTTTCTTTCTCATTCAGCTTTGTACCAAAAACGTGTTTCTTCTGCTCCGCGTACCTTGTCTGGTCCATTGAAAAGATGGTTGCATCAAAATAAGCTTTTAAACATGGTTCGGGCTGGGGCTATCCCACGTCGGATAGCCTTGGGGTTGAGTGTGTGTATATGGCCATATGCAGCTTACACTTTTAAGTGTGAGTTTCAGATTGGTCTTGGTCAAAAAAAAAAAAAAAAACATGGTTCGGTTTGGATCAAAAAAAAAAACATGGTTCGGCGAGTTGGATGGCAACACTCTTGGTTCGGTCAATAAGTACAAAATATCACGATTGCATTGCATATTTTCCCCACTTGGTATTTACACAACAGGATATTATGCATCAATTTTGAGAAATTAGATCAATGAGTCAAATACTAAAAGTTTTAGTGACTCAAAAAAGTTTGAAAGTCAATTTGAATTTATATCCAACACGTCAACAAAAAAAATTATATCTTAAAGAGGAGTATTGAATGATTATAAAGTCCAAAATCAAAATGTTCATAATTATATGATTCGGATATATACAATAGTGCAATGAATTTGATGAGAACGACCATTACAAAAACTATCTTCCAGCGGGGACAACCTTAAGGATGTATTGTTAGTATTCATCGAGTACAAAGCAACTTGAGACAATAAAGAAGAAGTTTAATACTAAATTTTATTTACAAGCAATACACTTTTGTTGTCTTTGCTAAAGTAAGAGGAAAACTTAAGTTGGAAATATGGGCAACAGTTTTAGAATAGAGGAGATATAGGATAAAGTGAAATTCAAATTATTTTATAGATATGTTTAATTTTAATACAAATATAAATTCAAGGGGTGAGACAGTACAATTGAAGATAAAGAGATAATAAAAAGGAAACAATTCCGAAATTTAAGCTCAATTACTCTTAAGAATATCTGAAATGAAGTCGCCCATAAGATTAAAACATGATGTACTAAGTGGAGGGGTGTTTTTGACCAATTTATGTGACCAATGGATAACTTCTAGGCAAAAAGGTGTTACAACATAAATTAAGTCTAATATGTTTTTATGGTACAGAACATGGGACTACATGGAAAGATGTTCAAAAATTAAATATGATTGAAATACCAAAGTTACGATAGCTTGGTGATAAATTCAAAAATGATAGGATAAAGATTGAAAGTATCCATGAAATGTTTAAAGTAGCGCTAGTTGTAAACCCATGTGTTGCATGTATAATTAATAATATACAAATCAGATGTATAGGTTGCATTAGAAGTGAGTAAATGTATTGGATCTTAAACTCATCTTTGGGAGAAGTTAAGAAGAGAATAACTATATATTGTCTTGGTATTTTACCCATAACTTTTTATTTTGGCTTTAGCTTGACCTAATTTTTGGATAGTAGAAACTAGATTCTAAGAGCTACAAAAGTGTATTTCACAAATATTTTGTAAAGTAACTTCTAACCAGGTCAAAATTGTATTAGAAGTTCAGACAAAAAATGGGAGTTATGTTCGAACCCCAAGTCAGCGTGGCTAAAGTACTTTGTTGACTGATAGAAAGTCTGACAGAAATTGAGATACTGGGAGTAAGGAATGTTCAAACGCCAATCATGTTTGAACAAGAAACGTTCAAACGCAAATATCCATTCGAACGTAAATGCGATTTTTACAACGATCAGACTCGCGTCAACTGTTTAGATTCTGAATCTATAAATACCTAAGGACACCCCCTCCCTCTTTAGTCCTATTTCATCAGTTTTCAGCCCTAGACAATCCTAGAAAGCGAGAGAAAATGAGAAAATGCAAGATTTGAAGGGATTTTTACATCGAGAACGGATCGAACACGTTAGGATTACGTATAAACGTCGGATTGAGGTAGGAGACTCTTCTTGAGCTCTTTCATTGAGGTTAGGAACTATATATATGTATGTTTTTATCTTCTTCATGATTATAGATTAAATAATTGTTAGTCTTGAATTCATTTCGATTGAAAAGTTGTTTTGAATAAAATACATGTTTTAAATTCAAGAAACTCTTGTTCTTGAATTCCAAAACGCTAATTCTTGTGTTATGACTAAAATTATCCACGTTTTATAGCAAAATTCACATGTTCTTGATTTCTAAGCCCTAAGTTTAGTTATAATCAATGTAAATATGTTTATTGAAGATCTCTTGTATGTTTTTTTTTTTGAATTATTCCTTTTGAAAAGTTATTAAACCATGATTCTTGATTGTCATTGAATTTTATGAAAAAATTATGGAAAATATATCTTGTATGGTGGGTGTGATTAATGTGGGTTGCAACCGACAAGGTATCATAGAGGGGTTAGATGAGTTTCTTACCTTGAGGGGTTTAAAGGTTTCCTAACACTCGTAGTGGGGTTGGTGTCTTGCGAGAACTAAATCACTATTCACTCACGGTGATCGAGGTGGAGAGTTAGTATACTATTCTTGGAAAGTTACGACAATGTCGATGCATTAATGTACGCGCTTCTTGAAAACGGAGATTGTATTATTGATTGGGGGTGTGTGTGCGGGGACCAAGATATTCTCGATGTATGGATTCATGTTAGCCAATCTACATGTGTATATGAGATATATGTTGATGGTATTGATATATGTGGCTTGAGAGCTATGATCTTATTTATTCTTGAATTTTATTGTGTTTACCGTAAAGCTGAGTTCTTATCAATTGTCATTGTTTTAATTCAAATTCTTATATATTATTTTTCAAAATGAGACTTACCTATTTTAATGATTTCAAAACCTTTTTGAGTTTAAGCAAGTTTCTCAACTGAGATTTTTGATCATCCTATTATATATATAATTTTTCACATTTCGATTTTGAGGAAGATCCTAGACTAGGTGAACAAGTAGAGTGAGTTGTGGATGTAGATCAGAATGTGAATCCATATGTGAAGATTTAGAGATATTTCCTTTAGTTTTGAGTTTTAGATAATAGTTTAACAATGTTTTTGGATATTTGTCTTTATTTGGTTAATTCAAAAATTAGAAGAGATTTGGGTTTTGGATGTAATAAGAAGATTTTAATTATGTTTTGGTTGGGATTGATTTAGTTTTTTTATTTTATGTGATGAATGGTTTTTTATTATTTAATGATTATTTTAGATGCTCTCATAGTTGGAAGTTGTATAGATAGTAATGACTTCTATGGTGTATTTTGAGGCGTTACATTAGTAGAGTATAAAAAATTATGTAAGGATAATAACACATGGAATGGATCGTGAAGGGGGTGAATAGGTTAATTTCAATTTTCTTAGACAAACACTAATTTATAACCTAATTCTATCACAATTACATTTTCTCAAATTAATTCAACAATTAAGATTGAGAATCCCTTTTACACAAGAACAACCCTAAAACCAAGTAGATTGATGTTATTGATGTGTTAATTTTATGATTAACACTTGATCTTACATGGTGATCTCATCCAAGGCAACAATCACAACCAAACCACTATGAGTCTAATCAAAGCTCAAACAATCAAAACATCAAATACATAGTGCCCTTATGTGCATCAAATTGTAAGTATATATGAAAATAATAATAAAAGATACAAGCAATTTATTGACGGAGAAACCCTAAAAAAAATCATGGGGAAACACTCGGAGTTCACCAAATCCTAATCCACTATCCCAAGACTACCAGTACTTGAGTCTTATGCATCAACTAATACCCTAGTTAGACACTCATTTCTTTCCCTAAACCTCTCCCTCTTCGATGTTATGGATAGCTTCACTTGAACTCACTATCGTGTGGATCGTTTAAGCCTCAAGAAATCCTAGTACACACACAAGACTCCCGGTATGCACACTCTCCAATGAATTTGGTTGATCTCTGATCTAGATCTTCTTCTCCAATGTGTGAGATTGGATTTGAGTATCAAGAGGGGTTTTGCCTTTGGTATCTTAGGGATTTAGGATTTTTTAAGGACCTGTTAAGATTTGAAAGACTGAAAATAAGCTTGTAAAAAAGATACCCTAGCTTGAGAAGACTTGTTCTATTTATAGGCTCAAAATAGTGTTTGTCTTGGGGACTAAGTAAACTAAAATTGAGAGTAACCGCTCGAACAGTGAGAGAGCGGTCAAAGGGCGGTGACTGCTAGAATAATAAAAGAATTCAAACCATGGCAGAAGAGCAGGGCAACCTCAGGACCACCCGAGCCATCTCAAGACCGCTCAAGCGGCCTAAGAGTGACCTAGAAGGCGATCTCTACTGCCCACTCGTCCAGCCTTTCCCGATTTAATCCCTAAGTGTTCAGAGATGCTCTAGCCGAAGGTAAGCGAGTAAATGGCAGTACCTACTAGTTTTAATCCTAAAACCTAGCAAAAACCTGTCTTATTAAGCACTAAGGATGTTACTCAAATAGGGTCCAATTAATGACTCAATCCTATGTTTTTAAAATACAATAAAAGTTTAGAAAATCTTTTCTTTGAAGAACATCTAGGAGTCATTAACGGATTAATCACCAATTCTATTTTACCCTAATCATCCTAAGTCTAGAATTAAACAAAGGGTATTTAGGTCTCTAAGGTTATTAACTTTATCTTGAGCATGAAGGTGCATTCTTAGAGTCTTTGATGTGTCATTATGGCTTGAATCCTCCTGTCATTTGACACTTTCAGAACTTAAACATTGTAGCATCATGACCATGAAATAGGTTTAGATTTATAAAAGACTTCACGAAATTAGCCAATTACAAATATAATCATAATAACCTCCCCTTGTGGAAATTTTGGTGACAAAATACACAAGTAAGAAATTTACAATTACAACCCGGAAATCATTGAAAAAAATGAATTGTAAAGAAATCTCAACACTCATGTACATGTCTTTAAAACTCAATATCTTGTCGAAGGACTATCCTCAGATGAATGCTTGAAGATTGTAGTCTTGTACATCACAGCTTAAACAATACCTCGTGAAAAGCATCATATGTATGAAAGACATAACATAATCACAGGTGTGGATATCACTAAGGAAGCATTGGGCATTTCCATTTTAACATCATGCAAGTGCAAATACGTAACATATATAAGTAATGTTAACCTTTTATCCTTGAGAACCTATAGATATAGCAAAGACAATGCACAACAAGTTATCCTCCTTAGTTGGTGTTTACAAGTAAAATAACAAGTGAAAAATAAATAAAGAAAATAGGTGATTTCATGTCAAGTTTGTGTATGTAGTCCCCTTGAATTTTTGAACAAACTTCCACTCACTCTATTCTTATGCACCAAACCTAACTATTTTAACAAATTTCACCTCTAATTACTACAAAACTTCTCCCCTTTTTGTTATAAAGTGGCAAACACACAAATATAACAAGCAAGTAGAGAATCATGATATAAATGAGATAAACATGCAAAGCACATATAACATGATTAGGAAAAATGGAACAAGTAAAGGATAAACATGACATAAACCCAAAGTCGATAATGACGATAATCATAACGGCAAATGACTAAGAATGTGTCACAACAAAGGAAAATAAACAAAATAGAAGTCAATAAAGAAAAAACATAGTACTTTAATACAAGACCATGAAAGAATAAAACACTCTCAAATCTCTCATATGGTCTTATACTAAATCTCCAATGGTCCTATACTAAATCTCCAACAGCTCAAGTGGTTGTAAGAACAGGTAGTAAAACTAAGCTATCATTCCGAAGTTATAGTTTCAACCATCGCCTTAATTTGGCTTGGTCCTCATATCTCAGGAGGGGTGACTCAAATTCCTTCTTCTCAAGTAAAAGCTAATGGGACCAGAAGTAGTACACTTTAGTTCTCAGAAGAGATCACAACTGAACAACTAAGTATGATTGGCTGACAAACAAGGAGACTGCTGGAGCGGTTTTTGTAGGTTTTTTTTTTAAATCATTTTAACAGATTCAACAAACAACAACCTACGAGTTCGACCACTCATCCCTTTCGGCTCTCAACTACTTCTCTAGTTTAAAAAACATGCATGAATGTATATACAATCTTTATGAAACTAAATGCACGTGCATGATGAAATGTGGATCTAAAAGTAATGTAAATTTCAAATTCACCATTAAATGCACAAACTCATTAATAATGAAAATCAAATTTGTTTAAATATAGCAGATTCATCTTCTACTCTAAGGCAACTTGAAGAATTTAGAACTCAATGTTCATGCATCCTAGAGCAATGTTCCGTCACTTACTACTTAATTTAATTTCACTCAAACGTGTTCAAATATTATTAATCTTTAATCAATTTATATGTGTGTGGAGCCAAATTCCGACACAATTAGAATTTCGGTTATATCAAATCATTAATAAAGCTCTACATGAAATCCTAAGGCATCGTCTAAGTGAATACATAACTGGTTAGTGAATGTCCTACTCAAATTTTCTTTTTGGGCACCCCCTGGTTTTACATTCCTTCTACTCAAATAACTTCAATTAACATAATTTTGAATTTCGTATTTTACATGTTACGCTTCTAAACGTGTGTAACGTAGGTCTTTGAGCTTTACATGTGAGAAACGCCATTAAGTATATAGTACTCTCAACAATTCAAGTGCAATTGATACTAGCCATTTATTTTATGCCTCACTCCTTTTTTTAATGTTTTGGCCACATTGTGCTCATTTCTCACAGTTGACTCTTAAGCATCTTTTAAGGGATTAGGGTTTTACTAACATTTAGTTATGTGTTCACCTATCACCAATACCTAGAGTCACGTGAATTCATTAATCATCAAATATAACTACTCCTAATTATGTGGGTGAATGGTTGATGTGTACTTGATTTTATGAATTTTCTCAAGGAATGACACTATACAAGCACGCTAGGGTGAAAGACTTCACGTGATATTGCATTATTTTATACTCAATTATGCTCACTTTAGGCTTGCTAGTGGACCAACTTGTTTTACTTAACATAGAATGGGATTTATACATTTAATTCGTGTTTGTAGGTAGTCTAAGTGTAAAGGAGGGTCTTGGGCATTGAGTTAGAGGTTTTGGAAGAGT
This sequence comes from Ilex aquifolium, assembly GCA_951799425.1. NCBI lineage: Eukaryota > Viridiplantae > Streptophyta > Magnoliopsida > Aquifoliales > Aquifoliaceae > Ilex > Ilex aquifolium. The sequence goes on along the minus strand of OX637391.1, from coordinate 40,363,332 downwards.
TGGATATGTTGGGAATGATGCCAGAAGCCGTAGAGAAACAATTCAAGAACAGACAGGTTTTACCGGTAGAAAACCTACCAGTAGGTTTGTGCCAGGAAAGGGTTCTACTGGTAGTTATGCAAGTTCTACAGGTAGCTGAGCTCTCTGAAATTGCAAGAGGTTGTTTTATCTGTAGGTATTTATGTTGAACCTATAGAATAGGCTACTGGAATGGCAGAATAGGTTCCTACTGATAGCTTATTCATGTGCTACCAGTAGGTCGTGCTATAGAAAAGTTCTACCAATTGGTTTTCAATGTTTTACTAGTAGGTGAGTTATAGAATTCAACGAGGACTCTTGTCCTCAGGCATTGATTGGCTGAATCTTCAAGGATTTCTTGTAAGACTTTCAAGGCTTAATTGGAGGAAAATTAGAGAGTATTTTGGATAGATTAGGACTCTCCATATTGGTCATATCTTTGGAGATATTCTTGGAGATATTTTTGGAGATTTTCTAGAAATAAGAGTTAGACATAAAAGGAAAGATGATCTCTAGAAAATCAGTTGTATTTCTCTCTCTCTCCCTGTTTGTCGTATAAATACTAACTCATAGGGGATTGTTAGAAACACACCCATTTCCTCCTGGGACGTTTTCCCAGGGAGGCTGCTACTCCTCCTCCTTTTTCCCTATTATTTATTTAGTTTTAGTTTGCAAGCACAAGTCTTCGTTAGTTTTCAATTTTGTTGAACAAGTTATGGTATTTTATTTCTTTTGTTGTAATTGCTTTTCAATTCCAATTTAAATAAAAAATTTATTTATTTACTTTAATTTATCATGTCTTCTTTTATTGATTTTAATTTTACTTTCATCATGTTTAAGTAGTTTAATTCCGGTATAATCGGATGAGGGATTGTCATCCGTGAATGGGTGATTTTGAACTAATTAGAATTTTTTCAAAGATTAAAGTAATTTTGTTGATTGAATAATTAAAGTTAAAAACACGGGTGATATGTATATTTGCTTGCTTATTCGTAGACAACTAAGACTTGGTATGGATAATTCTTGGAATCACTGTAATCAACGTGAATGTAATTCTTTCAAAATTAATTAAATCAATTTAAATACACCTTTGCCACTGTCATTATTTTAGTTAAATATTTTTAGCTTGAATGTGTTTGATTACAATCTTCAGTGAGTTATAGAATTAGTTCAAGATGAACTCTGATGATTAACTGATTTTCTTTAATTATTGTTATTTAGTTTATTTGTTTTCAAAACTCTTTTCTAAAAAATTCAAGAGTTTTATTTTTTATTTTTTGTTTGTCACTGATCAAATTTGTCCTTCGGTTTACTTGAGGAGACGACCTCCATAATCGATCGAGTTACTAAACGATATATATTCCTATGCTTGGGAATCACTTTATTGTCTACTTGTTTTTTATGTCAAGCATCAAGCACGAAGGCATATAACTGCTAAGTTCTCTATCCCCTAAAATGACTCAAAGTAATGCATTACAACTTTGATTTAAAGATGGATATGCTAAAGCTTAGACCAAAGAGTCATTACCATGATTAACAAAGAAAAACAAACAAGAGAAAATATTTACCTTTTCATTTTTCAATGCTTTTGTATTTTTCCATAAAATAGAAAAAGTATGCATAAACATGCAGCAAGGAAAAATGAAGCAACTATACCAAATCGCAAAAAAAAAGTCTAACTAGGCATCATATGCCAACGATGGACTTGAAGATATGTAATATCAATTATTCCTCAACCTAACCCCTTCCAAGAAACAATCTTTGTTACATTCAAAACTGTACATTTTTCTATGGTGAAGTGTACAACATGACCGTCATCACACAATTGGCTAATGCTGATTTGGTTTGCCTTAAGTCCTTCTACATACAACACATTGTCCAATTTAAGTACCTAGTGGTTGAATAAAATCCTTTCCAACAACCATAGAGACATTCCCATCTCCAAATTTAATGTCCCTCCCCCGCATTTCACTAATACACAAAAATGAGACTTCTTTCCAGTCATATGTCTCGAGCATCCATTATCGAAATACCATTTATTCCCAACTTGGATTTTAATGCAACGTGTACTACAAGACAGTTCTCATGACTAGTGGATATGGTCATCTCAACAAACAAAAATAAAAACTAGGTGAAGTAAGAAAATATGCAATTAATGCCAACTAAGTGCCAAATGCAATCATATAGGGAAACTCGCTCTGATACCAATTGTAAGAAAAATAATATGTGGAATGGATCACCTTTCACAATTATACACGCGGAACTAAGACACTACCGAGAGGGGGTGAATAGGTTAATTTCAATTTGCTTGGACAAACACTAATTAATAATGTAATTCTATTACACTTATCCTTTCTTAAATTAATTAAACAATTAAGATTGAGAACCCCTTTTACAGAAAAATAACCCTAAAAATCATGTAGATTGATGTTATTGATTTGTCAATTTTATAATTAACATTCAATCTCACACAGTGATCCGATACATGGCAACAATCACAACCGAACTACTATGAATGTAATGAAAGCTAAAACAACAAACACATATTGTCTGTGTGTGCATCAAATTGAAAGTGTATATAAAAATAACAATAAAGAGCACAAGTAATTTGTTGACACAGAAACCCTCATTGGAAAAAACTATGGACAACCACTCGATGTTCACCAAAGCTTAACCCACTATCCCAAAGTCAATTGACAAGTTTTTGAGTTTTATACCTCAACAAATACCATTGTTAGACTCTCATTTCCTTAAATAAACCTCTCTGCTAAAAATTCCTCTTCAATGTTAGAGATAAGTTCACTTGAACTTGCCACCGCGTGGATTGTTTAGGCCTCGAGCAAACCTTTGACGCACCCAAGACTCCAAGTATGCACACTCTCCAATGGGTTTGGTTGATCTTCGATCTAGATCTTCTTCTCCAATGTGTGAGGTTGGATTAGAGTATCAAAATGGGTTTTGTCTTTGGTCTCTTAGGGGTCTAGGGTTCTTTAAGGATATCTAAGGTTTGAGAGACTGAAAATAAGGTTACAAATGAGATACCCTAGCTTGTGAGGTCCTTCTCTTCATAGACTTAGAATAGGGTTTATCTTGGGGACCAAGTAAATCAAAAATTCGCGAGTGACCGCTCGACTAGTGATAGGGCAGTCAGAGGGCAGTGGCTATTGGAATGGAATGACAAAAGAATTCGAGCAGCCTGAGAGCGACCCAGAGGCCGATCTCCAATGCCCACTCATTCAACTTTTCTCGATTTTATCTCTAAGTATTCAGAGACCACTCTACTGATGGCAAGTGAAAAGAGGGAGGTCCCTACTAGTTTTTAAGCCTAAAACCAAGAAAAAACTTGTCCTATTAAGAACTAAAGAGTGTTGATCAAATAGGGATAGATTTATGACTCAATCCTATGGTTTCAAAATAAAATAAAGGTTTAGAAAAAAATTTCTTTGATGAACACCTAGGATTTATTAACAGATTAATCACTGATTCTATTTTACCCTAATTATCCTAAGTCTTTAATTAAACCAAGGGTGCTTAGGTCTCTAAGGCTATTACCTTTTCCCTAAGCATGAAGGTGCATTCGAAGAGTCTTTAATGTGTCATTGTAGCTTGAACTCCTCCCTTGATTTGACGTTTTCGAAACAAGAACATGGTAGCATCATGACCATAAAATAGGTTGACATTTACAAAAGACTTCACGAAATTAGTCAATTACAAATATGATACTAACAAATGAGCTAATAGATTGATGTGGTTTGGACATGTCTATATAGGAGCTCTTTATACATTTGTCAAGAAGAGTGATAGGATACTTATGGATAACAATAAGATGTAGAGGTAGACCGCGATGATGTTAAATGAAATAATGAAAATGTATGATGTATACATTTTAATAGAACATATTTTAAAGGTCAGCTAAAAATTATTATGTTCGAGATTCATTATTCACCGATGTAGAAAATGCCCTTATTTTCTATTTTAATATGAGGCCAAAACGTTTATTGGCAATAGGTTGGCAAAAAGTGATTCATCATGCTCAAACATGAGCCAATCATTTGTTAGGCACGGTATTAGGATCATATTTGTAATTAACTAATTTCATGAAGTCGATTGTAAATCTTAACTTATTTTATGGTCATTATGCTACAACATTTAAAATTCGAAAGCAACAAATGAAGGGAGGAGTTCAAGCTACAATGACACATCAAAGACTTTCTAAATGCACCTTCATACTTAGGACAAATGTAATGACTTTAGAGACCTTAGCACCCTTGGTTTAATTTAAGACTTAGGATAATTAGGGTAAAATGGAATTGGTGATAGATCCATTCATGACTCATAGGTGTTCTTCAAAAAAAAAAAAATTCTAAACATTTATTGTGTTTTAAAACATAGGTTTGCATCATTTAATCGGACTCCACTCGAGCAACACCCTTTAATGCTTAAGGGGACAAGTTTTTGCTTGGTTTCAAGCTTAAAAACTAGTAGGATCCGCCCTTTGCTCACTTGATTTCGGTTAGAGCAGTATCTGAACACTTAGGAATAAAATCAAGAAAGGTTGAACGAGTGGGTAGTGGAGATCGCTCTCTTGAGATAAAATTTTGCCTACCAAACACCTTAAGAGCTTGAAGAAGAACCCTAGATCCCTAAGATCCAAAGACAAAACCCAACTTGATACTATAATTCAACCTCACACCTTGAATAAGAAGATCTAGATTGGGATCAACTCAAACCCATTGGAGAATGTGCATTCCAGGAGTCCTGGATTCATCCTAGTATTGCTAGAGACCTAAATGATCCGTGCAGCAAATAGTTCAAGTGAAGTTATCCATAATGTCAAAGAGGGAGTTTTGACAGAGAGATCTATTGAAGAAAATGAGCGTCTAACTATGGTACTGGTTGAGATATAAGGCTCGAGTACATTGTAAATTAACGTTTAGATAGTGGATTAGGCTTTGGTGAACCTCAAGTGGTTCCCCATTGTTTTTCCTGAGAAGGATTTTCGCGTCAACAAATTGATTATGTTCTTTATTGTTAATTTTGTAAACACTTGCAATTTGATGCACATAAGGGCACTCTATGTTTGATGATTTGATTATTTGAATTTTATATCACTCATAGTATTTTGGTTGGTTGCTTGTTGCCTCGGTTAGGATCACCGTGAGAGATAGTTAATCGTGAAATCAACAATTTTATAACTTGAATCTACATGGTTTTTAAAGTTGTTCTTGTGTAAAGGGATTTTCAATTTTTGGGTATTAAATTGACTTAAGAAGAGGTAATTGTGGTAGAATTAGGTTAAACATTGGTGTTTGACCCACCATTAAATTTTTAATTAACCTATTAACCCTCTCTAGGCAATATCTTAACTCACGTGTATAATCATGAGGGACGATCCATTTTGCGTAGAAATTTTTTTCTTCTACAATGGGTTTCAGAGCTGATCTCCCTTTCTAGAATTAAGTTAGGCACTTTGTAGGCATTTTTATGTGTTTCCTTACTTATCTTTTTTGTTGTTTTGAGACCTATTGTGACTACGAGTTAGTTTCAAATGGAGTTTCAAAGAGAATGAGGATCAGTCACGTGACCACTGCTCTTCGACCGGTCTAATTAAGCATATTGGAAGACACGTATGAGAGCTTTCCTAAAATCGTTAGATGAAAAGTGTCCATGGAAGATCTAGTTGGGTGATTTTGACTTTTGAGATGAATCTCCTTCCACCCAAGAAATTAAAGGGTGTGACAATGAGTCCTATTCGAAAAAAAAAAAAAAGATAAATTTGAGTCACCCCACTTGGGAGATGAGAAACTAGCCTTGCTTGCAAAGAAGTTTGAAAGATATTTCAAGGCTAGTAAATCTTCTAGGTCGAAGGGTAAGTTGAGTAGCCCAAAAAATCCAAAGGAGGAAAGAGAGAAAGGGGGTAGAACTTCTCAACAATAGGTTGAGAAGAAAGGGAAATACCTCCAATGTTTTGAATGTCAAGGCTTTGGACACATAGTTGTGGAGTGTCCGAGTATAAAGACGAAAGATATGCCCAAGGATAAGAGGAAGGCTAAGTGGAGCAAGAGCGAAAGTGAGTCCACCTCGAATGATGAATCCTTTTCTTAAAAAAATGAAGAGAAATTCATGGCCTTTGTTTGTTCATACTCCTCCCCCCTTTCCCAATAGAAACTTCTACGATAAAAGTTGAGAGTGAAAACAAAACTTCAAAGAGTGAAGTTAGAGAGAACTCAAGTCTTACCACGGAGGTAGACGACTTGATTGTAGAAGTCACCTCAAGTAAGGATGACTTGGAAAGTGTTGAGGATCTACAAGATACTTATGATCAATTATGTGTGTTATTCTTCGAATTAAAGAATAGGGTAATTTCCTTGAGATCGAGGCTCAATGCTAGTGAAGAAGAGAAGAAAACCCTCCATGTGGACTTCGTGAAGTCCAAAGCCCAAATTTGTGGGCTTAATGATCAAAATAAGTGCTTGAAGCCAAATTGAGCTTCCTTGAGAGAGAGAGAGAGAGAGAGAGTGTGTGTGTGTGTGTCACGGGGTAATCGAGACAAAGAAAAGTCTTGAATCAAAGTTGATCAAATTAGATAAAGACCTTTAAGAATCATAAGAACTCTAAAAAATATTTTCCTTAGGATTCAAAAAGATTGACAGGATGTTGTCTATGGGGAAGAGTGTTGGTGACAAAAGTGGTTTGGGTTTTACACATGAGAACATCGACACGACTTCTTCCAAGTCTATGTTTGTGAAGGGTAATTCCAACCCATCACCCCCACAAGTAAATACAAGCCCACCTAAGACTAGAAATGGTAAATGTATGCACTTAAAAAAGCCGGTTGTTAAGGAAATCCAAGCAAAACAATTTATGTATTACACTTGTGAAGAGCACGGTCACTATAGTTCGCATTGCATGAAAAATAGGAAAATCTTGTACAAGAAGCTCATATCTCTAACAATCAAGTCATGCATCTCACTAAGCTAATGGATAGGTTATGTGAGTCCAAGCCAAATAATGAATGCTTTAAAAAAGGCCCACAAGCTAGAGTGAATAATGTTCCTTCTACTCCCAAGGTCAAGATTGACTTAGCTACTCATGGAAAGAAGAGAATTAGTCTGCCACCCATGCCCCAAGCTAACCCTAGAGATAAGCAAAAACAAGTATGGGTGAATCGAGAGAACTTGGAGAGGCTCACCGCTTCAACCAAATTAGAAGTCATGACTGCTACCAGCCTACCAAGGAGGTCGAGTCATCTAAGAAATAGGTGAGGTGATAAAATGGACCTAGGTGCACCATTTATGTATTGCATCAAACACCCTAGGTTCATGCATTGTACATATTTTATTTGTTTATTTTGTTTTATTTTCATAAATGAAAAACATAAAAAAAAAAAAAAAAAAAATTTTGATGTCTAGTGGGACATTCATTTTAGATTTATAGTAGTTGCTTTATTTTTCCTTGTTAAGTGCATGTTTATACATATTTTTCTATTTTTATAATATAAAGGAAAATTCAAAAATAATAAAAAAATAAAAAGCAAAAATATTTTATTTTATTTATTTTTTATTGTTGATCATGATAATCACACTTTGATTGATTTGTAGTGTACCTGTCATTAAGTCAAAGTTAAGTGCATTATGATGAGAAATATTGGGGAATAAAGAACTTGATGGTTATAAGTTTTGGTGTATGATCCTTGAATTAATTCTCTTTTGCACTAGCGTGCTTGGATAATGTGTTATTTTTTTTAAAATTCAAAAACTGAGTACATGCCGACCATTAACCTCCATACTGAGGAGTCTAGCAAGCTTAATTGTTTAGTGATCTTACATGAAGTGTTGGTGATAGGTGAACACATGGCTAAAGATTAGTAATGCCCCATATCCCTTAAAAGATATCAAAGAGCCAATTGTATGGGAAAGAGCCCAATGTAGCCAAACATACAAAAGGTAAGGCAGATAATAAATGGCTAGTGTCACTTGCACTTGATTGTTAATAGTACTATATGCTTAATTTCATTGGTCACTTGTAAAGCTTAAAGATCAACGCTACACATGTTTAGAAGCATAACGTGTAAAATGTGGAATTCACAACCGTACTAATTTAAGCCATATAAGTAAAAGGAAATTAAAAATAAGAGGAAGTGTTTAAAAAGAATAGAAAACATGCATATAGAACACTCACTAATTGGCTATGTATTAACTTAGACGATGCATTACAAATTCATTTAGAGCTTTATTAATCCATTAATCTAGATGGATCCCTAATATTATCAGAGTTTGGTTTTGCACAAGTGACACTTGAATTGATCAAACACGCAATATTCAAACACGTGTGAATGAAATTGAACTAAGTAGGAGGATATTGCTCTAGGATGCATAAAAATTAAGTTATGCATTCATTAATATGCCTGTACTCGATGATGAAATAGGTATGGATATGTTGCATTGAGAATATTTGTAATCTTCATGATTAATGGCATTTTACTTTTAATTGTTGGAATTGAAAATTGCATTACATATTTTGATCCTTATTTCATCCATGCATGTGCATATAGTTGCATTTAGATTGTACATATAACCATGCATGACATTTAGAGCTTACGTGCGTAATTGGAGGAGGAATAGTGGTCTAGATATCTGAGAATTGGAAGCAAAATAGGTCTGTTACAGATACCGCTCTAGTAGCTTGCGCGTATTCTTAGTCCAAATAGCACAAAAACACGATTTTTCTCATTTCTTCACTACTTCCTTCAACCCACACATGAGCCCATCTACTTTCCTCCATACCCAAGGCAATTCCAAGCTACTAAACACATTCTAGAGTGATTTTTGGTGTGATTTGACTTTAAATATGTGATGTTCATTTGTTTTTTGCACTTTTTCATCAATTATTTTTGGAAAATGCCACCAAGAAAAGAGAGAGCTCGAGTACGTAGTTTTGATGAAAATTGTAGATTTTAAGATCCCCATTACCATGATCTTTATAGAAGACAGTTTGTTGAATGTCCGATTATGATGGAATGCAGTGTAAATTTCAACTAAGTAAGTAACACTACTATCCCATTGAATTTCGAGTTAAAAGGGTGGATTGAGCTATTCGTGGCCCTTGAGCCTGGGAATGAGATGATAGTCAGGGATATTTACGCGAATACCACTGTCGATAGATAGCATTTCATGAGTTATGTCTGAGATGTGATAGTCGAATTCTCCGCTAACTCGATTGCCACCACCTTACACCTATCTAGGGTGCCACAAGACTCTTATCATCATCGACCTTATAGTGAGGTACTCAGGCTTAGCGATGTTGCATCCAAGTTTTATGGAGCTTCTTATCTTGATGGTTGCAAATGTCAAAAGTGGTTTCAAAAGGATTTGACGAGGGAGTATCGGACGATCAATTTGATCACAAATTATAACATCAATCCTAAGACCAATGTATACAAATTCCTAACCCCATGATCCTACCTTTTACATGTCATTAGGATGGGTTTGGATCTTGATTTTCCATTAGTTATATTCGAGGTCATCTGAAAAGCTTATGATGAGGGTAGAGAGAGCGATGGTTTGTCATTTGGTTCCTTGATCACCCGAATTTGTTTTGGTAAGGGAGTTATTACACTAGACATTGATCAGAGGAAGGGACCACATAGACCACTTGGGAAGGAGTCCATGGAACAGAGTGAGACACACGCATGAACTTTGTTCGATCCCATGGAGGTTGAGGTAGAGGCTGAGGACGTAGAGCCTGAGACACCCGTTCCCACCTCTAAGCTAGGGTCATTGAGGAGTGCACCACCACCGAGGCATGCACATGCTTGCACTTCATGTGCCACACCACATAGGGTTGCACCCATATCTTCCCTTGGTCAATGGACTATTGTTATCGACATGATAGGTCATCTTCAGAGCAGCGTTGATTAGAATTAGAAACATAATATCAATACTCTCAAACTAGATTCTCTTCATGAGAGAGTTCTCGAGATTGAGCGTGACTAGAGGTCGATGCGTTGGGAAATTAGGTAACTCAGGCAGACACTACAAAATACTGGATTCAATGATGAGGATGAGCCTAAAGGAGTGCCACGTGATGCTGATGATGGTACAACCACTTGAGCTATTGGAGACTTAGTATATGACCAAATGGGAGATTTGAGAGTGTTTCATTCATTCATGATCTTGTATTAAAGTACTTTATTGTTTTTCTTTGTTGACTTTTCCTTTTGTTTATTTTTCCTTTGTCGTGACATAGTCTTTGTCATATGCTTTGATGATTTATCATTTAGACCTTGAATTAAATATTATATTTGTCCTTTTTTTTTATTCCATATGCCTATTCTTGCTAGTTGGATTGTCTTGATATCTCTTTGTTATACCATGTTTTACCTTATATGTTATGTTATGTCATTGGTTTGGCACTTTGTGACAAAAAAGTGAGAGAATTTTGGGGTAATTTTTGAGAAATGTTGGTTTGTTGGCTTGGATTAGTTGCGTGGGAATAGGGAAGGGAGAATTTGTTCAAATAATTAAGGGGAGTACATACACAAATTGTCATGAAGTCACATATTTTCTTTGTTTAATTTTTCACTTGATATATTATTTGTGACCACCAACTAAGAGAGAGAGCTTGTTGTGCTTTGTATTTGCTATATCTATAGATTATCAAGCATAATGGGCTAGCATTACTTATATATGTTGCATATTTCTACTTGCATTATGAGAACATGAAAATGCTCTATACTTCCTTGGTGATATCCATACATGTGATTATGTTATGTCGTTCATACATATGATGTTTTTTTCGAGGTATTGGTTCGAGCTGTGATGTGCAGGATTATGATCTTCAACCCATTCATCCGAAGATAGTTCTTGTACAGAGATTTAGAGATTTAGAGACTTGTACTTGAGTGTTGATATTTTTTTAAAATTCGTTTTGTTCAATGGTTTGTGAGTTGTAATTGTATAATTTCTTACTTATGTATTTTGTCACAAAATTCCCAAAGGGGGAGATTGTTAGCATCATATTTGAAATTGGCTAATTTTGTGAAATGTTTTGTAAATCTCAACTTATTTCATGGTGATGATGCTATAACGTTCAAGATCTGAAAACGCATCATATTTGTAATTGACTAATTTTGTGAAATATTTTGTAAATATCAACTTATTTCATGGTGATGATGCTACAACGTTCAAGATCTGAAAACGACAAATAAAGCAAGGAGTTCAAGCTACAACAACACATCAAAGACCTTTATAATGGACCTTCATGCTTACTGATGATGCACAAATCGGTATTGCGCAAGATCAACAGTCAAGTATATGAACAGGTGCAATTAATGAGCAATAAATAGACAATCAGTGACAGATCAATGGTAAAACAGTAAATATAGAGTCAACACAAAGATTTATAGTGGTTCAATCCGAGTGACCTACTCCACTCTCGGGAATGGCTGCGGTGGCTGGAGATCTTTATTGATGAACAATGTAATCGGGAGAGTACCTCCGGGAGTACTACAATACTTTAGGAGAGAGAAACAATGTGTATAGAGAGGTGTGTAGAGGTTTTTAAGGTGTCCCCTTCTCATCGTGAGGACTTACATTATATAGATTTACAAAGGCGGTAAGGCGGTCACTATAATTTAGTAAGTACAGTTATGGTAGGATTCTACCACTTTGGTAAGCATAATTATGGTAGGATTTGATCTCTGTATCCCGATATTCTTTCCCTCGTGCTCCTATTCTGTCGGAGAAAGGTCTTGGACTGGAATGGGCTTGATCTTAACCTTGGACTTGAATTGGAGTAGGCTTGGACTCGTACTGGAGTCAAGAGTACAAGGAAAGACTAAGGGGGAGCCTTGAGCTTTGAGCTGGATTGGTCGGACTTGGGTAGGAGTAGCAAGGAGAAGAGGAGCAAAGAGGAGGGGTGTCCAATGGGCTGCCATGGGCAGCGCCCAAGGGGCCTGCCTAGGTGGCACCCAAGGGGCTGCCATGTCCTCCTGTTTTGGGCGTTGGCCTTGGGGCTTTGGGTGTTGACCTCTTGGTGCCTTCCTCTCTAATGGGTTGACCCAGCACTGATTGGGCTCCTCTTTTGGGCTTTCTCGATTTATTTAAATTGGGCTTGGCCCAGATAAATCTGGATTCATCATTTGCCCCCCATGCTCCAAGCCTCAGACTTCTGCAAGAAGAAAGGGTTGTGGGCATGTACTTCGTCATTGCCTGAATAGGAGTTTCCTTGTTCTCCACGGCATTTTTCGTCCTAGGGGACTCGCTGAATTTACCGATATCGAATTTTTTTTTTTTAAACCCAGGTATTTTCTGCATTCTTCTGCATTGCTCTTTCTAAGTGTTGAACCACTTAGTCTCTCCTTCCTGACCCCTTTTCTTCATTTCTTCTGAGGCTTCTCCAAGAAGCTATTTCTTCAAAGCTTCTCTAGGAAGCCATTCAACAAGCTTCCTCAAGAAGCTACTCATCAAGCTTCCTCAAGAAGCTATTCACCAAGCTTCCTCAAGAAGCTTCTTCTCCTCTATTTAAAGGCTTCCTCAAGGAGTTACTGTTCATCTCTTATTTCTCTCACTCAACACCATTTTTCACTACTCTTTTGATCTTCCAAATCGAAGTGAGGTAAATGGAGACTAGAGGTTTGAAAGCTAGTGGGAAGGAGCAAAGAGGAGGCGGCGCCCAACGTGCTGCCATGGGCGGCGCCCAAGGGGCCTGCCTAGGCGACGCCAGGGGTGCTCCAGGCAGTCTTCGCGAGGTCCCTGCAAGAGGTGAGAAGTCCTTTGGAATTCTCGATCCACAATTGGGTACGAGCAATGAGGCTTCAGTCAATCCTTTCAGTGTATCAGGAGGGACCCAAGGCGTTGGCGGACAGCAAATAGGGTCCTTAAAAGAGCAAAAATGGTCCTCAAAGGAAACAGGGGACGCCTGTCATGGGCTGGGTGGCGCCCCAGGCTCTCCAGGCATGACACAGTCTCCCCTTCGTGAGGCCAGGAAACGACCGATCATCGATTTGGACAATACGAGCTTTCGAGGTATGTTTTTCAGCATCCTTTTTTACTCCTCCATTGGCATTACTATTTTCTTTCGCAATGGTTCTGAACTCGCTTTCGGGGGTATTTGCTCAGGCGAGAAGGAGATTGCTGGGGTCCCAGACGGAGGTCGTGGTGTTGAGGGAGGCAAGGGTCCTAAGATAGCCTCTATACTTAACTCCGTTGATTGCGATGAGGATATTGTTGCTATAGCGTCTTCATATGGTATTCCACCCTGCGTGACCTGTCGTCGTGCTGAGGCCGACGAATCTGCATGTTATGACTCCTTGGACGAGATTGTTGTTTACGAGGGCATGCTGGAGGCAGACATGAGGTTTCCGATACCAGGGCCTATATGCCGTGTGTTGGGACACATGTCCCTGGTTCTTGGGAGGTTGGCACCGAACGGATGGAGGGCGTTGCTGGGATTCTTTGCATTGTGGCCGCTAGTGCATGGTGCTAATGTTCCTTTTCCGTTCAAGGAATTCTTGGGCACCTATGTTCTTTTGGAGAATCCCGCTCCCCACCAAGGGTGGTACCGCTTTGCCCCGAGGTCAAGTGGTAGAGAAAGTTCTTCTTTGTCGGGGGCGAGTGGGCCACTGAATTCGATCGAGACTTGGTTCCCTCGAGATGGGATACTGTTCCTAAGGTCAAGCAAGGTAAGGATTTCTTCCTTTTTAACTTCATTCCAGTTGTCACGTATCTGTTTTTACAATGTAATTGGCTTTCTTTCAGATCCACCGACTTTATCAGTAGGGCAAGAGAGAATACTGGAGGCGGCTCGTGATTACCCATTCAAAGAGTTTGCCAAGATCATGGAGGTGTCCGGTCCCCCCAAAGCCCTTCCGAAGCCGAAGAGGAAAGGTACTTGACTTTTCAAGTCGACTCCTTGTACTCACAATATTGTTGGCTTTTTTACTTACATCGATTCTGCAGGCGCCAAAATTGACAGGTCGATGGTGGAGGAGGTCCTTGTTTCCAAGGCGGTATCTTCTTCTTCTCCTCCTCCCAAGCGAGCGAAGTCCAATGCCCCTAGTGTTTCTCAGTCAGGATCTGTTGGTCGGGCTAGCCTCGTGGAGGCAGAGCTTGGTGATGCTCCTCCTCCCCCTTCGATTGATGTCTCCTCACCCCTCAGAGATGGCTCTAGCACTACTGCGGGGGTCGAGGCTTCGGTGCCGTGTCCCACCAGAGCGGAGGGTCCGTCCAACGGTTCCCCTTTGTGCAGTGCCTCGGCGTCTATGCTGCGGGACATGAGGCTGGCTAGGGAGAGATTCTGTGATTTCGTGTCTGTCACGGAAGCCCAAGAGGTTGCCTCTTGAGGTCCAAATGGTGTAGTTAATGCCACTGTGGAGGGCTTCGTTTTGGTAAGTTCTGCTCCCTTTTTTTTGCACATGGCTTCTTTGTAATATTTTGGCTTTGTTCCTGACTTTTTTGTATTTTCATCTTTGAATGTCTATAGGTGGCTGCTGCCTTGCCCTGCTTATTCAATAACACTCTGAAGATCAGGGAGGCAGTCAACGGCTAGGTGATGGAGAGGCAGGCGTGTGATGCTGCCGAGGAGCAGCTTAGACTTGAGCGGCAGGCACAAGAGGATGCCACAGAGCTTTCACGGCAGGCACGAGAGGATGCCGAGAAGCAACAGAGGCTCGAGCGACAGGCACAAGAGGATGCCCTGGGGAGTTGAGGCAAGCGCACGAGAGGACTGCCCAGCTTGAGGCTGACCTTCATGTAGCACTCGAGAGAGCTACCCGGGCAGAGGCTCACTCTTTGGAGATAGAGAGGCTGAGGGACGCTGCTGAGAGGGGCAGGGCCGGTGCTTTCATTGATGGCTACGAGGAGCTCAAGAGGAAGGTCACAACAACATACCCTTTCAATGACTTCTCTAGCTTTCAGCCTCATGAGGCTCGTGACACTGATGATGATGATAAAGGCGATTATGTGAGCGGGAGCAGTGAGGGTCACTAGGAGTGATGCCTTTGTACTTTTTTTTTTTGTTGACAAACTATGTCTATCCTTTTGTACAAAGTTCATGGGCTTAAATGAAACACAACTTTTTTGAGAAAATATCTTGAAATTTTATTTCATAATTCCAAGTAAATATTTGAAGGAAATTGACAAAAACAGCAAATTGAATAAAAGGTAAATAGTCTAAATAGCGGTCATCAACTCATAACTCACTGCCCCCAGCTACTGGTAGTATTTCTTTAAGTGCTCTGCATTTCATGGATGAGCCAAGATCTTTCCTTCGAAGTTCTGGATTCTTTAGGTTCCCGACCTTACTACCTCTGTGACGATGTAGGGACCTTCCCAGTTGGGTCCCAACTTTCCTTCTCGAGGGTCTTTAGTACACAAGATGACCTTTTTGAGGACCAAGTCCCCGGGTAAGAAGGCACGAGGCTTCACCCTCGAGTTATAGTACTTGGTCATGCGACGCTTGTACTTTGTATTCTTGAGCATGGTTATCTCCCTCTCCTCCTCCACCAAGTCGAGGTTGATGCGGATGCCTTCTTCATTATGCAAAGGATCATGATGTTGGACCCTGAGGGAGTGTATCTGGATTTCAACGGGTATCACTGCCTCTGTCCCATAGGCTGGAGAGAAAGGGGTCTCACCCGTAGGACTTCTTGGAGTCGTTCGATAGGCTCATAGTACCCCTGGAAGTTTTTCTACCCACTTCCCTTTTGCGGTCTCCAATCTGGCTTTCAGGTTGCGGAGTATGATCCTGACAGTGACCTCTGCTTGCCCGTTCGCCTGTGGATGGGCGGGGCTGGAGTGGGGCTGTTTGATCTGGAGGTCTGCACAGAAACCGTTGAGGAGTTTGTTGTCAAACTGCTTGGCATTGTCACTTACAATGGCATATGGTATCCCAAAGCGGCAAATTAGACTCTTCCATATGAAGTCTTTTATCTTCTGGTCTGTGATTCTAGCTAAGGTTTCGGCTTCCACCCACTTAGTGAAATAGTAGATGGCTATGACTACAAACTTGCACTGACCTCGACTCACAGGGAGGGGACCCAGGATGTCAATCCCCCACATGGAGAATGGCCATGGGCTCTGGATGGTGGTGAGCTCTTCGGGTGGCTGTCTGGGCACAGTCTCAAAACGCTGGCACTTGTCACATCTCTTGACAAAGTTTCGAGTGTCTCGGATCATGGTGGGCCAATAGTATCCTTGTCTAACTGCGTTATGGGCCAATGCACGCCCTCCCGAATGATTTCCACATATCCCCTCATGAATTTCTCTCATGGCGTAGTCAGCTTCTTCGGGGGTGAAACAACGAAGTAGTGGGAGAGAATGACTTTTCTTATATAGGGTGTTCTATAGTATGACATACTTGGACGCTCTCATCCTCAACTTTCTGGCTTCCACTGGGCTATCTGGGAGATCGCCCTCCTCTAAGTAAGCTCGGATATGAGTCATCCAGTTGGACTCCGAGGATGCGCAGTGGACCTTGTCCTCCTCTGGCTTTATGGTACTAGGCTCGAATTGATGACCTGTTAGCGCTGGACCCATGAGTATGTTGGCAGAGGCAAACTTGGCAAGGGTGTCCGCCATAGCATTCTCTTCTCGAGGCACATGGTATATCTCGAAGCAGACAAACTTGGTGAGTAGGGCTTGGACCACCGAGAGGTACTCTTGCATCCTTTCCTCTTTTGCTTCGAAGTGCCCCCTCACCTGGTTGACTATGAGTTGCGAGTCACTGTAGGTTGTCAGGTTGAGGGCCTCCATCTCCAATGCCAGCTTTAAGCCTGATATGAGAGCCTCATACTCAGCCTGATTATTTAATGTGGCAAAGTGGAGGGAGACAACGTACTTTAATGGAGTGCCATGCCGACTGATCAACACTAGTCCAGCTCCACTGCCTTCGTTGGTGGAGGACCCATCTACGTAGAGCTTCCAGAATGGTGTAGCAGGTGATGGAGGCATCATTTGGGGATAAGAGTGAATGGGATGTGGTATGGGCAGTGAGGGCAACGCCCTAGGCAAGCTGGGCGACGCCATAAGCCATGTGGGCGGCGTCTGGGGCTAGATGGGCGACGCCCAAGGCTGCCCATTCCATGGGGCTGCTCCTCGGGGACGTGGGGTTCTCCTTGTGCAGCTTCGGGATTGGCCTTCTGGTGAGTGGAATTAGTGTGTACTGAACATGTGGGTGCAGGGGCACCTGGTGCTTCATCCTCAGACTCCTGCGGTAGGGTAGACTTAGCGACAAAGTTTGCAAGTGCTTGTGCTTTGATGGCAGCCCTTGGCTGGTACTGCACATCGACTTCGCTCAAGTCCACAGCCCACTTGAGCAGTCTGCCAGAGACATCAGGCTTCCCCAAAATTCTTTTGAGTGGTTGGTCTGTGACAACCACAATGGTATGGCTCTGAAAGTAGTGACGTAGGCGTCTTGCTGTGGTGACAAGGGCGAGGGCCAATTTTTCAAGCTCTGAATACCTCACCTCTGCTCCTCGATAGGCTCTGCTTACATAATATACGGGCTTCTGGACGCGTCCATCCTTTCTGATGAGGACAGAGCTCACGGCGGAGGGTGAGGAGGAGAGGTAAAGGTAGAGAGTCTCTCCTGAAACAGTATGGGAGAGAAGTGGTGGTTTGGCGAGGTAAGCCTTGAGCTTCTGGAAGGCTTCCTCTGCATCTGGGCCCCACTGGAAAGTCCTGCAGAGGATTTTAAAAAAGGGTAGGCACTTATCTACAGACTTAGAGACAAACCTGTTGAGGGTTGTTATTCTCCCATTAAGGTGTTGTACCTCCTTTGTGGAAGCAGGGGACCTCATCTCCAAGACGGCTCTGATTTTGTCTAGGTTGACTTCAATACCCCTTTTATGGACCATGAAGCCTAGGAATTTCCCTGAGCTGACGCCAAAGGCGCATTTTTCAGGGTTCAACTTTATCTTGTAGGCTCTCAACACGTCAAAGGTCTCTTGGAGGTGTGCTACATGATCATCCGATGTTGTACTTTTCACCAACATGTCGTCTACATAGACCTTCACTGTCTTTCCAATCTGGGCCTCGAACATCCTATTGACGAGGCACAAATATGTGGCTCCAGCGTTCTTGAGCCCGAAAGGCATTATCCTGTAACAATAAGTACATCTCGGGGTGATGAATGAGGTTTTCTCCTAGTCTAGAGGGAATATACTGATTTCATTGTACCAGGAGTAGGCGTCCATAAAACTCAGGAGCTCGTGTCCAGCAGTGGCGTCGATGAGGAGGTCGATGCGTAGGAGAAGATAGCTTTCCTTGGGGCAGGCTTTGTTGAGCTCTGTGAAGTCCACGCAGAGGCACCACTTCTCATTGGTTTTCGTTACCATCACCACGTTGGATAGCCAGTCGGGGTAGGCTACCTCCCTTACTGATCCATTCGTCAGCAGTTTGTCTACCTCCTCCTCCATGGCTTGCCCCATTTCAATACTTACACTCCTTAACTTCTGGCGGACGGGCTTGTATGTAGGATCAACATTGAGTCGGTGGGAGGCTACTTTGGGGTCAATGCCCTCCAAATCTTCATGGGACCAGGCAAAGACTTCTGTGTCCCGTCTGAGGAAGTCTACCAAGGCAGATGCCTGCTCGTGGGAGAGTGAGGAGCCTAGGTAGACTATCCTCTCCAGAAGGCTGTCATCTAGCACTATTGGGCGGAGCTCCTCCGCTGGTTCACCCCTCTTCATGGTACTGTCGTCTCTCGAGTCGAGCACTTCGACTTGGAGAGTCTCATGTGGTCTCCTGGCCCTCATAGAGGCCACATAGCATTCCCTGGCTGAGACTTGATCTCCTCTGATTTCCCCAATCCCGCTGGAGGTCGGGAAACGGAGGAGAAGATGATAGGTTGACAGTATTGCCTTTAGGGAGTTGAGGGCATGACGTCCAAGTATTATGTTGTAAGCAGAATGACAATCAAGTACAAGAAAGTTTACCATGATAGTAGAGCTCCTTGGTGCAGTCCCTGCTGTGACAGGTAGGGTGATAGATCCCAGGGGATGGACTCTCTCTCCTGAGAAACCAACCAAATGAGTCCTGACTGACTGTAGTCTCTCTCTACCGAGGTGAAGACTGTCGTAAGCTGTTGCAAACAGGATGTCGGCTGAGCTTCCGCTGTCGACGAGGATTCTCCTGACCTAGTAGTTGGCCACCATCAAGGTCAAGACCAGATGGTCATCATGCAGGACTTGGATCCCCTCAAGGTCTCTGTTTGAGAAGGTGATGACCTCCTCCTCCCCGTGTCGGGAGGTCTTCATTGGGCGACAGTCATGTGACCCTGCCTGTCTGGTTTTTCGAGCGTGCCCCTTCCTGGCGGAGTTGGAGTCACCTCCCCCTCCTAACCCTCCTGTGATGGTCTGAATCTCACCGAGAGGCTGCTGGTGCTCGCGTTCTTCATGTGGTGGATCTGGTCCTCGACCAGCAACATACTGCCTCAGCTGGCCTCGCTAAATAAGCTCATCAATCTGCTTCTTCAACTGGAAGTAGTCATCTGTGTCATGGTCGTGGTCGCGGTGGAAGCAACAGTACTTGCTGGGGTTCCGGCGCTTGGGGTCGGACTTCATCTTTCTGGGCCAATGGATGGCGGGGTCGTCCTGTATCTGGAACAGGATGTGCACCACCGAGGCGTTGAGTGGTGTGAAAGGTTGTCGGTCTCTCGGAGGCAGTGGACCGAGACGGTTCTTCACAGACACTCTATTGGGTTTCTTCCTCTTGTTCTCAGTCTCCCTTCTATCTTCACGGGTTTCTTTCCTCTTTTTACCTCCTCGAGAGGACTCACCCCGACGGGCCTTGGTGATGTCCTCAGTGTTCATGTATTTCTGTGTCCTGGACAGCAGCTCGGGCATGCTGGAGGGCTGCTTCTTGAGTGCAGAGAACATGAAACTGGAGGAGCGGAGTCTAGCGATAAAAGCGGCTAAGGCCACCTTATCATCTGGTTCCTCAACTTGGACAACTTCCTCGTTGAAGCGGGAAAGGTAGCCTCTGAGGCTTTCATCCCTGTCCTACTTGATAGTGAGCAGGTGGGTCACTAGTTTCTGATGGCGGCGACCCCCAATAAAGTGGGAGACGATGGACCTACTCAGCTCTGCGAAAGAGAGGATGGAGGAAGGCTTGATCTTGGAGAACCACTGACGAGCAGACCCCTTCAAGGTGGTAAGGAAAGGCTCTGCACATAATCTCCTCAGGCACATTATGAAGTTGTATGAGGGATTTGTAGGTGTCCAGGTGGTCGAGGGGGTCTTAGGTACAGTCGAAGATCTCGATGGTGGACATCTTGAACTTTGAGCGCAAAGGGTAATTGACAATGTCAACAATAAAAGGTGTATCGGTACATCTTACCAGGTAGTCCACGGCTTCAGGCGCCTGTGCCTTGACGGCGTTGAGGGCATCACCGAGTTGGTTTTGCACCTCTCTAATCTTCTCGTCCCACTGATTGGGGACATCTTCAATCGGGTGATGGCTTTCATGGTCTCCGTATTGACTTTCTCCTTCATCCTCCTGCGCAGGGGGAACACGCGAGCTTCCTGCGTGCTGAGGGGGGACTGCTAGGCGAGGGGCGCCCTGATGTGGTCTTGGGGCATTCTGGCGAGGGTCCCTATGGTGAGGGGCTGTCTGACGCCCAGACGGGGCACACAGTGGCTCTCATGTTGGAGGGAGTTGGACTCCTCCCACGGGGTGAGGGGCGACGCCCCCTTGGGCGAGCATCAGCTGGATGATCTGCTGGTTTTGGTTCACCAGCAGTTGCATGGTTTTGAGGAGTTGTTGCCCAACAACGGGGGTCGTCGTAGCAGACGATTCCGAGGGTGCGAGGGGAGGCGGAGACTCCTCCCGATGGGTCGAGTTGTTGTCTCCCAGCTGTTGGCTCATTGATCTGGTCGTAATTACCATGGATTGAAAGAGAGTAGAAAATTAGTCGTTTCCCACAGACGGCGCCAAACTGATGATGCACAAATCGGTATTGCGCAAGATCAACAGTCAAACATATGAACATGTGTAATTAATGAGTAATAAATAGACAATCAATGACAGATCAATGGCAAAATAGAAAATATAGATTCAACACAAAGATTTATAGTGATTCGGTTCGGGTGACCTACTCCACTCTCGGGAACGGCTACGGTGGCGGGAGATCTTTATTGATGAACAATGTAACTGGGAGAGTACCTTCGGGAGTACTACAATGATTTAGGAGAGAGAATCAATGTGTATAGAGAGGTGTGTAGAGGTTTTTAGGGTGTCCCCTTCTCATGGTGAGGACTTATATTATATAGATTTACAAAGGCGGTGAGGCGGTTACTATAATTTAGTAAGTACATTTATGGTAGGATTCTACCACTTTGGTAAGCATAATTATGGTAGGATTTGATCTCCGTATCCCGATATTCTTTCCCTCGTGCTCCTATTCCGTCGGAGGAAGGTCTTGGACTGGAATGGGCTTGATCTTAACCTTGGACTTGAATTGGAGTAGGCTTGGACTCGTACTGGAGTCAAGAGTACAAGGAAAGACCAAGGGGGAGCCTTGAACTTTGAGCTGGATTGGCCAGACTTGGGTAGGAGTAGCAAGGAGAAGAGGAGCAAAGAGGAGGGGCGCCCAAGGGGCTGCCATGTCCTCCTGTTTTGGGTGTTGACCTCTTGGTGCCTTCCTCTCTAATGGGTTGACCCAGCACTGATTGGGCTCCTCTTTTGGGCTTTCTCGGTTTATTTAAATTGGACTTGGCCCAGATAAATCCGGACTCATCACTTACGACAAAGGTAATAGTCTTAGAGGCCTTAGCACCATTGGTTTAATTTTAGACTTAGGATGATTAGGGTAAATGAATTCGATGATTTATCCGTTAATGACTCTTAGGTATTCTTCAAAAAAAGTTTTTTCTAAACCTTTATTATGGTTTGAAAACATAGGATTAAGTCATTAATCGGACCCCACTTGAGCAACTGTTGGAACGACAGTGCAAGATCCATTGACTGGATGTATAATCGAATAAAAAAAATTATTCGTCTGTTAACCCTACAAGTCAGAATTAGGGTTTATCTTTGACGAACAGAACAAAACGAACGAAAATAGATGCAGATCGAACAACCAGCTTAATGAACCTCACGAAGAGAGATGCAGAACGAAGGGTATTTTCATAATTTATAGAATTTCTAGAATTGATCATAGTCTTTTGGATCAAACTATAGTATTGCATATACTAGAGTTTAGAGTCATAGTTCTAGTTTGTTTCGTCTTCTAATTTTTAGTGATCTATAGGTTTTGGAGTCCTAGACACTTTGAAATCCTAATCTTTTGGGATTAGGAGTAATTGGAACTCTATGTATAGTTAGTGATATTTTTAATAAAAGATAGAGAGAGATATTTCAGAAATTTTAGTAATTTTAGAGAGATATTTTTATGTTTTGCACTTTTGTTTGACCATGTTCGGTTGCTCAAAAATATTCGAGAAATACGTGGAATTAAAAGCTTGAATCCTCGATTATCAATTGTACGCAAACTTTATAGAGTTGAGCACACTACAATCATTAAAATAAAAAAAAATCACAAATTTGTAAACCCACAAATCAAATCACATTCAATAACTCAATTGAATCAAAATTTTAGTATCGAAATTCCATATCCTAAATCAACGGGTGTAGTAGTTGGGTTGGAGTTTTGGTTGGTGGCGTTGGGTTTGAAGAGAGTATGAAGGGGGCGATGGATGACAATGGAAGAGAAAGAATAAGAGATGGAGAGTTGCTGACACACCCCATCCCGAGAGACCTGTTTAGTATCCCAAAGATGGAAGTATAACTCGACGCGTGGTAATACATACGGCTGTAATGCAAGGAAGCATTTGAAATCAATAATACCAACCACTAATCTCAAAAAAAAAAAAAAAAAAACATATAACTATATGACA
This sequence comes from Ilex aquifolium, assembly GCA_951799425.1. Classification (NCBI taxonomy): domain Eukaryota; kingdom Viridiplantae; phylum Streptophyta; class Magnoliopsida; order Aquifoliales; family Aquifoliaceae; genus Ilex; species Ilex aquifolium. Next base: position 40,340,417 of record OX637391.1, on the reverse strand, counting down.
GAGTACACAACTTTGTAACTCAATGCAACACAAAGAATTAGGGAATTCATCTCTTACATCAATAAGGAAACGAACACTCATGTACAATATGTACACAACCAATTTCCTTAACCTCCCATCTCAACTCTGCTAGTGTTGTAGTGGACCCAACTCTAAACTTTAGCTTCCTAAAAATAAATATTTTTTTAATTATAAAGCACATCATAATAAATGAAAATATGGATAAAATATCATTTCACCAAAATATGTTCACAATCTGAGGAGAACAACAAAATCAAAGTGTTTTCAACTCACTTTGAAATCTCATAATCACTGCCAAAATAACAACATAATAAATATTCTACATGTGCTATGAGTTAACAACAACATTTAAGCAATGTCAGACTATCAACAACATTTAAGCAATGTCAAGCTATCTACAACATTTAAGCAATGTCAAATTGTCTCACGACAACTGCGTAGTGTCCAAATCAATAACATGTAAGTCACGTCAAGCTACCAACAACTCTAGCACAATGGATACTACTCAATTCACAAGCTTTTCAAAAAATCACAAGTTTTTCAATAAATCATAAGCTTATCAGCAAAACGTATTTGATTCATTATTTGCTCAACTCAATATAAATCAAGTCATCAAAATTTCATTTCACATAGTGAAATAACTCATAGTAATCATATACTTTAATTTTCAATTATTATGAAGCAGTACACTTCACCTGTCACAGTTAATTAACACATCACTCAGCTTTATGCTCGATCCCTAAGTGGAATCGATATAGTATCTTCTAGACCTAACACAAATCATAACCGTACACAATGAGTTTCAACTCCGAATAACTCAACGGATGCAAACGTATGCTTATGAGCATATTTTATTTTAAGTTTTGTTCATTCCGATTCAACTCAATTTAGATCAAGACAACTCCAATACCATATCCTATTTTCATAATAACTCAACATGAAACCAAGTGATTTAGAAAGTAAGCTTCTTAAGGTTTCTAACAATAGGTCATAAGCTTAAAACAATCTCCCGTAAACCATGTTCCGATTATTTTCCAACAAGTTTTCAAATTCAATAAGTGGGCTATTTTTAGCTATTTTTAAACTAAAAACTGAATTTATACATGAAAAATATGATGTTCAAACACATACCATTAGAAAAGTCTTTGAATCTAGTTTTCAACAAAATTGATGGTGCGTCAATTTGAGTGTTCTATAAAAAGTTGTGTTCATTTTATCAAAAGGTGTCAAAGTTGTCAAATATTCCTCATATTCGATTTTTTTAATATTTTGTTTCTTTGATCCAACCCAATCCAATTTATTTCATACCACATTCAATTCAAATAAGGTTGGGTCACTTAAGCCCCATTTCCGCTCATTCACTTCACTCAAACATTTTCTCGAACATTTTTCGTGCGTTAAAGTGTTATAAGAACCCATCCCTCAAACTTAATTAAAATAGGCTTTTATCCTCACCAAATTAGCAAGAGATCAAGTTAATTATAAAGTAGGCTTCCTAAGCTTTGCAATCATCGGTCATGAGCTAAAATCGGAGTTCTATGTGAAGGATTATGTTCATTTGTTTATAAAGGTACTAAGCTGATTTTTTTCCATCAGTTACAACATTTCAGTCAAATTTAAACAGATGCCAGTTTTCACTCAAAGATAATCAGGTTCTGTACCATATATGGTTAAAATTATCTATGAGTCTGGGTTCTAACAAAAAAAAGGTACACAAATCCAAATTTTCTAGAGAGAGTTATCGCTATTTTTCCACCGAGTATCCAAGTTGTCAGTCAAAATCGGGATTACTATCACCACCTCTATTCTTCTACTCATTAACCAAAACTCACTTCAATCTACTCCAAAATTAATTAAAACCCTTCTAACAATCTCCCATAATCTTTCAATCATCCAAAATAGGTTTGGGTATCAATGTAAAAAAAATTAATTAAGCACTTTCAACAACTAAACCATAATTTGAGCTTGTAATTTTAATCAACTTCATCAACTAAGTATGAAATTCTTCTTCTTTCCTTGATGAAGACTCCACCCAAAAGATTTTTAATTGAAAGAAAATATAAAATAAACAAAACAACTTCATTTGAAGAAACTGAACCGATAGATATGAAATTCAAACTACGATGAACAACATACTCAAATTTTATATAAAAAAACGCAGATAATTTCACCGTTGAATTTGAGTTGAAACTCACCTTTTTCCTTTTCTTTTTTTCTTCTTCTCTGTTCATCCAGCTTCTATTTTTTTTCTTTTCGTTTGTTCCTTCACCGTCTGACACTCCCTTATCTCCTTCTTATTATTAAGTAAAACTACACTTCATTCCCCTTTTATTCCAGTGAATTAACTTGTAGCCCCATTCTTTGTACTATACTTCCTTTTAATTCCCAATTTCGTTAAATTTAAATACGGGTCGCTTGTCGTCGCTTGAGGGAAGGTCATAGTGGCATTCGCCAAAGAGAGAGAGAGAGAGAGAGAGAGAGAGAGAGAGAGAGAGCGAGAGATATGAGAGCGAAGTGGTGGAATTAATTTGGGAGATGGGCTTGAAAGAATGGGAAGGGAGGACAAAGTTAGGGCAAGAGATGGCGCTGGACAGAGATAGAATGGGAGTGATGGAAGGGATTTAATGGAAATTTTTGGGCATGATTAGTGGTAATTAAAAATATAATTTTTTTTAGGGGGGAGAAAATTTTTAGGATTCAATTTGGTTCGTCGGATCACAAATTTTGAGATGATCTAAGCTGTTTTTTATGTTGGGGTAACGTAGTTCGTCGAATGACCTTCTATTTTATCTTGAAACGATCTGAGCCGCTTTTTGTCTTTGGATTAAAAAAAAGCTCAACTTTATTATATATACTAGTTAATGTTAGTGCCTGAAGGTACTATGTAAAAAATATGACTCCATTATTTTTAAGAATTTTTGGCAAAATTTTCTCTAAAAACAAAACTCTAAAAAAATATAAACTTGTGTACACAATTTTTGGTCATAACATGAAGCATGTTCATTAACGATCGCTAACCTTAGAATCTCATGCACACTTTCTTTTCCATTATCTTCTTCTCGAATGTGTGACAATTGCCCATTAACAACCGATGTCGAGGTCTTCAGTTAGCACGCCATGGCTTTACCTCTTTACCATTATGTACTAACAGTAGTTATGGTGTTTCATGTTGGAAAAAATGGTTTTAAACAAGTTTATTTGAGTAACTTGAGGCTTAAATAATAGTGGGACCCACACCTCGAAATTGGTGGGACCAAGTTTAAACTCGTTCTCCTTCGCGAGGAGATTAATGTGGTATATTTATTTGTCCAAACCATTAAGATTTGAATGAGAAATTATGTCTCAAAGTGACCTATTTGAAGTGATGAAATAAACTAAGATTGGTGTAGTGAAATAAGGCTTGTCCCACATTAGAAGAAGACCAACACTTTGGTGAGTTAATATACTCCTAGTTGGCTTCATGAGTTGGGTCCCGTCTACACTACCTTGGTTATCACACACGTGCGCGCACGCCTCCCACCCGCCTGGCCTCGTCACTACCCGACCCGACCCGACCAGGCTCGAGCTTGGGCTTGGCCCAAAAAGATATAATCCTTTTGGACAAAATTCATTTGGAACAGTGCGGGTCATAGGTCAAACCAATCGGATCCAAACGCGGATTGAAATTAAAATCTCAATCGAAATTTAAATTTAAATCTAATCGGATTTTTAAAATTTATATACATTACTTTGAATTTGGCACCGAAAATGAATCTGTTTCATTCCATAATGGTTGTGTTCACTCTAGAGGTGCCTTTACCTGTTCAGATTAAAGAATGTGTCTCTTCAATCTGAACAATGGCAACTCATGCCTCTTTAGGCAATCTGAATAGCTACTAAGGGTCTATAGATAGACTGCCCCATTGCCATTTCAATCCATCCCATTTTGGATTTCAGTTTTAGAATATTTTTTCTCTCTCTCTGCATATTGTTGCATTGTTCTTTTGGTTCGGTTCAAGTATAAACACAAGTTGTGTTCGCTGAAGTATTGAAGATTGAAGTGTTGCTTCTTCAAGAACATAAAACCCGTTCTATCTTGGGGGACAGTTATTCATCGATCTTGAGCACCGAGAGGGAGCAAATCTGTCTTAAAGAGATTGTGTTTCACAAGGCTCAGATTGAAATTCTGGTTTTCTTATTCATTGTTCTTGCAGATCAGCGTCCCTGTGAGTGCAATTTTTTTGATTTCTATACATTCTGTTTAGATTAGTGCATAAGTTAGAATTTATACAATTTAATATATTCTAATTATATACATATTTTCTATAACAATCTTAAGACAGATTTTTTGTTTATAATTAGATTAAGTAATGTTATAAGTCTAAAATAGAATTTTGTATTATGTTACTGTTTTACTTTGATTTTAGTATGAAATTATTATTTTTGTTTATATAATAGAAATGGTAACTTCAAATGATTATGTTGTTCGCATAACAGTTGTTCCTACAATCGTGAGTGTGTCTCATGGTGAAATACCCGAGAATTTCAATGGCTCGGACTTCAAATGTTAGCAATCTAAGATGTTTTTCTATCTCACCACCCTTAATCTTGCAAAGTTTCTTAAGCAAGATGTTCTTTCACTTGATGAGAATGAAGCAAATATGGAAAATGTGGCAGTTGTGGATGCTTAAAAGTATTCGGATTTCTTGTGTAGAAATTACATCCTCAATGAGTTAGACAGTGCATTATACAATGTGTACAGTGTTGTCAAAATCGCGAAAGAACTTTGGGAGTTCTTGGACAAAAAGTACACTGGCACGAAAAAGTTCATTGTCGGTAAATTCTTGGATTTCAAAAATGATGGATTCTAAGACTGTCAAATCCCAAGTTCAAGAACTTCAAGTTATCCTTCATGACAACTATGCCGAAGGTATGTCTCTTAGTTAGTCGTTCCAAGTGGCTACGATTGTAGAGAAATTGCCACCCCTATGGAAGGATTTTAAGAACTACATCAAGCATAAGGGTAAGGAGATGAAACTTGAAGAATTGATTGTTTGTTTGAGGATCGTGGAGGATAACTGTAAATCCGTGAAGAAAAATGGTGTATTTAACTCTATGGAATCCAAAGTGAACATCGTGGAAGGAGGAATAAAGGCTAACAAAAAGAGGAAGCATAATGGTGATGGTCCAAGTCAAGGATCGAAGAAATTCAAAGGCAAATGCTACAACTGTGGCAAACCGGGGCATATCTCAAAAGATTGTCGTAGGCCAAAAAATTTCAAAAAGCCTAATGCTCAAGCAAACATAACTGAAACGGACAAGCTTTCTATGGAAGTCAACGATATGAATCTCTCCGCAATTATTTTAGAATGCAACTTGGTTGGTAACCCCAAAGAATGGTGGGTGGACACTGGCGCTACTCGATATATTTGTTCCAACAAATGAATGTTCTCTACTTATAAAATGCTAGATAATGATGAACAACTCTATATAGAGAATTCTTTTACCTCCAAGGTCAAAGGAAGTGAAAAACTGATAATCAAGATGACATCCGACAAAGAACTCACTTTGAACAAAGTGCTTCATATCCCAGATATTTGCAAGAATCTAGTATCCAGTTCCTTACTTAACAAGAATGGCTTTAAGTTAGTCTTTGCATTTGACCAATTTTTACTCACTAAGAATGAGATGTTTGTACATATTCTAATAATGAGAATAAGATGAATTCTTCTTACTTGCTTGAATCTTCTGATGTGTGGCATGCTAGACTAGGATATATTAATTATAATGCAATTAAAAAGTTAGTTAATTTGAATGATTTGCCAAAGATGTCTATTGATCCAAATCATAAACGTGAGACTTGTGTGGAATCAAAGTTGTCAAGAATATCTTTCAAGTCAATTGAAAGAAGTACCGAACCTCTTGAATTAATTCATAGTGATGTTTGTGACTTAAAGTTTGTGCAAACAAGAGGTGATAAAAAGTATTTTATTACTTTTATTGATGATTGCATAAGATATTGTTATGTTTACTTAATTAGAAACTCTAAGAAGTGATAGGGGTGGTGAATATGAATCTCATTTCGAAGAGTTTTGTACAACACATGGAATCATTCACCAAACGACTGCCCCCTATTCATCTCAATCAAATGGCATACCTAAACGCAAAAATCCAACATTGAAAGAAATGATGAATGCTATGTTGTCAAGTTCGGGAACACCCCAAAACTTGTGGAATTATTATCTGCTAATTATATTCTTAACAAGGTGCCTTGTAAGAAAACTAACGGAATTTTTCCAGTGCAAAAACTACAGCAAGCAATTCTTTCTCAGTTGTCGAATAATTCATTTGAGCATCATTCAAAGTTTTGCTTGCATAGTAAATCACATGGGGTTTCTTATCTTTTCTTTGTCCCAATACAGCACCTACAACAAAATCACTTGCATCACACATTAGTTCAAAGGGAAGATTTCAGTCAGGGGGTTGCATTATTGGTGCAGAAATTAACATGTCTTTTAGCTTGTCAAAGGCTTTTTGGCATGCTTCATTCCAATCAAAGATTACATCCTGACTTAGGAGGTGACACATGGGTTTTGCTATGGTACTGAAATCTTTTATGAATCTCCTGTAGAAACCTGCATGTCCTAGGAATGATCGAACATCCTTTACAGTCTTAGGGGCAGGCAAATTTCCAATCAGATCTATTTTTGCCTTGTCAACTTTCATGCCTTCAGACGACACAATGTGACCAAGGACAATGCCCTGTGTTACCATAAAATGGCATTTTTCCCAATTGAGCACTACGTTGGCTTCCTTACATCTGATCAGTACTTTCTCCAGATTGGTTAAACACAAATCGAAGGAATCACCATAGACAGAGAAGTCATCCATGAATACTTCCAAAAAAATTTCAACCATATCACTGAACAAGCTTAGCATACATCTTTGGAATGTTGCAGGAGCGTTACAAAGTCCAAATGGCATCCTTTTGAATGCAAAGGTGCCAAAGGGGCATGTGAAGGTTGTTTTCTCCTGATCATCTAGGGCTATCTCAATTTGGTTATACCCTGAATACCCATCTAAAAAAAAGTAAAATGCATGGCCTGCAATTCTCTCTAGGACTTGGTCAAGAAATGGGAGAGGAAAATGATATTTTCTAGTGACCAAATTGAGTTTTCGATAATCAATGCACATTCGCTATCCTGTGACGACTCGAGTTGGTACTAGTTCATTTGCATCATTTTTTACCACTGTGACCCCAGATTTTTTTGGCACAACTTGGGTTAGACTAACCCATTTACTATCTGAGATAGGGAAGATTATCCCTGCATCTAAGAGTTTGAGTACCTCAATTCTCACAACTTCCTTCATGTGAGGGTTTAGTCGTCGCTGCATTTAACGAGAGGGTTTTGAATCCTCTTCAAGGTATATGGCATGATTGCAGATTAACGGGCTTATACCTTTCAAGTCAGTGATGGTCCATCCAATGGTGCTTTTATGACTTCGAAGAACTTCAATCAGTTTAGACTCTTGTAAGTCTGTGAGTTTAGATGAAATTACCACTGGGTATGACTCATTCTCTCCTAAAAATGCATATTTGAGGTCAGATGGGAGAGGTTTCAATTCAAGCTTTGGTGGGCTAACACTTGATGAGACTGGCTTTGTGCCACTTGGTGAAATTTCTTCGAATTTGGGTGCCCATGTCTCAACAGTATGAGTAGGGCCACTTGGTGGATTTGGGTCATCATCTGTTATTTCTGATGAGATGAGTTCTAACAGAGATGATTCAGTAGGATCCTCACAGAATGTATCATCCAGATGTTCCTGTATCAAAGATTCTATGGAGTTTACTTCCCTTTCTTCCTTTTCTTCTTCTGGATGTTTAGCAATATTGAAAATGTTCAGTTCGAGAGTCATATTCCCAAAAGTTAATTTCATGACTCCATTCCTGCAATTGATTAAGGCATTGGAAGTTGCTAGGAATGGCCGACCAAGAATGACTGGAATTTGGTTCTCCGAATTTATTGCTGGTTGAGTATCCAGAACAATGAAGTCATCAGGGAAGACAAAACTATCTACTTGGACAAGCACATCTTCAACAATCCCTCTGGGGGTTTTGACAGATCTGTCGGCCAACTGGAGTGTGACACAAGTGGGTTTAAGTTCACCCAAACCCAACTGCTGATAGACAGAGTAGGGTAGCAAATTAACGTTGGCTCCAAGGTCTAACAAAGCTTGTTCAATCTTGAAGTTCTCAATGATACATGAGACAGTCGGACACCCTGGGTCTTTGCATTTTGGAAGGGTTTTATGTTGAAGAAGAGCACTAGCTTGTTCCGTTAGGAAAGCTCTCTTTTGGACATTCTGGCTTCTCTTGACTGTGCACAAATCTTTTAGAAACTTGGCATAAGACGGAACTTGTTTGATTGCATCCAGAAGTGGGATGTTGATATTTACTTGCTTAAAAAGCTCATAAATTTCAGGCTGATTTTTCACTTTCTGTTTGGTTTTGAGTCGATGAGGAAACGGAGCCGGAATGGGATACGAAGGTTCCCTTTTCTCAGAAGGTTCTGGCTCTTGTTCAATCATAGGCTCAGGGTCTTTCTCAAGTTCAGTCTCAATTGGTTCAGGTTCAGATGATAGATTGGCTGGGCTTGACTCAGGTTTTGGCTTGGGAATGAGTATGTCTCTGATTGTCTTGTCAATCACCTTGCCACTTCTCAGTGTCGTGACAACTTGGGCTTGGTCCTGGGTGTTTCTTGTTGTTGAAGGGTTCCCTACATGGAATTGGCCTTGTGGTTGCTTTGGTTGGGCAGAAAACTTGCCCTTTTCGTGTATGACCATGGATTGAGTCAACTTTTGGATGTGGCTTTTAAGATTCTCAAAAGATTGAGTGGTCTGGATTTTGAAATCAGTGAAAGTCTGTGTGGAATTATTGTTATAATTCATTTGGCTTTGCATGAACTGATTCAGTGTGTCCTCAAGGTTCCTCTTTTGTGGTGGTTGATATGGTTGATATGCAGGAGGTCCTTGGGGTGGTGGGTATGGCCCTTGTTGTTGGTTCATGGGTATTGGTTGTGTGTTCTTCCAACTGAAGTTAGGGTGGTTTCGTCACCCTAGATTGTATGTTTCAGAATATGGGTTGGAGTAGGGCTTGTTGAAGTTGGAAACTGCATGTGTTTGTTCCAACAAGACTTCTTTGAATGTTGGGATGGTGGGACACTCCCCAGTAGGGTGTCCTGTTAGCGCACAGATTCCACACACTTGCTCGGTGGAAGAGCTAATATCAACTTGATGGACTTTCTTCATCTCTAAAGCTTCAAGCTTTCGAGACAATGTGGACATTTTTGCTCTCAAGTCATCATCCTCTCTCAAGACATATTTTCCTCCTTGGGAAGTAGATGGTCTGGCTTCTACAGTGGTAGGGGAGGCTGAGTCCCACATTTGAGAACTGTCAGATATGGTGTCGAAAAAATTGAATGCCTCCTCCAGAATTTTTCCCATGAATTCTCATTGGGCCATCATTTCGACAAACTGACGTAGTCTAGAGGGTAAGGAGTCATAGAAAAATCCTACCAAAGTCCAATTTTCAAAAGCATGATGTGGGCAGGATTGGAGCAGATCTTTGAATCTCTCCCAACTTTGATAAAAAGTTTCTCCTTCTTTAACCGTAAAATTCATGATTTGCCTTTTTAGTGCATTTGTGCGGTGTAGAGGAAAAAACTTTCTAAAAAAATTCATTTTGTAATGCTTGCCAGTTGGGTATTGAAAAAGCTTTTAAAGAATTTAACCATTGTTTGGCTCTATCCCTCAAGGAGAAAGAAAACAGTTTCATCTTGGCCAATTCAGAATTGTCTTGAAATGTTCCACACACTTCCTCAAAATCTTTTATATGCAGATATGGATTTTCTGCATCCAATCCATGAAACACGGGTAATAACTGCACTGTCCCTGGCTTTACAGTAAAGAGGGGAGCATTTTCAGGAAAAATAAAACAAGAGGGGACACTGTTTCTTGTGGGATTTAAGTAATCCCGCAAAGTTCGGATGTTAGGGACCTCCTCCTCTCTCATAGGGACTTCTCCATTTCTTTCATTATTTGTCATACTACCCTCACAAGAGTCTGCTACTGATCTAGGTGAATTTGGTTCAGGCTGATTCACGGACACACGATTCTGCCGGCAAATTTTGAAAGCGAGGAGTGCCCTCAGTCATAAAGAAAATAAAACAAAGTTATTTACAATAAACCAAAGAATATACACAACGTTGAAGGTCTTTTTACCTTTCACCTTAAAACACCTTTTAAAGGTTCCCCGGCAACGACGCCAAAAACTTGTTCTTGACAGAATATAAGATTCTTTCCAAGAGGATTTTCTTAACAAAACAGGAGATAAGTGCTAATTAAAAAGAATCACTCTTTAGTGCAAGGATCTGGACATATAGTTAGTTATCCGGTTTTTCATAATTGTTCTTGATAACTCAATTAACTCCCGTGTCAACAGCAAGTTAATCGGAAGATAATGATGGATTGTGAGAATTAAGAACATGATTCCGATGTCTTTCTAGAAGTTTACAAGAATTGCTTATGCCGAGACTTAACCAGTCTACAAACAAGCAAGTGTTTCTACAAGACATCCAATCATGATATTAATATTTCATTCTTTAAATGAAGTACAATAAGGGGGAGTATTGAAGGGTAGTCATGAGGATCTAGCCGGGGTACTTGTCTTGAACTGATGAGTCGTTCTATGCAAGAGTCATCTGTGTCATAGAAAGAATCCACAGTTATACAAAGTACCTTAGTTTTGCTAGATGCAATCAATCATCCAATAACAAGAAGAAATAAACGTTAAGCATAAAAATAATGCACAAATATGATTCCCGGATAACTTATACATGCCCTTCTCCTCTTACTAAAGAGTGAATGAGAAACTACTCACTCTTCATGGCTTGGGTAAAGCTAGAAAAGTGAGTGATGCTCATCCCTCCAAGTAGAGAACTTAAAAGATAAAGTAACAACAAACACGGAGCCAATCTTTAACAAAGAATGGGTGAATCACGCTCCACCCTTCACGAATTTGGTAAAGCTCTAGAAAAGTGGAAGAGTTTCACTCTTCTAAGAAAGAAAGAAGCTCAAGCAATAGAAGTGAAATGCATGAACAATAAAAGTAGAAGAAAGCTAGTCACATTTGGAGGGTGGCTTCCTCAACCAAGAATTGGAGGGTTGCTTCCTCAACCAAAAGATGAACTATCTCTCTTCTATGCATGTAAAATGAAAGCATAAACATAAGCATAAGCATAAAACTACTTTTATAACAAGCAAGAGATGTTGGACTAAAGCCAAACTAATCTCTAAGATAAAGACTTCATATAAGGAAAATAAGCTAAATCTACAATGTGAGTGGGAGTCTAAGCCTCCATCAACTTTCCTACTTGGCTCCTTTAGCTCTCCAACAAGGGGAGTATTTATAGGCAAGAGGAGGAGACAAGAGGAGGTGAAGGAATAGTGTTTGCCGCCTAAGTCCAAGTGAAAAGCCAACCACTCTGCTGCCAGTCTGTGTTCGAACGTTCGAACGTGAGTTGGCGTTCGAACGTTGTTTCTGTTTTTGCACTAAGGGCATTCGAACGTTGACTGCCGTTCGAACGTTTCTTCTTTTTTTGCACTAAGGGCGTTCGAACGCCAGATGTGTTCTGACTCTTTCACTCGAGTGGTCTGTTGGTCTTCTGTGAAGTTCAGTTCCAACTCTATGCAGTAGTCTGGTCTTCAATCAACTCAAGTGCACGTTCGAACGTGAGTTGGCGTTCGAACGTAACACTCAAGTGCTTCAGAGCTTCAGTCTTCTTTCCTAACTGCAACACGCATTCTCTTAGCAGTTGAGTCTGCTACAGTGTAATGTAGACGTTCGAACGTGAGTTGGCGTTCGAACGTTCTGGCTGTGCTCCAAGCTTCTCCAATTTTGGGCTCTAATGTGCTGGTGTTACATCCAAGTGTGGTACTTGTTGTTCTTGGGTCCTTGTTCAGTTTAGGGCCTGAAATGACATCACTTAAACTCCATCAAAGTATAATTAGTCTTAAAACGGCATAGTAATATGCTAATTTTAAGTGCTAATCACCTCTATCATTCAAAGCCCACCATCTCAGAAAAATACAACCTCTAGATATATGAAATCAAAAGGGACAGAGAAGGGGGAGTAATTTCAAGATTTGGGGGGGTGAAAGCGATGGGTTAGGAGCTTTTTCTATGATAGATGGCGTAGAGAATTCGTCGTTGTTAATGAGTTCAGTAGTGAAGGAGGATGGTGACTATTGGCATGGTCACTGATGGTTCTCCATGGTGGTAGGTCGATATGTTCAGGGAGCTGTGTTGGGTTTCATAATGGTGGTGTTGTGGCTGTAGGTTGTGGGGTTGTGGTTTTGTAGGTCGTGTAAGACGCAGAAGTAGAGTGAGAGAGTTGGAAAGAGAGGGAAACAGTGGTGATGACTGGTGGCGTCACTGTCGTTTTCCGATTGTGGTGGCTGAGCATCAAGACGTGTTATCACTGGGATAAGATAGAAGATAAGGATAGAGCGGAAGACAGAGAGGTGGGCTAAGAGCAACTCCTGCTCAGCAAAATAGCTACTCAAAATATTTTTAAATATTGAATTCTCTATCTTAGTTAGCTACTTTTTAAAATTCACTCGAACCACGCTATCTATTTTAGCTAACTATTTCAACTAACTTTAACTAATTTTCAATAATATAATTCAAAAATGTCATGTGGTGTAACACGTAAACACCATAATGATGACGGAGCATAATGATGTGTCATGCCACGTCATCAAATTTTCAAATTTCAAATTTTACAACGGTCATATTTACAACGGTCATATTTTTGAAAATGTATAAATACGAATGGAGTTCAGAACTGCTTCAATTTATTCATACTCAACATCGCATTCGAGACAGAGACACTCATTCGAGACTCCAAAACTGATCTAGTCGAGCACCAGTAGATTATGCATGAAATGTTTTAGGCAGTAATATGCTAATTTTCTACGAATATTTAAACATTCATTGTCTAAGAATATTTAAGCGTGCATAATATTACAATACTTGTTTGTTTTACTACTACTCAAAAGTTGTTAGTCTATGAATAAAAAAAAACTACATTTTCTTTTCCATGATTTCCATCTGGCGGCGCTTAAAATATTCAGCTTGAATCGGAGGCATGTCACTCGTGTCCATCAACATTATTATCTCTTCCTCCTTCAATTGCTTGAGTTGTATCTTCTCTTTATCATGAGCTAGTCTCTCTTGTTCAAAAGTCAATCGCTCTTTATCATGAGCTAGTCTCTCTTGTTCTTGAAGATATGATTTTTCCATGAATTCGACTTTCTTCTCCGTCAGCATCTTTTTCTCCTCCTTCATTTCTTCAAACAGTTTCACGAAATAGGTTGAACTTGAATTATCGCCTTCAGAAAGTTTGCTCTTTGACTTTCTTGCTCTCTCTTTCGCAGCCTTTCTTCCAGTTGGCCTCTCCAAGCCCCCACTGTCGTCTCCTTTGTTTATTGATTCTAGTGTTGAAGGATTAGAGCTGCTCGGAGTTGCACCACTTTTTGTTTTTTGCTTCTTAGATTGGCTGATACCGTAGCTCATTCCAACAATGTTCAAATGGAAAAGAGCATTTGTGTAGTTCCTTATACACCTTCTTTGCATTACGGACCTGAAAATTGTACAATAATACTATGTATCATAAAAGAAAAATGCCATATTTTCACACTTGTAATTAAAATGCACTCATACCTTGTCTTTCTCAGTCAGACCACTTTGATTCAACCTTTCAATTTGGTCAAAACAGCCACAAAATTTATTGGTGGCTAGTTGAATTGTCGACCAACGATTAATCAAAGAAACCTAATTGCGATTATAATCTGACTGGGGTTTGTATTCATTGAAGTCATCTAGGTCACCACAGATTACATGCTATGAACATTAAAACAAGTTCTGAAATTTGTAGAAAAACACATTCAATTCATTGTAAAAAGGGTATGAAAATCAGCATGAAAAATGAAACCAAACTATGTTGCGTCATTTTCAACTTACCATAAAAAGACTACAATCAGTTTTAAGAGAGAACTCTAAAGAAGTTTCACCACCACAGTCAGATGGTCTAATTTTATCATTCTTTCGTCATATCTAACGGAATTACCCTACTTAATGCTATAAATTCCAGTCAATACAACCTTTAGTACATTGATCCAATAAAAGTGTATCGCAATATACAATAACTACAATAAAACATTACAAAAGTATACATTCATTCAAAGATTTCAATATCAGAACTACACCATGGAGTTCTATTGTCAACGAACACTGAGTTAGACACTCTTCCAAAAGCACTTGATAGATTCTATTTTTTCCCTTTTATACTTCATTTATTTAACCTTTTCTCTATACTCACCAAAATTGCATGCCTCAATTTCTCAAAAACAACACCAACAACATTTCACAGAGCCTAAACATCCTTAGCCAAAAATGAAATACCTACAAAATCTATATAACAATAAAAAAAACCAACACAGGATTTTAGATAAATCAAGTGCATATCTCATTGAGGCAATTCATCAAACATATTGTGAACAATGAAAAGAAACACATCTCAAAAAATTTCAAGAAGTCCATGCATTTGCTTACATATCCAACGCCAAATACTTATTTGCCACGAAACATACCAGTGGTTCCCAATCACATAAACCAAGGGAAAACTTATATTGGAGGAAGGAAGACCGATTCCTAGTGTGTGTCGTTGTGCAGAAATGGAGAGATTGGAGGAAGGAAGACATACCTAGAGGAGGAAGAACGACTGAAGGGAGATAGACCCAAGCAGCAATTGGCGAGCAATTGGCCTCTTCAGATCTGGCTAGGATGAAGACCTCCAGCTATTTTGGCGAAGAGGCTGGCTAGTGAGTTGGAGCACCGATTTTGTAGTTTTGCTCGCCAAAATAGCTAAAATGGCTGAATACCAAGCAGCCTTGGAGTTGCTCTAAGAGCATCACCAACAATACTCTCTATTTTAGAGAGCATCTTTGCTAAAATAGAGAGCATCTTTAATAAAAAATTATAATAGAGCGTAAATTTTTACACACCACTCTAATAGGACTCTATTTTTATCATTTTATTTGTCATTTTTGGCAATAAACTTGATTTTCCTCCTATTTTTCCTCTATTATTTTAAACTAGGGGTAACCTGTATCTAAAGACACGATGCAATGTAAGTGAGATATTGGTGGCTGTCAGATGAGTCTATTTGAGACCGTTAGATGGACTTATTGAAACTTGCTCTGTTTTATATTATAGATGAGATCCGTTTATCCTAAATATCTTAGATGAAAAGACAAATATATATTTTTTGTTCCAAAAAAATATAGTAGAGTGAAATTGGACTCTTAGAGAATTTAAATAAAAAATTCATTGGAGAAAAAATTTTAAGGGTTGACTATCTATAATAGAGAATTGAGTGAGAATAGAGAACTTATTAAAATGCTCTAAGCATGGAGAGGAATATATATGGGGAAAGATTGAGACGTTGAGTGGATTTGGGGGGAGAGATGGAGCGTGAGATCAAGCGGAGGAGGGATTTAGGCATGAGAGGGGGCTGGACAGAGAGACATGAAGCATGATTGAGGGGATTCAAAAATTAAATTTTTTCGGATAGAGTAAAAAATTTGGGAGTGAATCTAGTACGTCGGATCAATAATTTTGAAATGATCTCAGTCGTCAGTAGTTTAAGATAACTTGAGATAACCCCGTCTGTTAGATGACCAGTTGTTTTATCCTAAAACAAATTTAGCCACTCTTTGTCTTGGATTCAAAGTTCGCTCCACTTTATTATATAAATGTAAGAAATATATAAGAAAGAAAAAATAATGGGACGGAAGAGAGAGATAAATGAGGTAATAAAAACAAGAGGTATTTTTTTCATTAAAACTATAAAAATTGACAAATGTGTACCATACACCTTATATATTGCATACACATGTTTTTAATGACTTAAAAAATACATACTTGTACTTATTGACAAAAAAGATTAATAAAATATACTGACTTCTAATTTTCACTTAATTTCACAGGTTTATTGAACCTATTCACTTCGGGCTCGAGACAGTTCGAACAATTTATACCTTTTGGAATTTTGCAATCCAAATATGGGATAAGTGGACCCCTAGTTAATTTTACCCTACCCCCATTATGTAATTCCACTTTATCTTGCTTACCAAACACCCCATAGGGGTGTTTGGATGGCCATGGAAGGATTAGGTTGGATTGGATTTGAATCCAAATCCAATCCAACCAAATCCAAAGTAATTCGGACTATTTTGGATCCAATCAATATTATTCAATCCAATACTTGATTTGGATAGAAATAATGTGAACCGTGGGCTCCATTCATATGTCCAAATCAATTTAAATGAAATGACCATTACACCCTTTACAAGGAAGTGTAATCCAATCCTATACTAAGTTTGGATGGGTAGTAGGGTGGGTAAAATTAGTTTGGATGAATAGTTATTTGGAAATAATAACTTTTTTTTTAGCAAAACAATAAAATTTTATTTATTCACAAAACAGAAGAGTACAAGAAACAAAGATAAGGCACAAACGCCAAACAAAAAACAAAACAAACTCAAAAACAAGGCACATACATCTTTAAACAACCAAAATCAGAAAACTCCCTCAAACATCAACATCTCCTAGCCCAAGATCTTCATCACAACCACCCTTTTCTTCAAAAAAATTTCAAACAAATCAACACTTCCTTAAAGACAAAAATTCAAAAGCAGGCTTAGCCCTTATCATCAAAAACCACAGTCTTCCTTTTGCGTAGAACAGGCAGTCCCCTCTGGTCACTAAGCAGAGCATTTCCAACCTCAAAAGGCAATTGTAAGTCAACCGAAAAATTCACAGACGTCCTACTCAACACAGCTTGAGCAGCCAACCTATCAGCAACTGCATTAGTCTGTCGAAAAACATGAATCAGTCGATATTTCAAACCTTCTAGAAGACCTCTGATCTGCCTCATATATCCCAGACAAGCCCAAGGGCACTCACAACCTCCCAAAACAAAATTCACAAGAACTATGGAATCACATTCAATTAAAAAACCATAATAATTCAGACCATATTTCATAATTAGCTGCAAACCATCATATAAAGCTCTAAACTCAACAATCATATTTGAGCAGGTACCATAATAAAAAGAAGAAGCCAAATTTGAGGTAGGTTCTCCATTCTACTCAGTAACTATTAACAAATTTGAATGCCATAAAATAAGTTGTACTTATTTGGAAGCAAAATTATGATTTAGTATATTATATAGAGTTTAAAAAATATTTATATTTTTATAATGTTTAATCCGTTGGTTTAACAACACAAGATCATACAACAATTTGGATCATCCCAGGGTTATCAGGAATTAAATGATTATCAGCCAAACAAAGAATAAAAATTTGAATCAAACAAAGTAATGTAATTCATCAAATTTCTATAACAAAAGCAACCCATCAGATCACTTTAAACAAATCCTGAAACAAAATAAAACCAAAAACTAAGCTAAATACTCTCTTGATTTCTCTTTTTTAAAGTAGAAACTACATAATTACAAGAACATAATAGAGTAAAAACTCTACTTTCAGAAACCTCCAAAAGGAAACCCAAATTACCCACACCTACACTGAACCCCCAATTTTCATCTTCTTGATAGAAAGACTTTTTTGAGACAAAAACCCTAACGACCAAACTCGTGCAGAGCCATACCTTGCCTCGTCAATGCATAGACCACATCCATGCCCATCACTGTCTTGCGACTAGCGTGCTTAGTGTTGGTCACAACATCACGAATTGCATTCTTCAAGAAGATCTTAAGCACACTAGATGGTTAACAGAGACAAGCACAACAGACGGAGCAAGGGATAGAAACGGAGAAGAGAAAGAGAGAGAGACCTTCGGGCATGTGAGGGGGACCAGTGAGCGCTGTTCGCAAGAAGGGGGGACCAGTGGGGTGAAATGGAGAGAAAATGAGATAAAAACCCTAGCTAATTTACTGTATATGGGTGTTTTGGTAATTACATCACCCATCCTTTTGGTGGGTTTAGAAATCCCAAAGTTCAGGTAGGTTAAAAGTAATTGGTTCAGAGGGGATAAGTGGTCTCAAAGCATACGGGCCGATTTTTTTAGTCCAACGATTATCCCATGTGATATTGTGGATTCAAAGTTGGGTTTTGTGGGCCCGCAAATTATTTTACCCAATCCGGCTGGTGTTATCTCTCTTTATCCATTAAACCCAACACACCCATAATATATTTCAAGGGGTAAAATGAACTTATTTACCCAAAAGAAGGATAAATTGAACTTTTACCCACTGATTATATCCTAATTATTATATTACCTCATTAAGAGAAACCTCATTAATTATTGTGTTTCTCATAGTAGTACCTCTAATAATTAGGACTATGAGCTTTTATGTTGACTCGATCGTAGATGTTGGTTGTAAATTGCATGGAAATTTATGTCATTGAATTATGTGACTATGCTTTAATTATGTTCCAAAATCCAATTATGAAAGGATGGTTTTCCATTCAAATATAATGGAGATTTGATTTGAAAATTAGGGCCTAACAGCCAAAAGAAAACGTCAAATTCAGTTTCACTTCCAAAACACACTACGCGACAGTACGGTCTGTAAAATCACCCCCTCGTATAAATATTCACCGTTTGCGGATCAAGGATATTCTCCTTTCCTCCCTCCCTCCCTCCCGCTTCTCGCTTTCCTCATTGCAAAATCAACTTCGTAATTTGTGTAACCGTGTTTGATGGGTTAATTGATCGCTCGGTCATCTGAGGTGAGTGTTTGAGCTCTTTCTTCCACGCAGAGCCTTTCTCTAGAGGTTTTTTTTTTTTTTAATTTAAATTCTCTTATGTTTTATGCGCCATTAACAAACGCTCTTTAGCTTGTTTGATATGTTACCTAATTTCAATGTTTCTTAATCGTTTCCGAGTTTTGATCAATTTAATTATGAACGGGTCGAAATATACCTATACGCATATACTAGGGATTTTCTCCTATGTGGGTTGGATTTGATGTTATTCAAACCAAGACATTATGCTTAAACAATGGAGGGGAACCCTTATTTATATATTTTTTACTTCCATTTCCACGAATTGCTTAGCAAGTAAAATGACTGACAGTCAAAACAATATATACAATGTGAGAAATCTAGAATCTAGAAGAGAGAATGGTTCCACAGAATTCTTTTATGGCCCAAAAGGGTGCATACTTGAGTTTTCGGTCTCTCACTATGAATCTGTTGTTAGGGGCTGTATCCGCTGGGATTTTTGGTTAATATTCATGCATCCAGGAACTTTATGTGTAAAAATCCAGAAAAATAAGAACCATATATAGTGGTCTGTGTCTGAATGTGGATTGTGGAGACAGTTGAAATGGACTGTGGAGGCATTAGAAACTAGTATGAGGATCTGTGGGTTTGCCTGGATTGGTGGGAAGGGAATGGATGCCGACAGCACATTGGGCAGCCTCTTTTGTGTGATGTTTATGGTGATTATCTAAATACAGGTTACTTATTGTTGGTATTTTTGTCAGAATAATTACTGAAGCAAGTTTTTTTGTTTGACATGAATGAAGGTAGCTATTGATTAACCTATACATCAGTATTCCAACAACTTAAAACCTCCCATGTATTGTGGTTATGGTGTTTTACAGACTGGCTATATTGGCAGATTTTTCCTGAATTCATAATGGCTTCAAGAGCGATATTGCAAAGAAAGAAGTACCTCTTAAATTCCTTGAAGCATCCCACACACTTGGTTCAAGTCTTTTCAAGCTTTGAGCATGACGGATCAGCTCAGATTCCTAATTCATGGCATTTCAGCCGGGCTGCAATTCTACCATCAGCAAATACAGATTGCAGAACTGAAGGAGATTCATGTTCTCTAACCAAAGAGGAAAAGTTGACTGTTTCAACCAGTGGATTTCTGTGGCGTAATGATTTTTGTAGGTTTTCAAATTTGGGTTGTGGGATTGGAAGAACAGGTTTTGTTCCCCATTTGGGAGATTGGCGGGCATCAGCGTATGTACACTATTATTCCACCAACACAGCTGGCCAACCTGAACTGCGTAGTCGTAAGGATGGAAATGAAGAACCAGTTATCAAACAGAAAAAAGAAGCTTCACCAGAGGAATGTGACCAAGCAGTTGAAGGTTTGAGCACAGTTAAAGCTAAAGCAAAAGCTAAGCAGCTACAAGAATCTCAAAAGGGTGCTAAACCTATAATGAAGAGAGTATGGGCTATGCTTTTAGGAATTGGTCCTGCTTTAAGAGCTGTTGCTTCTATGAGCAGGTTAAAGACTTTTTCGTGTAAATTTTTTAATGCTTCAACTAATTTGGTTAGAGTATGAATTATTATCTGTTTACCATTGCCCTTCCTTACTCCAGGGAGGACTGGGCGAAGAAGTTTCGCCATTGGAAGGATGAATTTAAATCTATGTTGCAACACTACTGGTTGGGGACAAAATTACTCTGGGTTGATGTTAGGATAAGCTCAAGGTTACTGTTAAAACTTGCTAGTGGGAAGAGTCTTTCTAGGAGAGAGAGGCAACAGCTCACACGGACAACAGCTGATATTTTCAGGCTAGTTCCTTTTGCAGTTTTTATTATTGTTCCATTCATGGAGTTCTTGCTACCAGTGTTCCTGAAATTGTTTCCCAACATGTTGCCATCAACCTTCCAGGACAAGATGAAGGAGCAGGTAATCTATGTTGTGGTTGTTACCAAATATCGTACAACTGCTATAGGCCCAACTTATGTAGTATGTTAGAGCATATCACTGAAACCAGTTTCTACAGTCGGTTTCCTTGTATGGGCTTCCTTTTCATTTTGAGTTGGCCTGTATTCTGTTCCATTAGACATGTTGTGAGCAAAGCAAGGAATTGTTTGAGAAAATAAAGCATCGATCATTAGTGTCTTTGATGCCTACTTCTTGTCAGGTTTGTGATAACAACCTATTATTATAAGGGTTAGACTGCATGACATTGCCTCCTGTGCTTAAAAAAAAGCAGTCAACTGAGAATCCGCTTTTCTTGGACTTGGCATAGCACCAACCAGTTTTAGATCTAGCGATCTGAGCACAGTAAGTAGGATAAAGTTGAAGTCGAAGCAAAAGAATACCACATTATAGCTTTTTTTAGGGTGGGGGGAAGGCGAAGGGGATGAGGTTGGAACCCGTAACGGCATGAGTCCCCTTACCAGTTGGCCACTCCCTCATCTCAAACCACAGAATATCTTGCAAGTTTTATTTCATGATAAATCTATGATTTCAACACAGTTGAATCTGATTTTGGATTCAATGTTGTAGTATATTGCAAAATTATCTGCTGAATTTCTTTCTCTTCCCGCGTTCCCATTAATGTTCCTTAAAGTTAGAATGCATTGAGATCTTCCACCAAACGGAACCACGGTTGGGTGACAGGTCCTTGATCAGTTTGTTTTCCTACTCATTACCTATTCTCCTTTTATAAATGGTCTGAGTCTAAAAAATTATAATATGTTTGCACTTAACAACACCACTTTAAAAGACTGTTCATACATTTTACCAAGGGACACTCCAATTCTTATCCCTTTCAAAATAAATCGTCCAGTGCAAATTTAAAAGCATATTGTATGTATGCTCTATTGCTGACATCAGCCTGACTTCCATGTTTCCAATTTATTTTGCCCTGCATCATGCATCAGGGCCGGCCTAACCACAAGGCCAACAAAGCTTGGGCTTTAGGCCCCATGTTCCAAGAAGGCCCCAAAATTTCTAAACTGCATAGTTAGTCCAAATCAAAATTTTTTAGATCCATAAGATTTTAGGCCCCCAAAAAAAACTCTGAAATTTAAACCCAATCAAAAAATAAATTTGAGTAGTTTGGGCTCATAAACCCAGTCCATAACGCACCAAAACGCATTGCTCATTTTTAACCATTCGTTCTCTCTCTCTCTCTCTCTCCCCTCTCTCTCTCTCTTTCTTCTATGTGTCTGAAATATAAAACTTAAAAATCTCATGTTACGAATTGTTTTTAATTTGTATTACGAAAAATATACCAATTTTTTTTTTGTTAAATTTAAAAAATTAAAATTAGTAGACTATGATTGTTTAAAATAAAAAGAATTATTTAAAATTAAAATTGATCAAATATTCTCTAAGATCAACTATCACAAGGAAATTAGGGGATTAGTGATACTATCAATATAAAAAGATATGGTAGCAAAACTTACTAAACATAAAAATTAATTGTACTTTTAATCTCAAAAAAACAAAAAAAATATATTTAAATTATTAATATTAAAAATAAAAGGCCTCACTTTTAGTTGCTGCTTTAGGCCTAAAATAGTCTTGGGCTGTCCCCGCCCTGCATAGGACATTGGAAACTTGTAAGCATTATCAATTAATGCTTGTAGTTGTATGACCTCTCCAACATCCTTATTAATGCAATCAGCTTATGAAGAACAGAAAAAATCCAATAAGAAAGAGAGTTAGAGAACTAGATCAAGCTAAAAGACTAGCTTAAACACCCACACTCAATCCCAAAGAGTTAGAGAGAAGGCTGGCTGCTGTAGAAAACATAAAATACGTTAATATTATTCCAAAAGCTGCTGAATACAATATGGAACAACCCTTTTATAAGTCCCTAGGGTTGCCCTAATAAAAAAATCAATCTCAGCCCTTTAATTGAAGCTAATCTAAGGGCTCTAATTCTGTCCAGCAGAAAAAAAACACTAAAATGACCAAGCAGCCCAAAACAGTCACATGACTGACTTTTAAAACTCACTTGACTTTTAAAATAAAACCCTAACGACCAAACTATCCCTAAATATGACTGATAATCAAAAGAAACACTATGTAGAACATGAAAACATACTGAAAATAGAATTTAGACTAAAATAAACGACTCAAAAAAACATAAACAGCTTGTGGAATGATCACAGTAGGTTGCCACCATTAAGGTGCCTAGGCTTGGTCTTCTTTGGATGTTCAAAGGCTCGTAAAAAAACTTCTATATGCTCTGCATCAGTCCCTCCAAGTGAGAGAAAACTCGACCTCGAGTTAGCATCCTCTTCGCTGGAAGAGTCTCCATGATATGGCACCAAGTGATGAACATTAAACACATCAGAGGTCTTGATGTGGTTGGGAAGCTTCAACTTGATCTTTTCAAGGATTTCACATTCTCCAATCTTCCTTGCACTTAGCTTGTTATATTCACCTACTGGATATCGATCTTTGGTCAATACGATCCACACATAATCTCCAACATCAAAGATCACTCATCTCCTACCCTTATCAACATGTTCCTTGTACTTTTGATTGCTCTCTAGAATCTGCCGCTGCACCTTTTTGTGAATTTGCTTAATATTTTCTACCAAATCTTCAGCTTTAGAACTCACCCAACTTGTTAAAGGAAGAGGAATCAAATCCAAGACACTGTTTGGATTGCGTCCATACACAATCTCAAATGGACTCAGCTTTGTCGTGCGATTCTTGGACCAGTTAAAAGCAAATTTTGCATGAGAGAGAATCTGATCCCATTGCTTAAGATTATTTCCAACATGGCTGCGAATCAGATTTCCTAAGCTTATGTTGACAATCTCAATTTGCCCATCTGTTTGAGGATGATATGCCGTACTGAAGTTTAATTTAGATCCCAATTTCTTCCATAAAGTTCTCTAAAAGTAGTTAATAAACTTCCTATCTCGATCAGAAGTAATAGACATCGGCACACCATGCAAACGAACAATAAGTATAAATTAGCGATCTGAGAAGCATCCATAGTCTTCCACAAGAAGTTGCTTCCTCTCAGGACTATTTACCTTTCGGCACCCGGCTGATTTTGTCCTGGTGCTCCACACTTGAAGTATTTATCAATTGCCCAACTAGATTGTTGTTTAGCATTAGTTGTTCTAGCATTTGGTCGCCACTGAGGTGCTGTAGTAGTACTGCCCCTTTGAGGTGCCACTTGTGTTACCCGATTGTTACTAGCAGTCTCCTTAGGTTGTGGCTTTAAAGCAGCTATACGACTAGAAGAAGATTGGTTGTTCACAACTTTACTAGATCCTCTTGTTTGCTGAATTTCTGCAGCTTTAGCACGCTGATATGCAAGTGAAACATTTCAACCCTGCAATATATCTTGCCACCTTTTGTTCTTCACTCTTGTTTAACTCATTCCTAAGAACAAGTTCAAAGAATTCCTCTGTGTAATCATCCACAGTCCTACATCCTTGCAGATAATTTTGCAACCTTTGATACATTAATTGGGTGTAGTTGTAAGGAAGAAAAGTCTCCCTTAGCTTCTTATGCATCTTTTCCCAATTAACAATCTTAGGCTTTCCTTGTCTTTGACGTGTTATGAGCAGTTGATCCCACCAAGCAGATGCTCTTCCCCTTAACTTCACTGCAACCCATTTCACCTTTTTGTTTTTCGGCACATCCTTTAAATCGAAAACTCTCTCCGCAGTGGATAACCAATCAATAAAACCTTCACCTTTCAAATCTCCAGCAAATTTTGGAATCTCTACCTTAAACCCATCATCCCAATGTTTATCATAAAACTGATTAACAGCTGGTTGGCGTGGTGCTTTTGCATGAAAAGGATTTACGAAATCCTCTTCAAGGTAATCCTCCTCCTCACATTCGACGCCATCTTGAAAAGGGGCCTGATTTTGCGCAACACGCTGGGCTAAAGTTTCAATCTGCCTTCTTAAATCTTCTACCATAGTGAGCATTTGCTGTTGATCAACTGCTACATTCTGATCTGGCTGAACAGCTGGCCTCCGAGGTGGATTTCTTCTCTTTGGCGGCATCTTGCAAACCCAAAGACGAAATCTATCAAATCACCAAGAAACCCGAGAGGATCAGAACGTGCTCTAATACCAACTAATGCAATCACTTTATGAAGAACATAAAAATCCAATAAGAAGGAAAGTCAGAGAACTAGATCAAGCTAAAAGACTAGCTTAAACACCCACACTCAATCCCAAAGAGTGGGAGAGAAGGCTGGCTGCTGTAGAAAGCAGAAAATAAGTTAATATTATTCCAAAAGCTGCTGAATACAATGTGGAACAACCCTTTTATAAGTCCCTAGGGTTGCCCTAATAAAAGAATCAATCTCAGCCCTTTAATTAAAGCTAATCTAAGGGCTCCAATTCTGTCCAGCTGAAAAAAGACACTAAAATTACCAAGCAGCCCAAAACAGTCAGTCATAAAACTCACATGACTTTTAAAATAAAACCCTAACGACCAAACTACCCCTAAATATAACTGATAATCAAAAGAAACACTATGTAGAACATGAAAACATATTGAAAATAGAATTTAGACTAAAATAAATGACTCAAAAAAACATAAACAACTTGTGGGCCACCATTAAGGTGTCTAGGCTTGTTCTTGTTTGGATGTTCAAAGGCTCGTAAAAAAACTTCTCCTATATGCTCTGTATCATTTATCATACTATCCAAACTGCCATTCAAACTCAACATTTTTGCAAAAGAATTAAAAAGCAAGTAACTTAGCATCGTCTAGGCCAAAAGTGTAAAACAAGAAAGTAAGCATAGCATGTGATTGTGAGGGCATAACAACAATTACTAATTTATCCGTGCGATAATTTCTCAGTCCTTTAATAAGATCTCCTGGCTTTATATTGACCAATAAACAATGTTATACGTGGTTAAACAACCTGAAAATTGATATATTTGAGATTTGGCTTATATATAATCTGCGTTGCTCCTAGATACGTTCTTGCAAAGAAGGTCCTAAGTATATCAATGTTTGTGTGTGGGCCCTGGTGTAGTGGTAAAGCTGCTCCATTATAAACAAAGTGTACAGGTTAGAGGGTCGAAAATACTGTTTGCGTGCATGGTTAAGACTCTGTACATTTGACCCTCGCTAGACCTTATAGTAGCAGGAGTTTTATGCATTGGTCTGCCGTTGAAGTATGCTAATGTTTGAGGTTGCGGCTTAGATATTATCCTGTTATAATCTTGTGCTCAATAATGAATTAGCTAGGAGGTGTTTATTTCATCATGTTCATGTTCCTTTTTTAATGTGTTCATCTATTACTTTTTGGTGTACTTTAGTAAAGTTTAGAATGTAAGTGAAAGCTGTTGTGCCACTTAAAACAAGCTAATCAGTATAAGTGTGGAATATTTTGGGTAGTTATCTATTTGCATTTGCTTGGGTTTGGGTGAGAAAAAGGATGGTGTAATGATGGTTGGATTATGGCATAAAACTACATGCTAAGCAACAGCTGGAACACTCTCAGTCAACCTAATCTCACCTTTGGTCAAATATCCTTTGGTGATTCTCTCTCTCTCTCTCTCACACACACACACACACACACATGCACATACACATACACACAATGTTTTCTTTCTTTGTTTTTGTGGGGATCTATGTTTTTTCTTTTTAAATTTTTTATTTGCTTTCTTCCCTCTCTGCTGAGGGGTTTATTTGGTTCTTGGGATGTTGATTTTTTTCCTTTTCACTTGTGTGGATGCCAAGCAAATCAAAGGTAAACCAAGTTGCACCATTAGGATCGTCACTATAAATTGACTGTAATATGGTTAATCCGTAGAATTTATGTGTGTTAACTAAGCCAAGTTGCACCCTTATGATTGTCCCTATAACTTGGTTATTGTAAGGTTAAGCCTTAGATTTTATCTTCGTGTGTTACCTAGTACAAAAAGGAATAATAGTGAAGAACTTGATAGATGGTACCGAATTCAGATAAACGCATTTAGCTGTATGATAACGATATTGATATATGAGACCAACATCAGGCAAGTAAGCAGGCAAGCTTGGTTCCCATGAATTTTTCCATGTGCACTATAGATTGCTCATTATCAGGGTGGTTTGCATCTTCACTGTTTAGATGTTGATGCCATGGGATGTATAACACACTTTTTTATTGGATATGCACAGTAGTTAAAATCAAAATTAATTTGTCATGCTCAAAATTTAATATTGGAATATGGTGGTTGCCCTTTTTTTTTTATTCCAATTTTTCTTTTTGATTGTTTTGCGGGATTATATTTGCTTTTTTATATATATAAAATGCTGGAGCAACTAATTGTATCTTATTTTTGATAAGGTGTTTTTGATAGTTTCCACAATTTCATATTTGAATCCACAAATGGCTTGATTAAGAGATGTCTATCCATCAACTGATCACCTTGATGCATAAAAAGTCTATGCGATTTCATCTTGAATCGATATTGTGATAACAATGCTTCAAGTCTTAACATATTGGGTAATTTAAAAGTCCAATGAAAAGCTTGGTTCATTCTTAGCCCATAGTCCTGTAAGACTGGTAATAGTGGAAGCCATTAATCTGGAAGCTTTGATCTAGTGTACAGATTGGAAAGACTCGAAAGAGATAATGCAAGAAGATTTGGAAAGACTCGAAAGAGATAATGCAAGAAGATTATCTATGTTTTATTTCGTCTCATGTGAACATCTTCTCTAAAGTTGGTAATTATGGAAGCCATACTTTGTAAGCTTTGGTCCAGAATAAAGATTGGGAGGATTTACAATAATGAATTTCGGTTTTATTTTCTTCGTAAATATGTTACAGATTGTGAATTTCTACAGATTTTTTACCATTGAATCCTATATTAGTTAAGCAGAAAATGCAGCATCTAAAATTTTGGTATCTTGGGCTTCCCAGGCAAAGAATTTGATCACAATTAAAATAACCTTGAAAAGATATCTGGAGTTTTTGCCATAATTTTTCCAAGGACCTAGGTGCAATGAGCCAAAACCCCAATTTGCTACTTCATTAGCTTGATGCGTAGTCTACAAGGGTAAAAAAGATGCACTATTACTAAAAGCTCAATCAACTGAGTACCAGCAGATTCTGGCTCATAATTGCTTTATATGCTGTCCCAAAAAAAAAAGGACATGTAAAAAAAGCTTATTATTTGTCTGTTATACTTGTAAGCCTTTTATGTTCCATAATTTCCCATGTTTAACATTTTTTCAATTTCAATTCAAATATCTCAACTTTGTAGGAGGCCCTGAAAAAGAGGCTAAATGCAAGGATAGAATATGCAAGGTTTCTGCAAGACACAGTAAAGGAGATGGCGAAGGAGGTCCAAGACTCACGGAGTGGCGAAATAAAGCAAACAGCTGAGGATCTTGATGAATTTATGACCAAGGTAAGAATTTTCTTTTTGCTTTGTTTAATGTAATCCATAATTTTTTCTCTTTACTGGTCTCTTTCCTTGAAACGAGCAAAGTAGACTCGTGAACATTTCAATTATCTTCCTTTTCTCTGCCCTTAAAACCTAAGAAAATTGGGAAAATATTTTCTTTTTTGTAATTATCCTAACATTATAACAGGTAAGAAGGGGTGCTCGTGTTTCAAATGATGAAATTTTAGGCTTTGCCAAGTTGTTCAATGATGAGCTCACTCTGGATAACATCAGCAGGTTGGTGTTATTTCTACACCTGTATAATTAGGTCATTTTCTTGCATTTAACGATTATTGTTTGGCTTATTTGGTCGTACTTACATCTCGTTAATGCAAGCACCTTGTTGAATGCAGGCCTCGATTGGTAAACATGTGCAAATACATGGGTATCGGCCCATATGGTACAGATGCGTACTTGCGTTATATGCTTCGGAAGAGACTTCAAATGTAAGCTATATTATATCCATTCGTAGTAATTTCTGTCTTAATGGTAATTTAGTTTAAAACCACTTTTAGAGGGAGAACCTATTTGAATTGTTTTTCCAAAAGAGGCATTGGACTTTTTCAAATCTACTTTTACAAGCATGTTACCTTACTCAGCTTTCATAAACTCTAGACAATCAGTCTTGAAACAAGGTGTGCTTTATGGGCATTTTTGTGAGGCAACTTTGACATTTCGATCTTTTGGTTTTCTTAAATTGGTGAATGCATACTCATCAAAACTGAATAGAAGTTAGCAAATACATTCAGCAAGCACCTATTTGAATCATTATTGTTTACCCAAGTCGATGAGCACTGTGAATGGAATCGATGGACAACCTATGGGATTGTGTATTTCCATAAAAGCTGTCAAACATCTCATGCACTCGGTCTCTTCTATTAGATAACTAGGTGGTCTCATCATGGTTTTGAGTATCAAATGACAGTGATGCATATTGTTCGATAACACAAAAGCGTAGACGCACAGCGATGTAAGAGTGGGGAGCGTGAGAGCAGTAATTATCAAAATGTCCAATATCCAAAATGTCTCTAGTCTAGAATGCCTAGGTATAGGGGTGCATTAATGTAATTATATGTTCGGTCACCTATGATACAATTAAACAATATATAAAGTGTCGCATCCCACCCCAGAAAATAGTACATATTGTCAATATCCAGAGGGTGGACACCACTCATCAATCATACCCAGTTAACCGACACATGGTATAAAACTTTCCATAACTTAATTAATAGCCAAACATTCTTTCATACATACATAATCCATATATACAACGTCTTCGTCATATTTCCCCACTTAATCCCTATCAAACGTTAAAAGCTTGACATTTAGCAGTTGTATATATTTACACGGTCAAAACATTACAAAATTTAACATCAAGACTCCATTAAACACCTCGAACCTCTATGACTTAGCAGTGGACTTCAAACTCCCCTTGATTCCCAGAAAAAGTCACAAATTATGGGGAGGGTGAGCAACCACACGCTCAATGAATGAACAATTTTAATATATTGATAACAACAAAAGCATACCTCACACATCATCATATAATGCATGCTCAATTAACAAGGAACTAACATAGATACTAACATAGAACCCTACCACTCATTAGCATACATCATTTATCATTAATTCAGCATTTGCAACAATTATAACCAAAATCACTTTACACATTTATACATGTTTGCCACTAAAACTACATAACTGCCATCATGGCTACATACCCCCACAAAGGCGTAATCATGCCAATGTCAGTTACTTATTCGCCATTTAGGCTATATTTCTGCCACTAAGGCGTATTCATGCCACTATCGGCTACTTCTCTGCCTTTTATGGCCATATTCCTGCCACTAAGACGTATTTATGCCACTATTGGCTACTTACATTTGCTTTCAAGGCCATATCATCATATACATTCAATAACATCACATAAGTATAGATTGGTCATTATCAAATACAAGGAAAAAGCCCACTCATCTCAAGTCTCGAAACACAACAGTTTATTTTTCAGTCGATGCCTTCGATGTAGAGGTTGATGCCTCAGTTCCTATTATATACCATAGTATTCACATATAAGTATCAAACATTTCCATTTAATTCCATCATGCATGTATGCATGTTTACCCACACACATGTTAACACTTTTCCTCAACTTTCCCAACGGTGTATATACAACCCATAAAACTCATAAAGAACCCATTTAAGGTCCATAAAATACCTTAGTAAGGTCTTAGATAAGTTATAGAGAAGCCTAGAATACCACAACAAACTTGTTCATCGCCAAATGTTTAACCAGTTCATCAGGGTCAACGCCAAAGTACTGGGTTCATCACCAAATGTTTAACCGGTTCAACCACATGCTTCAACCGGTTGAACAGTAATGAAATTTCAGAACTCAGTCCAAACTTCATCCTCTTCCTCCCAACTCCAATTCTAACACCGTACAACATTTGCCCAAGCCTCAAAGATGTATTTTAGAAGTAGAAAAATATAGAAATTTATGCGAATCTCTTACCACCGTTGCGACCCGTTTCCTTTGATTTTCTTCCGAATTCCACCCAAAAGCTTGAAGAACTCTTCAATTCTTCAACAACATCACCACACCACTCCTTTGCACAAACAAAGATCACACAACTCTCAAAGAAGAAGGTTTCTCTCACTCAAGAACACATGCAAATTTTCGAGTGAACTCTCTCTCCGAAACCTTTATCTTTTCTTCCTTTATCTTTTTTCTTGCTTTGATTTTCTTCTTCTCTTCCACTGCCTGTAACAATTTTTCTCCTTTTATATTTTTCCCAAGACTCATGGCTGGAGAAGCAATACACATGCTGGGTGTCTTCTACATGCAAATATTATCTTAATTACACTAAAGCCCCCTTATGTTTTGCTTATCTCTTTATTTAACCAAATTAATAATCGAGACACTTTTGAAATTACACTTTACTCCCCATTACCTCATAATTCTACAATTACATTCCTTAATTTATGCATGCTCAACTTCCTAGAGTTTAATTGTCATAAAACTCCATGTAAGTATTCATAAATTGCACTTTAACCCACACTATTTATAAAATAAAATATTATGCATGCTCGGGTTTCACATAAATCCTCTTTTGTAAACAAGAACTTATGTAGCTTAGTGACTGTATACTCTTTCCACATCCTTTGTAGTGGGTTCAACTCTGACTGATACCAAACTAGACTTTTTTGTAAGCAAAGCCAAACTCACAATTCTCGCGTATTGCCAACTGAATTACCAAATTCGCATGCTGCACTTGGATTTGTGACATCTTGTACGAAATTTGAATCAAGTTATTCCAACGCTTGAGCCAGTATCTTTTGTGTTTTCCAAAAAAAATTTCTCTGGTTTTATTTTCATTGTTTTCTAAGTCCTTTGTCTAAAGGCACATTTTTCCATTAAATAGAATATCTTTCAAAAGGGTACAAGTCCTCTTGAGAATTGTTGTTTTAAGAAATCAAAGTGCACAAATAAGACATTTTACGCATGGCAAACTTATGGATCATTTGATGGGAAACTAAGTGAAATCTATTCTTTCTGTTTTTTTATTTGTGTATTGTCCTTTTCCACAGCACAGTGATGAAATTAATAGGTGAATGTAGAATTATCTTTGTAAGGTTGGCCAAATTAAAAGTTTACTAATTCATGGCTAAAGTAAAGGACCATCCCATGGTGATCATGCATGCCAAAAATCAAATCAATCTGAGATTAGGAACTACTTCATCTTTTTTTTTCTTTCTAATAGAAACAATAATTTTATTAATAAAGTGAAGAAGGTTACAAAAAAAAAAAAAAAAAAGCAAAGGTGGACAAGTCATCCAGCCCAATGACTGGTCAAAATGAAAACCAAGATGACCACTATGAATATTAAAACCACACTAGAAGAACTACTTTATCGACAACAGGCTCTTACATGAAATTTTATTTAATAATAAAACAAAGCAATGTGAGTTTATAGATTGAATGTTTGTAATATCTGATTAACTTGATGCTCTACATGCATTGCAACCATCAGGAGTCTGTAATTGAATGTTCAGATCATTTACTTGTATATATTATTTGGAAACATTAGCTGTTTGAGTGGTGTCTTCTTCCACCCTACGAGGGAGTGTTGCGGGGTTGAAATTTTGTATTACGCATCATACAAAATATCTATTTGTTTGGTGGATGATTAAGTTAGACTCTAGAGTTACTTATTAGATAAATGGTTAGTTTTACTGGACCTGGGTTAGATCAAAATATCATGAGTTTCAAATGTGTTTGTTAGGTCCATAGTCATCATTCTTTTTGGTATAATCGCTCTCTATTAGTGATACTTTTGTCCAACAAGAAGTTGGGAGCTTTGGATTGGGTTCTCTTTCTTTGTGTTGGTTACTTGGTTATCAGTCTGATGTCAAAGACTCTAATAGCCGCCTTAGTTAACAATTTTGTGGTTGGTTGTTTCTTGGAGGTTATTGATCGGTGTTGTAGGATGCGGCCTCAAAAATAAACAAATAGGGTGTGGAGTCTTGATTTTCTGCCACTTCGCATTACTTGAAGGAGATGAAAAGAAAAGCATTTGGCGGCAAATGTAGTGCAAAAAAAGTAAGAACTTATTCCCTCTTTTGATTGAGTTATCTTTTAAGAGGTTTGATGAGTAGATGTGGTCTTATGAAGGAAAGGAATCTACTTTAGTATGCATCAGGGTCTCTAAACATATCAAGAGTGATATAGCTTCATGGATGGCTAGGTTACTTTTCTAATGATCTCATTAAGTTTATTGTTTCGTATGAAATACTATAGCAGGCCTAAGAAGGTGGCTAATAGCAATTGATGTGGTGTAAGATTTTATCGAAAACAAATGCAGTTAGAAACCAAACTAGAAGTGGATGACAATGATTAGAAGACTTTTAAGTTTAACTCATGACTTTTATTGTCATTGGAGTTTGAAGATGTGACAAATTGTCATTTGCGGATTAGGATGAGTTTCTGGTTCAAATGGGTGCAAGTTTGCTTATAGGTTTGTGAAAAGACATGGGGATGAATACGTATTTTGGCTGGATTCATGCTGTTACATAGGAGGGAGTTTGATATGAACTGAAGTGATATCTCAGTCCTTGGGCTTTTGGAAAAATGGCTACAACAAAAGAGACTGCAGAGTAATTAATATATCCTCAGAGGCACAGATTAGAGAATTCCTACATCCACCAAATCAAGCTGGCATTCTTTTTGCCACAAAGTAACTAGTTGCTGCAAGTTTGGGAGTGTTTTCATCTCGTTGAGCTTCTTTGGAGCTTCTTTGGGTTACATTGGTTGTTCAAATTTGCTGACATATGGATTGTTTTGTTTGCCTTTTCAAGTCTGAGAAGAACCCTCATTTTTGTTTCTCTTATGCTTATAGCTCCATATCCTAATAATAGTTCTCTTTTATTATTGTATTGTAATAATTAAGGGAGGAAGACAGCATAACAGTTCTTTTTTGTGTTGTCTTGAGTGCTTTGAAGTACTGTATACACCTTCATCTTGTAGGCAATTATTTCGTCCAATTATCCTCAAAATCTATATTTATTTTTCTTCTGAATGGTGAGAATTTGATTTTTTGTGTTGGGCTGATTGCTGTTGCTTACTATTTCTGAGCTTTAGATTCAATAGTCTGCATTGGTATTTAGCCATCCCTAGTTCAAAAATATGTTTTTAGATATTCGAAAGCTTTTGTAAGGGGAAGGTTGGCACAAGCTTCTAAGGCTGGTTACTAATGTTTAATGAAAACATGCAGTTTATGGAAATCATTAGGAAATTTATAGTAAATTGATTCCATATTCTCCACTTTTTATCGATTAACAAAGTGGAGAAAATGAGTGACATAAACCAGTAAAACTTCCCATCATGGAATATTATTTTTTTGCTTCGGCAGGATCAAGCATGATGATAAGATGATTCTAGCAGAGGGTGTGGAGTCCCTTTCGGAGGAGGAGCTCCGTCAAGCATGTCGAGATCGGGGCTTACTTGGGTTGCTTTCAGTTGATGAAATGCGGCAACAGGTGTTTGCTCAATCTTTTATATATTACTTACAATTAATTATTTCACGTGTCTTTTCCAACAAACAACAAACCAACTGAAAAACAAACTAGTTGAACTTGATGGATGCAGAGTATACGTATTCTCCATGTATTTGTTGGCTTTTTAGATTTTGACTTTTATTCTTAAATAAATGCATGTGGAATTGAACATGCATAACCTGACAATATCATCACAAATTGACATGAAGAATACATAATATGTACTGCCTTTTACAATTTCTTATAATTTTTTTCTGCTTTTGGTTTTTTATTCATTCTGAGGGCATAAACGTTTCTTTACAACAATACAATGTAGGAGGTAACATATGGGAATCAACCCTTGGTGCACTACATTTTCTGACAACTTCGTTATGGACTGTATTAATTACAGCTAAATAACACTTCAAGGGAACTGATATAAAAGTAGCTTCACTAATATGATGTCGGACTACTAATGCTGACTGCAATTAGCATTGTGATGGGTTCTAGTTATGTGAGGCTCCTACGTCTCTTTGGGATGGGGGTCTCATTTCCAGTAAAGGGATACCTGGTTTTCTTACCATGTTAATCTAATATTCAGTGGTTAGGGGAATTAATATGCATTCCATAGTTCTTGTTTAAGTCAACTAATTTGAAATGACATGCAAACTGTACTATTTTTACAATGATATCATTTTAGTGAGTATCTTTTTAGTTTTCTGTTCTTTTTTGTAAAATACTCGGGATAATATGGGTTTCACACACATATGAAAAGAGAGCTTGATCTAGGAGTTTCAATTTTGGACTTTTTTCCTTTTCAGACTACTTCGAGTATAAGATTACCAAGATACCCACTAGTAGTCCTATTCTCGAGTTTGGAAGACCAGTTAATTGACTGTCCAAACATGGTAATCTAGAATTTTAGGAATAAGATTTGTATTCTCAAGTCTCAACCATGATTACCACCATCCAAATGGGTTACAAAGTTTTTGAATTTATTTTTTTAGCTGTTTCTTTGATCATTAGTCTTTTGAATTGAGGTCAAAGTAATGTACAAATCTTACATCCTCAAATATGATGTGATTTCTTCACTTAATTTAGTTTGTTATTTCATCAAAGAACTCACATGGTCATTTGTAGAAGTGTTATTGTTGAGACTTCTACTCTTTTTTTATTAAACTAATTGCTTCTTAAGGCCAAAAGTGAATTGAGAAGTTTGTTAGGAAATTGATAGTAATTGACTAATCTCGTGGAGCATTGTTGTAAATCACAATCTAAGTCTATGGTCTTGATGCTTCAACTTAGAGACCTAAGAAGCCTTGGTTTAATTCTAGACTTTGGCTCACTAAGTTAATGAAATTGGATTTAGGATTATCCGTGAATAACTCTTATGTTTTTCATGAAAATATTTTCTAAACATCAAACGTGTTTTGAAAACATAGTTGAGTCATGTATCGGATCTTATTTGAGCAACACTCTTTAGTATTTAATATGTCAAGTTTTTGTTTGGTTTCTAGTTTAAAAAATAGTAGGGACTATCCTTGCTCACTCGTTTTCGGCTAGAGCGATCTTTGAACACTTAAGGAAAAATTGGAGAAGGCTGACGAGTTGGGCAGATTGCCCTCTTGGCTGCTAGTAGGCTACAGATGGCTCGAGCAGTCTCTGCTCTATTCGACTGGATTGGAGCATTTTTTCATTCTAGTGACAATCGCCCTCCCACTGCTCTTTGATTGCTTGAGCGGTCCTTTGCGACTTTAGGTTTTTTTTGGTTCCCATGTCCACTCGAATTCTGAGGATATAAATAAGGTAAGTCTTCCTAAGTAAGGGTATCTCCCTAATATGCTAAAAAGTTGTCTTTTGAACATCGAGAGCCAAGAACAACCCTAGATCCCTAAGATCCAATGGCTAAACCATCTTGATTCTTCTAATTCAACATTACACATTGAAGAAGGAGATCTTGCTTGTTGATCAACAAAACTCACTTTGGTTGTGTGCATACTGAGAGTTTTGGGAGAGGATCCTTGAAGATTATTGGAGGCCTAGACGGTTCATCGCGCCAAGTGCGTCCAAGTGAAGTTATTCAAGACTTCGGTGGGTGAATTCGGAGGAGAGATTTGCAAAGGAAATGAGCATCTAATCATGGTCGAATTGGTTGAGCTATAAGATTTGAGTACTAGTAAATTGATTTTGGAGTAATCTATTAGATTAGGTACACCAAGATTAGTTCTATGATTTTTCCCGATAGGGTTTTCGTGTAAACAAATTGTTTGCGTTGTGGATGTTATCTATTTTGGTTTGATTTTACACACACACACAAACAACTTACAATTGCACAAACTATGTTTGATGAATTGATACATTAATTGTTTTATTCAATTATTTCATCAAATTGGGTTTTGTGGAGATTTTTTTTGTTGGAGGGAACATAGTTTTTGTGAATTGGGTTGTTGGTTGATTAATTGACATATTATTGTATCCATCTTTTAAGAGAGCTTGTATCTAACATTGAATAATTAGGAGTTTAGGACCACAAATGTTGGTTTATATACTTGAGGGGCTACTCCACCAATTGTCAACTAGTCTTGGATTGGATGTTCTAACATTGGTATCAAAGCTTGGCCTTGAGCGGTCATTGGCTAAGTGTCTTACCCATTTGAATTTCTTGATATGCATTGTTGTTTGTTGAACCAACGTGCGAGACTAGATCCCACTTGCTGGAAGGTGTTAAGAGAACTTGTATTCTACATTGAATAATTAGGATCATGAAAGTTGGTTTATATACTTGAGGAGCTACCCCACCCATTGTCAATTGGTTTTGAGTTGGATGCGCTAACACCGGGTTGTTCTTGATTTGGTAAAAGAGGTTCAAACACTTAATTGACAAATTAATCTTTTAATCTGATAATTGTGATTTTTTTTTTCAATTAACTTATTCACCTCCCTCTAGGTTGAGATTGCGATTCCATGTGTATAATCGTGTGAGAAGATCCTTACATTAGGAGAATTTCAAAGATATCTGTAATTCCATTCTCATAGTAGTTACCAAGAGTGTGGTAGAGTGGTTGTCAAGGTTAACTACAAAAAAGTAGGAGGGAGATAGTATGTTAAAGAAAGTTTGTATCCATTCTTTGCGGCGTTGTTCTCTTAAATAAATTCTTGGCATTCGAAATTTGTTTTTAGTTACTTTTTGCACTAGTTTACTTTTCATTTCCTGGCGTGAATGATTATGTTCCCTATCAACAGCAATTTGGACTATCTGGGAAGGACACCACGAGAAGATTCATAGAAGCAGCTACTGGCATTTGACAGGCCACTGTAGAGTTAGATTCCTGGAATTGTTATGGACCTTAGTTTGACCATTGTCTTGTGTTATTGTTGGGTGATATCATCCGAGTCTTCTTGCTTAATGTTTCCCTTTTATGTTGCTCCATCTAATTTATCTTTTAGTCTCCTATTTGGCAAAAAATTGAAGTTGGTAATTCAGCATTGGCCATTTGGGCCTCTGGGTATTGGAGGTTCCTGTAGAGATAGAGAGGAATGGTTGTGTCACTTCTCCAGATCAGCTGGTTATGGTCTAAGAGCTGACTTCAACGGGGTGATGTAGAGGTCTTGCTAGGCTTCCTGCTTATATGTCTCACACCACTGGAAGATACCAAGCCAAGCAGTTTAAGAATTCCTAGGCTCCCCACTAATGGGCACACCAAACCTTTCCCTTCTCACAACCATCCCTCCCTTCAGAGGCACCCTCACCACGTAAGTCTGTTGTTGCTTGAACTATTGTCATCGTCTTTTGTGCTGCCTCGCAGATATATTGCTAGTATATACACACACACACAAAAATGCACCCTCAGTTGTTTTAAGAAATTGCAGCTCAATCGTTGTTCAGTGAGATGGAAATTGTTAAATTATGGCTGAATTTGCGAAATTGAAAAATCTTTGTGCGGTATTGGAGAAAAAGGGGTGTGTGTGTGTATGTTTGTGTTTATGCATGCCCCCAACTGGAAAAGAAGATGAGTGTGTGTGCACCATTCAAGAAGAAGAACAAGTGAGAGAGAGAGAGAGAGTATGAGCGTACATGTGAGCTTCAGTGGATAGTTGTGCATGTGAAGTGGGGGTTGGCGAAGACTCGGTGTGAATTGGTGGGTTGGTGAAGAATAGATGTTTCGTTAGGTTTTGCATATGTGGGTTTTCGTTATGGAGATCCATTAGTGGTTTTGATTGTTGTGGTGATTCTAGGACTGTATTGATGTGCCAAGATATGGGAGAGAGAGAGGGGGGGGGGGGGGGGGAGGTGTCTTAAAGGAGGAGGGTGAATGAGATGGAATACACAGAAAACATGTTCCCCTAACGGCACACTAACGTTTGGGAGAATTTGTTATGAACAACCAAAGCAGAGGGGAGCACAATGTTATTATCCATACATGAGGGGTTCTTCTTGTTATTTGGACAAACCGCAGGGTGGTTGATGTAGTTTACCTAAAGAAAAATGTAGGTTTTTCTGGAATTTGGAAGTTGATGATACTTTCAATATGTGATATTTCTGGAGGCACATATTCATGTAGAAATGCCACATGGTTGCTTGTTTAAGAGTAACTACTTTAGAACATTTTTTTTTTTTAAAGAGAAATCCAAATCAAGACAAGATACAATATAACCAAGCAAACGATACTAACACTCCATAGCCGTATGTCTACATCATCTCACTATTATGCATGATTGTTTGTCATTTGGGGGAGGGGAGGATATATGAAAACATGCATGATTAATGATGGTCATGATCCATATTTTGAAGAGATCATACATCCCAATTATTCTCTTGATGTACCAATCCACTGAAATTAATGCACTGAAATTAATGTACCGATCCACTAATTTAGAACACTAGTGTTCATCTGGTTTATATAAGATTGCAGGACATGCCAAGTAAAGATTGAGCACATATTAAGTGAGATACAATATGTAAAAGAAGGATCTGTGGGTTAAGGTCATAGAAGCAATCTCTTGATACAAAAATGCACCCCATGTAACTTGGTCACGACTTTAATAACCAAATGCGTAGTATGAGCTATATCATGAAGGCGCCATTTCCCCTTGAGAGTTCATTAGATGGCTGGACAGAATTTTCCAGCAGTTGTGTAAATCTGTTATCCTCTCTCTCTAAATGATATATATTCTCAGGAATATCTTTCCTGGAGGCCATTTCAGCTCTCATCTTTTGCTGAGAACTGATTTGACACATTTACTTGTATGTAGTACAGCATTCCATTTGAAATTGATGTTAAGAAAAAAGGTTTTTAAGTGGTTAGGAGGGCACACTAATTGGTGGTTGGGTGGGTGTTTTAGGTGAGGGTTATTACGACTGGTAACTCGAGAGGGCTTGAGTGAAGGTTCAGTTCTTTGGTAGGAGTTTTGAATTCAAGCCTGTAAACCAAGTTTGTAAATTACCTTATTTGTCAAAGATTCCTAAAAATATGGCCTCTCTGTTGGATAGGTTGTGCTCTCAATGAAATTTTGGCGGGTAATTTAATCTCTTGTAGTTTGATTTGATGTTCTTGTGTGTGGTGTAATTCATTGAAGCCCGTAGAGGCAGGGGCAAACCAATATGGATTCTTCTTCCCTGTGATGCATTTTACACAAAAAATTGTTTGCTTGAAAGCTTTTTGACTCAGTCTCTATGTCTGCATGTACTTCTATGCGCATCTCTGCGTGTGGATTGGGGCAGGCTGGCGTGGGAGGGTATTCTTACGTCTTGAAGCTTAAAATGGTGGTTCTGTACTGTTTTGATTACTCAATAGTAGTTTGGAAATTTTGTGATCCCATTTGGATGGCTTATTTATCTTCCTTTCAATTGTACAAATACAACCTGACATCTCTTTTGTTTGAAGTAGTCATATACGGGTTTCTCGATTGTAATTTTGTGGATGTACTTCTAATACAATAGTCAAACATGATTTGGTAAAAACTTCAGACTCTTTTCTGCTAGAAACACCCTAGTTGAACCTTTATGTTTCACAGATTACAGTCCTCAGCTGTGAGTTCTTTTTTTCTATTTTCAAGGATGGAAAATAATACTTAGATGATATAGACATTTGAATTTTGCTCCTCTGTGCAGCTACGTGATTGGGTGGACTTGTCTCTCAACCATTCGGTGCCATCTTCACTGTTGATTCTTTCAAGGTTACTTAATTCTTCACCTGTTTCTGTGTTTTGAGATGTTGAACATCATCGAAATTCATCGGTCTTTATCCTGATGCCTCTGCAGAGCTTTCAGTGTATCTGGTAAAGTGAGACCAGAGGAAGCTGTTCAAGCTACATTGTCCTCGCTGCCAGATGAGGTGGTGGATACGGTTGGAGTCACAGCATTGCCATCTGAAGATTCTGTTTCCGAAAGGAGGAGGAAGCTGGAGTTCCTAGAAATGCAAGAAGAATTAATCAAGGTTGAATATGTATTAATTCCCTTCTTCATGTTGGTTGGCTGTGGTTGTAATTATTCCTCCCATTAAGTAGAAGGAAACAAGGGATAAAACAAAACATGAAGCATCAATTGATCAGCAGTAGATTGATATCCACATTGCGAGGATTATTATGTCGTTATTTATGAGTGAAACATCATAAATGTCTGACTCTACAATCACTCATTGGAATGTGGGAGTTCTTAAAATGAATTTTATTAATAAGTCATGAGAAAACTGATGCAAATGTACGAATAAGCTTATTTATACAGAAAAATAACTCTTGTCTGGAAATTATAATACTATACCCCCAAAATAAAGAGATTCTGTTTGGACAAGCATTTCTCACAACACTTTTGGTTTTCTCTTGTATGGTTTCTTTCGCATGTTAATGATAGATCTACCATACAGAATCCTGACTCTTGACTCCTCTCATGCGAAATCACTTACTACAATTTGGCTTCTATAGACTAGAGTTTAATTTTATCCCTTTTTTGTTGTTCCTTTTCTCTGTAAGTTTATGCACATCAAACCTCATGCATGTTCATATTTAGGAATATGATTATATATGTTGAGCATTACATATGATGTAAATCAGTCCATTTTTGCTTTTGCCATGTCAGTTTTGCATGTGAAGTTCTAAATGGATTAAATTAATGTGCTTCAGCACTGCCACTATACCAGATTGCAACTACACAGCAGCAATTGTAATTTATGTTAACCTGAACTTCTCTTTGGGTAGTGTTGGAAGTTCTTTAAGGTTACAGCTCTTTGATTTGTTGGTCTTTAATAACTTTCTTTCTTACTAGTGGTTCTAAATTGTTGATTGCAGGAGGAGGAAGAGAAAGAGGAAGAAGAGCAGGCCAAGATGAAGGAATCTGCAGCTAGGCAACCAGATGTGGCTTTGGAAGAGATGATTACTTCGACGGAAAATGAGGCACGAGAACAGGCAAAAGCTAAAACGCTGGATAAACAAGAGCAGCTTTGTGAGCTTAGTCGTGCATTGGCTGTTTTAGCATCAGCATCTGTAAGAATTGTGCATGGTTTGTTTTGCTCGGTGTCATGCATAAGATAACATCACCTGCTCAAGATGTTGACTTGCTTTTGTGCTAACTCTTTCAGTCGGTGAGCAGGGAGCGTGAAGAATTCTTGAGACTTGTCAATAAGGAGGTAATTACAGTTGACTACTATTTTTTTTTTTTGAATAAAAAGATTAATGGTGGCTAACTATGAAGTACAAACACTCTCAAGAAGGTGACGTATCTATGTCGGACACAG
This sequence comes from Ilex aquifolium, assembly GCA_951799425.1. Lineage (NCBI taxonomy): Eukaryota > Viridiplantae > Streptophyta > Magnoliopsida > Aquifoliales > Aquifoliaceae > Ilex > Ilex aquifolium. The sequence goes on along the minus strand of OX637391.1, from coordinate 40,298,374 downwards.
ACACTTCTTAGACATTCTTAGAATCGCGTTTGATACTCTTTTACCAATGTTCATTATTAAATAATAAAATTTTAATTTTTGGCAGGTGTTTGACACTTCTTTCGTGACGTGTCCGACATTTATTCCGCTTGTGTCTACTACTAAATAATAAACATTTGTTGACATGTGATTAACAAAGTTTAAAATTTTGACTATAAATATCTTATACAATGAGAGAACGTATAATTACCAAGGCTAAACATGTTAAAATTGTACTCAAACTATGATAATAAAAGCAAATGATACATAAAAGTTTTAAAAAGTGGATTTGAAAAAATAAGAGCAATCATTTAAATTATATATGTTGAGTACATGATGTCTACACAAAAAATGATGATTATTGACTATTATAATACTTTAATCTATAAATTCACACTAGATGACTAGATATAACATTTACTTATTATAAAAGTACTGAATTTTTTATGAATAATATATTATTATCACTATATTTGCGGTAAATTAGATAATTTTATATAAAAAACACAATTATCTGTACAGTGTCCCCAATGTGTTCGTATCATACTTTTTTTTTTTTTTGAAATATCGTGTTTGCGTGTCCATGTTGTGTCGTATCCAAGGATCAAAATACCGTTTCGAAACGGTCGAAATGTCCGAAACGTTTCCGTTTTCAAGGAGACGGAAACAAAACAGTGATGAAATCGAAATTCTAATATTTTAAGGTATTCCATAATGTTTTCTGATGTTTTATAATATTTTAATGTATTTGCACAATTATTTCGGAATATTTCAAGGTATTTCAGGATATTTTGATATATTTCAATTAATGTTTTAGAAAAATAATTCTTAAATTTTTTATTTTTTTCATTATATTTCTTAAACGGGTCGAAACGTTTCCGAAACACATCGAAACATTTTCGTTTCCTAAGTGTCCGAAATAATACACTGAAATGAAATTTTAATCTTTGGTTGTATCTGTGTTCGTGTTTCTTAGTTGACTAGCATTTTAAAACATATTGGAGGTCACTATCGTATAATGTCTTCTGGCAATGCGTAACTCACTTTCTTTATGCCTTTTATTAAATGTATTTGTTAGAGTTCTTATTTTATATTATTATTAGAGTTCTTATTTTATATTATTATGGGTTAATTACAATTTGTCCCCTCCAACTATACTCTATATAGCAATCAACTCTCTATGATTTCATTTCCAGTAATTTGCCCCCTTGTATCAAAATGAAAAAGCAGGCCGAGGGTCGTCAAATAGAGGAGGAATTTCCTAAAAAACTCTTCAACCATGGTAACGCCAAAATGTTAACCATAGTTAGATTTTTTTGCCTGGTATAAAAGTTGTTCTTAGTCATTTAACCACTCTCTCAAACCACCCCCACACCAGTCTCTGCGATGCTTGAAGTTCTCAAATGCTTGAAGTCGTCGATTGAGGTGCAGGATGTATAAAAGGCCGATTGAAGTCCTGAGCCGTTGCGATCAACATCGTAGATAAGTTATGATGCAATTTTTCTGTCCATGGGGTTTTTGCGGTTGGGTTCACGTCTGTGCATGATGGGTCCACACATGGGGTGTGTTTTGTTTGCTATAACTGATGAATCATAGATTTTTTTGGTCACCTTTTGTTGTATTAGTTTATTGAAAAGTAAAATCTTTGTGGGAATCATGTGAGTCAGTGGGTTGTTGGAGAATATCAATGTAAAGGGTCCCCATTAACAGAAATTTCTATGTTAATGTGGGTCACAATCAACAATTGGGAGAGGGAGAGGTATTACAATTAGCGGCAGTGGACTTCTTTCTCCTAGTGTGTCTGATATTGGGTTGAGAGGTTTGGCAATTATCAAGAGTCTGGAAAAGCAAGAGGTTTCTAGATGCCACAAGGGTGTTGGAATGATTGCAAAGGTCTGTTGCAAGTAAAACCAAAGGCAGCCAAGCACATGATTTTGGAAAGAAATTTGGGAAGGGTCCAACTGATGATATTGTGAATGGCAGTGGTATGGTGAAATCTTGAGTTTGCATTTCAATTCGCAATAACAGTTTATCAGTTTCTCCATGGGTTGATGCTTCACTCGAAGCCATTTTTTTTAAGGATATGGGTGAGATGGTTAGAAATGAAAGGCACTGTGTATGAGAGGTTGCATAGATGAAGGAAAGAGAAAAAAAGCGAAAAAAAAAGAAAAAGAGTTGTGGTCTCAGATGAGGGAAAGAGAAAAAAAGCTTCATTCCTCTTAAATAGCAAAATTTCTAACCTTTGGAAGACAAGGGTAAAATTGTCTTAAAAATATTTTTTCCTCTGACACAAACAGAAGATTCCAATGTTTCCGTTATTTTTCACTGTGTTTCGTTACTAATTTGAATTTTGATACAAGAAGGGGGCAAATTGTTGTAAATGAAACTACAGGGAGTTGATTGCTACATAGAATATAGTTGGAGGGGGAAAATTGTAATTAACCCTATTATTATAAGTGTAGGGTACTAATGTAATTATTTTTATGTCAGTTTATTATAAATAAGAGAATGTATAACAACATAGCCTAAACAACAATTTATTCTCTTCCTATTTCTCTTTTTTCTCTTACTTCTTCCTCTTTCTCACAAATCCTAATACCGCTTCTACAACCTTAACTTGGTATTGGAGTACTAATTTGATACCTTGCAATTTTTTTCCTATTTCCTGACGTCGCTGACAACGATGACGTCAGCAACGTATGGACATCTGAAGCCACCTTAGGCTTGAATTTTCATGGTGATAGTTGTGGTGATTTTTATTAATTTTTTTGAAGTCATCTAAATAGGGTTTTCTATTTTTGAAAAATTTTCACAAAAATAGGGCTGAAATTGCTAACTGCTGATCCAGACCAGATCCAGAATTTTTTTGCTTCGATCTGCACCAAATAGGTGTGTTTTGGACTTGGGGAGGCTCAGTGTGTTGCCCATGTTGTTTTGAAAGGTGTAAACATGGTTTTGGTGCCTAAAAGGGTGTCGGTTGGTTTGTAGGGGGCTGTCCAGGCTTGGGCTTCTACTAGGAATTGGTTTTTTTGGCTCGTTTTGGCTTCTTGGTTGGTCTGTGGTGTGATTTCAGCTAGTGTGTTGACTTCTAGCTGGTGTTATTTTGAAAATTGCTTCCTTGGAGCAGTTTTTGTTGTTTTTTGGCACTGTTCAGTTGATCTCGAGGTGTTTTCTGGAGCAATCAGTGCTGAAAACACTGTTCTTGGACGTGCTTGGCTGGTTTTTTGAATTTGTTGGCCCAACCGATTTTGGTTGTTTCGGAGGTGGTTTCTGAAAATATTAGTGCCGACATATAGTTCCTCCCAGAATGGTGTTTGAATATTTCTGTTATGTTTTTTTGTTTTTTTTTGGTTGTTCTTTTGGGCTTTGTGGCATGCTTTTGAGTCTTGCTGAGTTGATTTGTGTTGTTATGTTGTTGTGGCTTCAACATTGATAGTGATTTGGTATTGTGGGTAGATTTCTTAGCTCAATTCTTGGTTATTTGTGTGGTTGAGGATTGTTTGTAGTCTATTGGTTTCTCTTGTTGCGTAGTTGATCGTGGTTTTCATAATGATAAACTTGAACGGTAGTTGTGGTGGTGATCGTAGTGGTGGATGTGGTCCACCCTATAGTACTGGTCTTGGTGGTCGAGGTACTGACTATGGTAGGCGTGGTAGTTGTTCTGGTCGTGGTTATCATTATTTGTGGAAGTGTACTTACTGTGGTGGCACATGATATACTGCATAGTATTGTTGGGATAAGTATAGGAGACTAGCATTTGTTACTTAGGGTTCTGATGATACTTTGGGTTCACTAGTACATCCGACTTCTACTGATGGCCCAGTTGCATTTAGTTCTAGCTCTCATAATGATCTTTCTTATCAGTTTACTTAGCTTATTCACAAGGTGTCTTCATTTTCTTCACATTTGCCTATTACTGTGAGTTTTGCTAATGGAAGTAACTCAACATTTATGGTTGCTAAACCTTCGTCATCTTGAATTATTGATTCAGGTACTATGTCATCCCTATTCTTCTGTGTTAGAATGTGAGGCTTGTCAATTAGACAAACATCACCGTAGTTTTTTTCCTCCTAGTTCCTTAAGTCGTCAGTCCAGCCCATTTCATGTTGTTCATACAGACATTTGGGTCCAGCAAGAGTCAAAAATATTCCTAATTTTTAGTATTTTGTTATTTTTGTTGATGATTTCTCTTGTATGACTTGGTTGATTCTTCTGAAAGACCGATCTGAATTGCTAGGTCTTTACCACTTTTTATAATGAGATTCTAGTTCAGTTCGATGCTCGTATTAAAGTTCTTCGGTCTGACAATGCCTTTGAGTACATTCAATCATTTATGAAAATTTTTTGTGTAGACCGTGGCATTATTCGTCAAACTATATTTCCTTATACCGCCCAACAAAATGGCGTTGCCGAATGTAAACATTGCCATTTGTTAGATGTTACCCGCACCTTGATGTTTAACATGCACGTGCCAAAATCATATTGGGTTGATGTTGTTCTTACTTCAGTTTATTTTATTAATCGCATTTCTTCTCCCATTTTGGACAACAAATCTCCTTTCTCGTTGCTTTATCCTGATAAACCGCCATTTGGACTTATTCCTCGTGTATTTGGCTGCGTTGCATTTTTTCTTCTTCTTAGTCTGAGTCAGGATAAACTTTTGTCTCACTCTGTTAAGTGTGTCTTTTTGGGATATTCTCGTACTCAGAAAAGTTATCGGTCCTACGATCTTGTCTATCGCCAATATTGTGCCAGTGCTTATACTTTTTTTAAGTCATCGTCTTTCTTTATTTAGTCTTTCCAAGTCAGGGGAGCCCCTGTTACCTGTCATATTATACTGTGTATCTTCTCTCTTCCCGATTACTACTACTTCATTGCTGGTTTATCAACGTTCTAAGGACACACAAGTTGTTTCATATGCTTAAGCTCCACAACCATCACTTGATTCTATTAATCTTACGCTCTGAGCCGTCAGCTAGTTTATCCTCTTCTGAGTTACCTGTTGCATTGAGAAAAGGTACCCGTACTTGTACCAAACATCTCATTTCTAATTTTGTTTCTTTGCATCGACTTTCATCATCCTTTCGTTGTTTTGTATCGACTCTGTCTTCTAAATTTATTTCTAGCTTTTTACAACATGCTTTGATATCTCCTGGTTGAAAATTGACTATGGATGAGGAAATGAAAGCCCTTCATGATAATCATACATGAGATCTTACTTCACTTCCTTCTAGGAAACAACCTTTGAAGGTACGCTTGGTTGTTATTTGAAGTGTAGGGTAATAATGTAATTATTTATAATGTCGGTTTATTATAAATAAGAGAATGTAAAGCAACATAGCCTACACAACAACTTATTTTCTTCCTTTTTTCTTACTTCTTCTTACAAATCCTAATACCGCTTCAATAATCTTAACTGTGTTGTATTCTGTACATATGAGAATTAGTGCCCACAATGTCTTCACACTTTCTTTTTATGTGTGAGTGTCCAATGTTGGTTGTAGGGTCGGAAAATTTGTGTGGGATGGGAAGTTGGTAGTTGTTCCCGTAGTCAATTGTGAATACGGTTTAACTAATAATTATTTGGTTTGTTGGGCATATATACCCTCATACACTGGCAACGGGAACAATATAAGTACCAGTAGTCATTTAACATGACATTTTTGGTTGCTAGGAAGTAAGGTGGTAATTTTGGGGAACTTTATTAATAAATAGTTGTGACTGTTATTGGTTGTCACCTCATTTACTTTTCCTTTTATCCTCATTTTCCTTTTTTAGGAGGAGGTGGGAAAAGAAGGGGATCTTGTGTGTGTGGGTTGTGGGTTGGGGTGGGGATGTTGGTAGAACTTGTTAAGTGGATGTAAACCTCTTGCATGTACACTATGTAACGTAGATGTTTTGATGTATATAAAGGATTCCTTTGTTCTTATGATCATTTCATTTCGTTATTAAATCTTGTTTCGTTGTCAATATTTGTTATGTTATGCACTAATACTAGGATAAGGGTAGTTTAGTATTTTAAATTGTTTGACTATATATATGTTGGTGTAGTTGTTTAACCTAATACAATATATACTTTTCCTAATCTTTCTCTCTTCTTCCCTCTTATTCTCCAAAAACCTAATGCCATCATAATTCAACTTAGTATCAGAGCCATGATCAGGATTTAAAGTTTCAAGCCATCGAATTGTTCAAAAAAGCTCGTATATTCTATAGTGTTTCTACGTGTTGTCATCAACAGCCAACTTTTGCAAATTTTTTTGAAAATTTCATGGGTGAATCGAAATCATTTTTTGAGATTTATGGTGATTTTTGTGGATTTTTTTGAAGCCATTTGTTTGGTCGTTTGATTTTTTGGATGTTTTTCAGAATTTTGCGGCTTCGGCTTGCGATCCGCCATTTCTGAGCCAATCCGGTGTTGTTTCTGGTTTGAATCCCTTCAGAAGGGTGCGACTAAGCCTATTATAGTATGTCCAGGCTGGTTTGTTGAGTGTTGCTTGGATTTGTGAGGTGTTTTGCCCCTTTGGGATTGTCGGCACCCTTATTTGACATTGTTCAGGCTTCGAGTGTTCTGTTACACAGTCGGGAAGCTTTGTTTAGCCTCTAATTTGTGTCTCAGCAATCTTATTACTCCTTTTTGGTACAGTTTGTGTTATTTTCTAGTAGTGGGCTACTTATTTGGTGACATTTTTTTGTGACTGTTTACTATTTTGTGTTGATTCTATTAGGTAAACATGTTCGAAGGTAGTACGACGTCTATTAATGTTGGGGTAAATACTGGAGGAAGTGGGGTGAGCCGTTTGGGTGCTGTGGCAAATAACCCTTCTCTCCAAATTAGCTCGGAGAAATTGGATGGGAACAACTACTTTTAGCATGGTCGAGGGCGTGTTTATTATTAGTCCAAACTATATTTTTAGACAAGTACTTGACTAGAGAGACTAAGAAGTGTAGTGAGTCTGGTCCTTCCTTGAAGTAGTGGACATTTGAGAATGCTTTGATTATGTCTTGGCTGCTCAATTCAATGCAACCATTTATCAGTCGTGGTTTTTTGCTATTTGATATGACACATAAGATTCGGACTATTGTGTTCCATACATATTCTCAACGGAGCAATGATGCTAAGGCATATGATCTGCGAAAGAAAGTCTGGGAGACTAATCAGAAGGATAAAACACTTACAGTTTATTATACAAAGTTGACCACTTTATGGCACTGTTCTCAACGATACCTTAAAATGTGATTATTGTGGGAAGACCAGGCATACTAGAGAGTTCTGTTGGAAGTTGACTGGACGTCCTACATGTGACCGAGGTGGTGGCCGAGGGGGTAATGTGCAATCCCATGCACACATGACTACCTCTTCAGATACTTCATCGTAGTCTGCTCCCTCTAATTTCTCTCAGGATGAGATGCAGGCTCTTAGGCATCTGATGGCTCAACTTGATGTCTTTACTGTAGCTTCTATTCATGCCTCTTCTTTCAATTTGCCCATACAGGTATATCTGCTAGTGCATTTATGACTTCATCCTCATGTTCTCCTTGGATAATAGATTCTAGAGTTATGGATCTAACAAGTTCTTCTAGCCTTTTCTCTTCGTATTCTACATGTTCTGGTAGGGATAAAGTTAAATTGGCTGATGGATCCTTATCCTCTATTTCTCGGAGAGGTTCAATTAATTGCTCTCATTTTTTATCTCTTTTGTCTGTTCTTTATGTTCTCAATTTCTTTACTAATTTATTCTCTGTTAGTAGTATTACTAAATCCTTGAATTGTGTGACTTTCTTCCCTACTCATTGTACCTTTTAGGAATTGGAGTCGGGGAAACCGATTGACAGTGGTAGATAACATGGTGGTTTGTATCTCCTGGATGCTGAAGTTCTTTCTCCGCCTACTTGTCAAGTTCTCCAGGCAGATCTTTTTGCCTTTCAGATCTTACATCAGTGGCACAGACGTTTAGGGCATCCCTCATTTGGTGTTTTAGAGAATCTTTTCCTAATCTAGTAAAGCATTGTAGTAGATAATTTTTTGTTTGTGATGCTTGTGAATTTTTCAAGCATAAATGTTCATCTTATCCTAGTACTAATAATAGAAGCACTTGTCCTTTTGTTGTTTTTCATTCTAATATGTGAAGATCTTCCTTTGTTATGTTTATTTTTAGTTATCGTTGGTTTGTTACCTTTATTAATTGTTATTCTCGTCTTACATGGGCTTACCTACTACGCAGTATAGTTAAAGTTTTCTCATGTTTTAGATCTTTTCATAAAATGGTGCATATCAATTTGATGACAAAGTCAAAATTCTTCGTAGTGATAATGGAACTGAGTATATTGATGACGACTTTCGTTCTTACCTCAATGAGAATAGAATTCTATATCAGACCACTTGTATGAGTACCCCTGAACAAAATGGTATTGCTGAGAGGAAAAATCTCCATCTTCTTAAGGTTGCTTATTCATTGTTGTTCACTATGAATGCTCCTCAATCTTTCTGGGGGGAGGCCGGTTCTCACTGCTTCTTATTTTATTAGTTGTCTACCCTCAAGTGTCCTTCAGTTTAAGTCACCAATTGAGTGCCTTTTTTATTCTTCTTCCATCCTTTCTATTTCTTCCCTTCCTCCTAAAGTTTTTGAATGTGTGTGTTTTGTACATGATTACAGACTATCTGGGGAAAAACTTGATCCTAGGGCTTTGTAGTGTGTCTTTGTTGGTTATTTTTCCACCAAAAAGGGTTATAAATGCTATCATCAACAGTCTCAAAAATGCATGTTAGCATGAATGTCACCTTTAGGGAATTTGAGCCTTTTTTCCCTACTACCCAAACATCTCTTCAGAGGGAGAATATCACTATAAAGGAAGATATATTGTCTGGAGCCCCTTCTTCAATTGCCTGTTTAATGGGATGTTAGTAAGGGAGAGCAACAACAACTTATGGAGTATGCTCAGCGTCAGATGGTACAGATAACCCATGTGCCATCGAACCAGTTGACTTCTACTACTTTAGTTCCATCTTCCACCAATTTATTAGGTAATGAATATCTAGATGTTACTCCTGTTTTGGATAATTCGGTTGTTGATGACTCTGAGCTTCCTACTACAGTTAGAAAAGGTGTCTGTCCTTATACTCAACATCCTATCTCTAATTTTGTTTCTTATGATTCTTTTTTCCATCATATCGTGCATTTGTTTTTTCCTTGCGTTCTATATCTATATCTCAGGGTTGGAAAGAGGCTGTTGTTGATCCCAGGTGGAGAGAAGTTATGATGTAGGAAATGCAAGCCTTGAAAAAGAATGACACATAGGAGCTTATTTCTATTCCTCCATGAGCATGGATAGTAGGGTGTAAGGAATTGAAGGCTCAATTGACTAAGGAATTTGAAATCAAAGACACGGGTCATTGAGATACTTCCTTGGGGTTGAGGTTGTCAGGTCAGATAAAGACATTTTTATCTCTAAGAGAAAGTATGTTCTTGACCTTATAGAAGAAACGGGGATGTTGGGATGTAGACCTACTGATTCCCCTATTGAAGCCGACCATCGACTAAGTAGTGGTATTGGTGAGATAGTAGAAAAGGAGAGATATTAGAAATTAGTGGAGAGATTAATTTGTATGTCACATACCCGACTGGATATTGCTTGTGTAGTGAGTGTTGCTAGTTAATTCATGCATGGTCCTCGAACTTTTCATCTTGAAGCTGTTTATCGCATTTTGAGGTACCTTAAGTCAACTCCAAGAAAATGGATATTGTTCTCCAATAATGGCCATTTGAAACTCGAAGCGTTTAGTGTTGTAGACTGGGCAGATTCAGTGGATGATAGAAGATCAATTTCGGGCTATTGTACCTTGATTAGAGGTAATCTGATTACATGGCGCAGCAAAAAGCAAGCAGTGGTTCTTAGGTCTAGTGCAGAGGCTGAATATGAAGCTATGACCCATGGGGTTTGTGAGTTTTTGTGGTTCTGAACATTACTGAGAGAGTTGCGGTTTTCTGAAGATGGACCTATGAAGTTATACTGTGACAACAAGGCTGCTATCAACATTGCCCACAATCCAGTTTAACATGATAGAATAAAACATGTTGAAATTTTCCGACACTTCATTAAGGAGAAATTAAACAACGGTTTGATTTGCATGTCTTTTGTGAAATTTAGAGAATCAGTTGACTGATATCTTCACAAAGGGGCTTAATAGCATGGTTTTTCATCTCATTGTTTGCAAGTTGGGCATGAGAGATATCTATGCACCAACTTGAGGGGGAGTGGTATGTTATGCATTAATGCTAGAATAAGGGTAGTTTAGTATTTTGCACTGAATGACTATCTATATGTTGGTGTATTTGTTTAACTTAATACAATATGCACTTTTCCTAATCTTTTTCTCTCTAATTCCCTTTTATTTTCCAAAACCCTAACGCCATAATAATTCAACTTATTAATACGAAGAAGAAGATCCCACAATGAGGACAACTAAATTGATGACATTCTCTACATCGTTGTGTGATTTGATTATTTGATATTCACACTTTTGAGTATGAGAATATAGCATCCTGATGCACTGTTACATGCACTCTTTCCTTTTTACTTCTCTGACTTCTGCCGTAGTTTATATTTGTTCTTTGATATAATGTAACTTGCAGATAGAGTTGTACAATAGCATGGTGAAGAAAGAAGGTAATGAAGGTGAAGCAGCAGCCAAGAAGGCCTACAGAGCTGCTAGGGAGGATAGTGACCACATGACTGAGAGAGCTGTAGGTGATAAAGTTTCTTCTGCCCTCATAGACAGGGTAAGAGTGCCTCGATGCATCCGAATTCTTCTAGTAGCTAGCTGCCTTTTGCATTGCAATGTGTTCTACAATTATCACTCGAGTTCCTTGTTTTTCTCACATTTCAGGTTGATGCTATGCTCCAAAAGCTTGAACAGGAAATTGATGAAGTGGATGAGAAAATTGGTGATCGTTGGCGTTTGCTTGATAGGTACATTTGGAGATTGCATCTTGTAATAGGTCATAGTGGATAAAGTGATAGACTTTGGGATAATGGTTGATGTTATGATCAAATACCTTCGAGGAGTTAGCCTAGTGGGAATGGAGACAAAGTAAAAAGCTTCCAATATACATTGTTTACAGTCTTCACCATTTTGACCATATCCTTTCTCTCAAAGCATAAGCATTAAATCGTCTTTGTGGGTTTTGCCTCTTGATGCATCCAAATCTATGATAACTGGAGTTGTATTATCTTCATAGGATGATTCACAACAAGGCTTTAGTGTTCACCCTTCACCGAACAGGATAGTTACTGAGAAACCACTGTTAGACCACATGGTTTTGTTGTCAAAATAAAAAGGAAAGTTTTGGTTGATGGAGGACTGAGGCTGTTAAATGTAGTGATAGGAATGCATTGTGCATTGTGGTTATGCAGTCAATGAAATCACTTAGGAATCATGAGTTAAAATCAGACCAGGTACACCTCAAAAATTGCATGATGGTTGCATCTTTGACCAAGGACGGTCTAATATACTGTCTGGTATGTGCATATCATTTCCTGATATTCCTTAAAATTTTGATCTTCTCTATGAATGTTCGATAATATTCATTCTTGTCAATAAGCAATTGATATATTTTAAATGAGAAAAGGTTGTGCAAACAAATAATTTTTGAACTTATATGTGCAGGGATTATGATGGCAAAGTTACCCCTGAGGAGGTAACATCTGCGGCCATTTACCTTAAGGACACCTTGGGCAAGGAGGGTGTTCAAGAACTCATCACTAAACTTTCCAAAGATAGAGGTCAGTAACAAAAGTTCATTCTGGTTCTGATTTTTCTACCTCACATAATTGATTGAAGTTCAAATTTACATTTCGTTGACTCCCTAGGTGGACTTTAAGTGATAACAGTCACCAAGCCTGATAGGAATACAACCCCATCTTCCGTTGCATTTTGCTTTCATTTATTTTTAAGTAATTTTTGGACACACTATGGAAATGAAAGCAATCTATTAGACTTGCTAGCTTTTCAAGGCACCAATATTTTTATTTGAGGCATAGCAAACCAGTCTTTCCCTTCCCCACCTGGAAGATCCAACCTAACCCATAAATTAAACTAATTAGTTACTTAACAACAAATATTGTTGGAGAGCAGATAACAATATTTTGATATCGACCAGCAAGTGGTTCGTTATCTTGAAAGTCTTGTCCAATCTATGCAATTGACTTCTATGAACTAAAGGAGCATATCAAAAAACATAAACTTTGTTGGGATTGCTGTCTGATTTAAAATGTGTGTTTTTTTTTGTATTTTTTATGGTGTCCTATTTCTCCACGAAATTTTATGTCTGACTCATGTTTGTGTTGCTCAAGCAATATAAGATGCTGGTTGCTACCTTTTTTCCCCCCTTTCTGTTGGTTTATTTATTCATTTCTTTAACTTTCCAACAGACGGAAAAATCCTTGTGGAAGACATTGTCAAACTGGCCAGTCAAACAGAAGATGCAGAGTCAGTGGAAGATGGAAAAATGTAGAGGATATATGCTTGGAAAATTGTGGTCTTCACCAGACCAAATATTTTGGTTCAATTATGCTTCCCCATTGCAGTGTTGAATACAATTTAGCTGCACACCTTGGGATGGTCCTCGCTTCAATTTCTTGAAATAGTTTCCACATTGCAGTGAAAGTTATGATTCTTGGAAGCAATAGAAATGGAATTCCTTTCGGCTATGAAGTTTTATCCTACGAATGAAGATCCAACCTGTCCGGGGCTGTATCGGTACTTTTTCTATTTGTTTCTGCAGCTGTATTTTTGTAGGTTACACTATATATGCCTTTCGAGAAACTTAATCTCCTGTATGCTGCATAACTTTGGTTTTTGAAAGAGCTTCGAAGGGAGGAGGAGAAAAACGTGAACTTTCATGTACAGCAATTCAAAGAACTCGCCTGACATTGTCAGCTGTATACTCTTACCAGTTTTCAAGACATGAAATGAGAAACGTGAGAAGAAAACAAATGCAAGAAAATTCCTACAATTCGCATGGTAGTTTGGAAATGAATTACTTGCCATATTGGTCTACTAGTTATTACTTATGCCTGAAGGCATAAAGTAATAAAAAAAATGGTCAATAATACATATATTTGTATTTATACCACAAATCAAATCATAAATATAGAGGAGAGAAAAAAAATTTTAAACCAGTTGTAATAGGGGTGAGCAGTATTTGTGGTGGTAGGTAGTAGTGGTGGTGGTGGTAGGAGATGGTGATGGTTGTGGTGGGTGGCGACGATCGTGGTGATGGTGGTCTGTGGGTAGCAACGGTGATGGTTGGTTTTGGGTGACGATGGTGGTAGTGGTAGTCATGAGTGACGACGGTAATGGTGGTTGGTAATGGTGGTGGTGGACGATGACGAATTCTTCTGGGCGATAGTGTGATGAGTGGTGGCGAATGACAGTAGTGGTGATGGTGGTAGATGTGGTGGGTGTGGATGACAGTGGGTGGCGGTAGTGGTGGGCCATGGCGGTGGTGGTAGGGGGTGATGGTGGGGCGGTGAGGATAGTGGTGGTGGTAAGGGTAATGGTGGGACAGTAGTGGTGGTGGTAGGGTGGCAGCAATGGTGGTGGGGCGATAGTAGAGGTGATTATGGTGGTGGGGTGGCGGCGACAATTGGTGTGGCAATGGTGGTGGTGGGATGACGGCAGCGGTAATGGTGGTGATAGTGGGGGTGGCGGTGATAGTGGTGGGTGTAGTTGTGGTGGTGGGTTGGCGGCGGTGGTGGGACGGTTCTAAACATTATTTTTTTTTTTTAAGTACTTCTGAAAAGTTATAAACACTTATAAAAAGTTACTCCAAACACACTTTTAGGGGCTTGTGTTCTTTGTTAAATTTGGAATGTTAATATTAACCGGCGGATTAATTTTAAAGTAAAATTTAAAGAGATCTCAACCGCGAAAAGTAAAAGTCATTTTTTTTATCTTTTGAGATTTGAATTGTATAGATATTATTATATAGATATTTTCTTCATTTTGATATTTCTGAGAAGGGTCTTGCTACAGTACTGAAAATGCTTTTTCGGTATTGTGCCCCAAAAATGACTAGGACCATTGATTTAAGATTCAATGTCTTGCAATCGTTGATCAATTAAAAGTTCACTCTCTACCGGCTACCTACTCAATGGGTAATCCAAGGAAAATAACTTGCATGGGATGGCATTATCAAACAGATCGATCCCAATGAAAACTTTGATCAATCAAAGTCTTTAATACCAAATTGCATGGATCCATCCAAGATCCAACCAGTTCACTATTGAACAACGTTGATCCATCCTACCACATTGGGATCAATCTATAGTATTCATGATAGATTCATAAGGATTGAATTGTACTTACTAGCTTTTGGGGGTATTTACCATATTTTGGATGTTCTTACCATTTTTGGATGCTTATCACTTTTGGGGTGAACTTACCATCTTTTGCCTTTTAAAGCGAGACTATCATTTTTAGGGTGAAGTTATTATTTTTTAGGGCGCACTTATCACTTTTTGGGAGTGAGGTTATTATCTTTTGGGTGCCCTTATCAATTTTTTGAGTGACATTATTAGAGCTTTTCCCCAAACCCATTCTCCCTCAAAACTTATTTCCCCAACCCAGTCGGTTTTCAACTTAATTCCCAAACCCAGTCTTTTTTTAAAAACGTCATTTGGAATGACGTCTTCTCGGCTTAAAACGTCATTCCAAATGACGATTTTAATTTCAAATTTTTTGTATGAAAACGTCATTTCAAATGACGTTTTTAAAGGCGTCATTTAAAATGACGTTTTTAAGCCTGGAATTTAAACGGACCGTTAACAGAGACGTTAGAAATAAAATGGGTGGAAAACGTCATTCTAAATGACGTTTTTAAAAACGTCATTTAGAATGACGATTTAAACGCCTCACTTATATTCCTCAAATCAGTTGTTAGGTCAAAATTTTTGAACACATCTGAGCTCTCCTCCTCGAGCACATTTGAGCTCTCCTCCTCCTCCTCCTCTTCAACCACTCTATCAGCCAGGCATTACTCCGACGACCTCCAACCGAGTATTCAACAGATCCACAGCTGCTCCACTAGCGACTGAGCAGACCAGCGATGGAGCACCGATTGAGCAGCGACTGAGGACCGAATGAGCAGCGACTGAGCACTGACTGAGCACCGATTGAGCACCGACTGACTCCGCGTAATCCACAGCTCCACCAGTGAGTATGTCCATTGTCCATTCCAGCGTAAATCGTATTTAGGGCAAAATCGATTTTGGGCAAAATCAGTCAATCGAATTTAGGGCAAAATCGATTTTTAGTTCTTGAGAGAATGATGTGAAAAACATGTACAGAGAATTAATTGAGATTGTAGTTTAAGGTTGGGAAACATAATAGATACTTTTTCATGTTTTTTAATCTTGAAAACACATCACACATAGATGTAAAGTGCAGAATATGGTTAAAGCATATCATTGTATATTCAAATATGGATAGAAAAAAGGTATCACACAAAGATAGAGCCCACACCACCACACACCCACCCCCACCCACCCACTAGCCACTATAGGGAGGATGACAAACATGGATGGTTAGAGTTCTAGATATGAACTTTTTTGAAAAGTCAATGAAGCTAAGCAATCAAATGAAGCATCCTTCATTCATAAACTTGAGCACAAAATTACGTTACCTCTTTAATTTTTATGTCTTAGAGGGCGGGTCTTGACACAACGAGAAAATTGTTCCATTATAATATTGATTTAAAAACTTGAGTTATAGAAATGCTCCAAATAAGCTTGGTGTTATACTATAGTTTAATTGCATCAGAAAATGGATGCATTGCTGACCTTGATGAGGTCTATGCTTATTTGTCTTGTTTAGGGGATTTTTTGTATGTGCGGGTTTTTTTACGGCACAGAAAAGTAATTTTTAATTGCCAATCTTTGAATTGTAAATTACTATTATTTTTTTCATTTTTTTGTTAGTCATAGACCCCATGTTTTAAATGGTAAGTTCACTATTCGTCGTGGCCTCGGACATGGATTTCAAATTTATCTCATACCGGTACCCATACCATCTAAGAAAGGTTTAAGTGAGATCGAGAATAAAATTACTTCTATCACATTACTTTTGACATATGAGAGTTAATGTCTTCGTTTTTTATCCTTCAGGTTTGTGGGTTGAAGTGGTCTCACGATGACCGGGAACTTGTATCGGGTGTCAATGATAATCAGGTAGTTATTCATCCATTGGACTTTTTGTTTCCCATATTCCAAGTATGCTTCGAAATGTAGTGCAGTAATTCAAATTGCTTATGGTATGGTGAACAGCTTTTGGTCTAGAATCAACATACTCAGCAGCCGGTACTAAAACTTGCAGAGCACACTGCTGCTGTAAAAGCCATTGCCTGGTCACCCCACCAGAATGGCCATCTTGCATCTGGAAGTGGAACTGTTGACCGTTGCATTCGCTTCTGGAACACTATGAATGGCAATCAATTAAACAGTGTCGACACAGGGAGCCAGGTCTCTGTCTAGAATGCTACCTAAATTAGTAAAACGATGTTTAAAATGCATTTTTCACAGCTTGAAATACTTCTTGGGTTCCCAAAATCGAATAAAAACTAATCAAGAATAAGCTTAGAGTGAAGATTCAACATCACTGGCTAACAAATTTCATGGCTTCACCTGCAGGTATGCAATTTAGCATGGAGTAGGAATGTGAATGAACTAGTTAGCACCCATGGCTACTCCCAAAATCAAATTATGGTGTGGAAGTATCCATCATTGGCGAAGGTATCAAACTTTAGCCCGTAATGAATTTTTTGCCATCCTTCCTACACTAGGCTTTCATTATCCTGTTTTTCTGTCGTAAGAGAATTACATATTTCCTTTTGGATCTCTCTTCTCTTCAATAGGTTGCAACTCTAACTGGCCATAGTTTGCGAGTACTCTATCTTGCCATGTCACCTGATGGTCAGGTATTGCTACGAGTCATCCATAGTTTTAAGTGTCGAAAGAATTCATTTGTAAAGCCATCTCAACTTGTCTTGAAAATATAATTAATTGTTCATCTCCACTTGTTTGTGTAGACAATAGTGACTGGAGCAGGGGATGAGACACTGCGGTTTTGGCACGTATTCCCATCCATGAAAACCCCGGTGAGTGAATCCATGAAGGAATTATCCAGTTTTTTTCTGATCAAAAGTGAAATTTCCCTTGAAATTTTTCACATCAAGGTCACTGATCTTAGCAATTTTTCCTCTTCTCATTCAGGCACCAGTGAAGAATACAAGACTTTGGTCATTAAGAAGAACTCATATTCGATGATAAAATCCTTGCACAGTTGGACAAAGTCTCTTTTTTTTTCTGATTACTTTGTAAATAAAATGGAGAGAATATTTTTTGGGTGCATTGATCCAAAGTATAAAAGAAGGTAGCAGATTTTTCTTCTTGCAACAAGTATTGAACAGGTTAAGAATTACTTGCATAAATTTGGAAATTGTAAATTATTTACTTTAAGCTCTTTTGAGGTTACAGACACTTGCAGTATGTGTAGATGCTGATGACTATTTTGTACTCCAATTTTATACAGTTCCACCATAAACTTCCCCATTGATTTCCTTTATTTGTCATCATATTTTCTCAGTTTGACACGGGAAACAGGCCAGCTATTTTAATAAGGATTTTTCTAAAGGAGTTATTATTCGTATATGATATTAACTTGATACATTTATTATTTATGTGAATTAGTCGAGACATCTTTGGATTCACATCGTAATTGTGTCGTGTGAAAAATTGACTACCCTAAACAGGCCTTCCTAATATGGGTGCAAGTATAACCAATCAGCCAAGACAACTCCAGCAGAAGAACAAAGCTGGACATGGTAACAATTTTTCCAACAACTCTTCTTTAAGCTATTCTAATGATGCATGTTCACACCAACTCCATGGGAACTGTTTGAAGTGGACCAAGAAAAAACTCTACCTGCCTCAAAATTTAAAGAAACAGTTGCATATATGTCAACAAAATCTCAAATCCATTAACTTCAATCCTCAGCCATGTGAACAATCTGATGATTTATTTACACATAATACCAAAAAGTAAAGCTCACAAGCAGGCTGCAATAGCCTCTAACAAAAAAAAAGTATACAAACAATATATTCCCTCTATAGCATTGATTCCTAGTAGCTTCCTTGACATTTCAACAAACTGGATTGACCAACACAAGATTATTCACTATGGACATGAACATGCACATGACAAAGCTCTCAGGTTGCTCTTGTTTTCCCTTTTTTCTGTTGGATTCCGACTAATTTGCCCACTTCCTCATAATTGTCTTGTTTGAGAAAAGATTGGAGATTTTTCTAAAGGGACAAGCCGCAAGAAACAGATGGTAAGCTTTCAAGAGATCAGCAACCGATGTTGGTGCACAGTTGAGCATTACATGCAGAGTGGAGGAGAGGTTGTTTTGTTTGTTGGAGATCTTTCTTATGCTGATCGATATCAATATCATGATGTTGGTGTTCGTTGGGATACATGGGGTCGTTTTATTGAAAGAAGTGCTGCATCTCAGGATTTGGGCTGCGGGAAATCATGAAATAGATTAGTTCTCAGGAACAAAAAATGAGAAAAAAAAATCAAAAAGATCAACAACTGAAACACAAATATATCTCACAACCATGATTTTAGTTCTCAGGAACATAGTTTTCAAAGCTACATTCATATTAATTGACAGAAGTGAGTTCAAGTAGCAATTGGTACCAAAACCTTATACAAAAACAAAAATGAACCCATCAATACAAAAAGCATGAACAACTCATACAAAAAGCATAAAACCCACCAATTGAATGTCAAATTCATCTATTTTTTTATAAATTTCTTAGCAACCAAATATTGACACTGTCATAGTAACACTCCATTACACCAAATCATAGCTTACCATCCATCAATTTCGAACAAAAAATAAACAAATCTTCAAGCAATATCGTGCAAATTGGATTCCCAATACCACATGCACTACAACAGTCAAGCCTAATCAACGATTTCACTAATGAAACAACAAACATACAGCCAAACCAAATCAACGATTAGTATAACTTTAAATTAGCAAAATATTTTGGAAAGTCATTTGCAAACGGAATTCGGGGATGTGGTTATGCTTGCTGGGATTTGGGGGTTGTGGTGGTCACGGAGGGAAAGGGATGGGACCTCAGGGACCAAAAAAAGGCACTTTTGAAACCAACAATTTCGGGTTGGCAATTTGTCGAACATCTGGTGTGCAAAGGCTGGGAGGAACAACAAGGGGACTTTCGGGTGACAGAGGGAAAGAGAAAAAATGGAGAGCAAGAGATGATTAAGGGAAATGAGATGCGTGAGAGATACCTTGAAACAGGTGGCTGGGCAGCTGCTGGCTGTCGTTGGTGGCGGCTGTTTAGCGGCGCAGAGAGAGAAACAGGGTCTGCTCTCGTCGGAGAAGACGGTGGCTGAGTGGAGCAGCTCTGGATCTGTTGAATACTCGGTTGGAGGTCGTCGGAGTAATGCCTGGCTGAGAGAGTGGTTGAAGAGGAGGAGGAGGAGGAGAGCTCAAATGTGTTCGAGGAGGAGGAGGAGGAGAGCTCAGATGTGTTCAAAAATTTTGACCTAACGACTGATTTGAGGAATATAAGTGAGGCGTTTAAATCGTCATTCTAAATGACGTTTTTAAAAACGTCATTTAGAATGACGTTTTCCACCCTTTTTATTTTTAACGTCTCTATTAACGGTCCGTTTAAATTCCAGGCTTAAAAACGTCATTTTAAATGACGTCTTTAAAAACGTCATTTGGAATGACGTTTTCATACAAAAAATTTGAAATTAAAATCGTCATTTGGAATGACGTTTTATGGCGAGAAGACGTCATTCCAAATGACGTTTTTAAAAAAAGACTGGGTTTGGGAATTAAGTTGAAAACCGACTGGGTTGGGGAAATAAGTTTTGAGGGAGAATGGGTTTGGGGAAAAGCTCGACATTATTATAACCTTTTAGAGTGAGGTTATCATCTTTTGGGTAAACTTATCAATTTTTTAGGTGATGTTACCCTTTTTGGGGTGTACTTGCTACTTGTTAGGGGTGTACATAACATCTTTTAGGGTGCACATACCCTTTTGTGTGCACATACCATCATGTTGGGTGATTTTATAATCTTTTGAGTTGAAATTACCTCTTTGTGGCCGTATGATAATATTATCTTTTGGGAATGTTATCATCTTTTGGGTCAACTGACCATGTTTTGTGATGAGCTACCATATTTTTGGGTGATTTTATTATCTTTTGGAGTAAACTAACCACATTTTTTATTAAAGATATCATTATTTTAAAAATATTTCAGTTTTGGATAGAACTTGATAACTTTGTGTCTATTTACGAGCTTTTGAGTGTTGTTTATAACATTTTATTCCACTTTGCGTCTTGTGGGGTTCACTTTTCACCTTTTGGCCTTTACCACATTTTGGGATGATATTACGACCTTTTGGATGCATTTACAAGTATTTAGAGTTTTGTTTTGACCTTTTGAGAACATATTTTGTTTTGATCATACTACATTAGGATTGATCCTTAACTTTTCAAGGATCGATCATGCTCCAATAGGATCGGATTGATAACAGAATATAGGGAAAATTTCAGTCACACCCCTCCTAGTTTATTATATTTTCAAAGACACACGCTCTATTATCAAAAACATTACTGACACCCCTTCTAGTTTATATTTAAACATCACTAACACCCCCTACCATTAAACTACCATTTCTAACAAATTTTTTTTATCTAAAATACCAAAAATGCCCTTATACAAACCTCAAGTAATTTTTCTACATAAAATTTTATTAAAATTCGATCAGATTAAAATTTATTTTTCTACATATTAAAATTTGAACCAATTAAAATTCGATTGAAGTTGATTAATTTTTTTTTTAACATATTAAAATTTGAACCAATTAAAATTTATTTTTTACGTATTAAAATTTGAGCTGATTTGAACTCTACCCGAGTTGTTTGCGTCGATTAAAATTCACTTTCGAGTCGATTAAAGTTTATATTTTTTTACTTATTAAAATTCGATTAAAATTTGAGTCAATTAAAATTTATATTTTTTTATGTATTAAAATTTGGGCTGATTAAAATTCAATGCGAGTTGATTAGAATTTGATTTGAGTCGATTAAAAATAAGTTTTAATTGGCTCAAATAGAATTTTTATTAATCCAAATTTTAATAAAAATATAATTTTTAATAGGCTCAAATTTTAATATGTAAAAAAATAAATTTTAATTAGCATTAATTGAATTTTAATTGGCCCGAATTTTAATACATAAAAAAAATAGAAAATAGAGGGGGTCTCATTGAAGATATACTTATCTAGAGGGGGTGTGAATGAAGTTTGTCCTAAAATATATCATGGGCAATTTAGTAAAATTGTATTATAGTTAATATTTTTAATCTGACAGAGGATGTCAGTGAAGATTCAGAAAAATAGAGGGGGTGTCTTTGAAGATATGGTAAATTAGAGGGGGTGTAGTTGAAATTTTCCATTAAAAATTTATTATAAAGGGCAAAATGGTAATTAACTGTTACGATACGAGTTAAATATCCAAAATTTTCTAGAACTCGAATGACGAAACAGACCTTATTGTTGGATTCGTCTCGTGAAATCTAACTGTCCAGTCAATTTTCGTTGAATTCTGAGATAGTCAAAATTTTTGCGTTGTACGAGGCAATCAGGCATCACTCGACCAAAAAAAATGTGATCAAATTTTTTTCATGATACCCGGGAAATAATTTAAAGTTAGTTCAAAATAAATACCTTAAACTTAACACAAGACGAAATTTAATTGATTCGGGATAAAATCAGATCAGAAATAGACGGGACGTGTGACTCAATGAGAGCTAAGCATTGGAGAGTATAAAAAAAGGGAAAAAAATCAGATTTTTCCCCCATGATGTTGCTGGGTTTTCCGGAAGAGAGAGAAAAGAGAAACACTAAAATTCTCCAAGCTTCCACCTAAGATCTACAACGATCTGACCGTTGGATTTCTTTGGAGCAAGAACAAAAATTGTTTTACGCGATAAGAGTTATGCGTACATACCAAATATCGCAAGTTTCACCACAATCTCAAAGACGAGATTTTTGGGATCAAGGCTTGGAAGCTTGATTTGAGTCTTTAGAGTTTCTTCTATGCGAAAATACGCTTCAAGAGATATGGTTCTTTTTCTAACTAGGTTTATTTCCAACCTAGGGCTGAAATATTAAATGGGTAGGGTGTTAGAGATGAAGTCTTATGTGTAACAAATACCTAGGATGATTAGATTATGAAAATTGGTACAAGAAGATGTTAGAAACAATTTTTGCATGAATTGGTTTTGATGAAATTGCTTGAATTGGAAATTCACGAATATTGTGTTGTTTGGGCATGTTACATGCTTATAATTGTGCCTTGTAGGTGTTTGGTGAAATACCTATGAATGTTCGAGCATGTTATTTGAAATGAAAATGATAAAACATGTTTAGTGGGGATTGTGGAATGTAATTATATGCTTCAGGATGCAATTGACATTTGAGAAATTGAGAATGTTGTTGGAAATTGAATATGCTTATAATATACTCATGATATGATGAATATAATATTGTAACTACAATTGTCCATTACATTTTGCATATGTACCGGTAACATCGTATTCGTGGGCATTCGCATGAGTGTGGGTGTGTGTGCATGTTTTCGATCAAACATCATCCTTGGTGGGTTGATATGTGGGCTTGAGAAGGTTGGGCTTAGGTTTGACTGAGTCGCACATATTGCATTGAAAATATGTGTTGGGGTTAGTAAGAAGAGCTAGATTCTCCCTTGGGTGCAAGACCCAGAATTCTCGGATACGCACTCCCGTTGGTATTGAGTCCATAAAGTGTGTCGGCGTACACGGAGTCGTTGGTGGAAGTCCATAGATGCTGTGTCAGTTGGATAACCGTTGGTGGAAGTTCATAGATGTCGTGTCAGTTGGGTACCCGTTGGTGGAAGTCCATAAATACCCATTCCAAAAAAGACACAAGATTTTATAAAATGATCATTTGATGTTTAACATCAATGATGGGGACTTGGAATGCCCGGAAGTAGGGGTGTCAAACGTGTCGGGTTAAACGGGTGGCGAGTGAAAAACATGTAAACCCGTACACGACCGGTTTAATAAACAGGTAACACGACACGACTTGTTTAACCCATTTAATTTAAAAAAAATTTATATCAACAAATTTTAATACACCACTTTTTTTACTGTCAATTGTATTTACCTAAAAAAAAGGGGAATTTCTAGCCAAATTTCATATAAAAATCAGATTTGAAGGCTAAAAAAAAAAAGCAAGAGGCCACTGTCTTTTATAGGCAAGACAGCCATCCCCATCTCTCCTCATTTGCCAATGTGGGACAAAAACAAAAGGGGTTGGTTTGCCTTTGTCATGAAAAGCTCCCATCTCCCCTCCTTTGTCTTTGAACTACTACTTTACATTTTTTTTTTTTTTGTATTGATTTCTTTACTTTTTTTCTGGCTAATTTTTTAAAATAATTATTAATTTATTATTACATTAATTTTATTTAAACGGATAAACATGTGATAAACGGTTCGACAGGTCTCACCCGAACACGACTCATTTATTAAACGTGTCTAGTGGGTCAATCCGTTTACCACCCAAACCCGTTAAGATCTCACTTAAACCCGCTTAATTCGTGTCGATTAGTGTCGGTTAATCGTGTCGTGTCGAATTTTGACAGGCCTACTCAGGAGTATACACATGACATGACATGTGTTATGGGAGTCAGTGGAGCGCTCGGGTTGCATTGCATGTGTGAGCTCCATTTCATGACATCATATGGATTAGTATAATTCCTTATGAAATGAAATTATTGAGTGGATGCTTGACTTGTTGAATTGCATGTGACATTTCATATACATCTGGGTTGAGGAGTATCCTTCTTAGGAGATACCTTATTGAGCATGACTCACCCTTTATAGGGAACACATTTCAGGTGTCGGACAAGCGCCGTTGGACGGCCCTCATTTGGTGTTTGTTGGTGAAGGAGCTAGATTGTGGCTTACAAAATTTTATTATGTAAATCAATTGTGAAATTTTGTTATGAACTTGGAATTTTGTAAAAGAGTATATGTAATGAACTCTATTGGACATCATTTTGATGTAAATGAGTGAATGTATAAGTTTGGTGGAGTATAGAATGAGATTGGATGGTTTAGAGTTGTGAATTAGAAAGATTGAGGAAAATATGAGCCCAGGTACCGGTACCACTCTGTCGGAAGACCTAGGTACCGATATCGAGGCTTGCAGGCACCCAGGCCCGACCCAACAATATGGAAAAAAAGAATGGGCTTTAGGCCCCAACTTTTTAGAAGACCCCATAATTTTAGGTACATCACTAGCCCACAAAAAAAATTAAATCCATTAAATTTTAAGCTCTACAAAAAAACCCCAAAAAATTAAATCCAATCAAAATTTTTATTGCAATAATTTGGGCATATAATCTAATCCATAACATTAAAAACTTAGAAATAAAAAAAATAAAAAAAAATACTCAAAAGTCAACTCATATTTACTCCCACCCACTTTCTCTCTCTCTCTCCAGTAAAAAAAAAAAAAAAAACAAAAGTTGAAATTAAACACTCTCTCTCCCTCTCTGTGGTAAAAAATAAAAACAAAAGTTGAAATCTCTTTCTCCACAATATTAACACATCATTCTTTTGTCTCCCTCTCACATAGAAAATTAAAAATAATTTTTTTTTGGGTAAATTACATTAACACCCCTTGACATTTGATTTTATTACACGGACACCCCCTCACATTTCCAAAATTACACTGAGACCCCTCAAACTGAACGCCTTTAACGGCACAAACAAAAAGACCATTTTACCCTCCCATTATCTGCTCATCAAAACCCAAAACCCAAGACCCTGATCCCTGACCATTCCCCTAAAAGCTGAAACCCCCCTCCCCCAAAACTCTCTCTCTCTCTCCGAATCAAAGCCTCTAGCAACGGTCTCTCTCTCTCTGAAGACGTCTCAGACCCCCCCAACAATCAGCAACGCAACCACAACCGCCTATTTTCACCAGCACCACCATCGCAGAGGTTAGGGTTTGTTCGCCGAAAAAGCAAATGCCATCGCAAACGGTTCACATTGCTCTATCACACTTCCATCGCGAAAACAAGAATAAATTACTCAAATCATCTGATTTCTCTTCCAACCACACATTTCACTCACTCAAATTGAACATTTTTTCGAAACACATTTCACTCACCGAATCCGAGAATGTTCGCCGGAGATGATTTAAAACTCGTCACTGGAAGTTTTGGTGGGTTTGGAAGTTTTGGAGGGTTTAAGTGGTGAAATCGGTGGTGATGGGTGGATTTAGGTGGTGGAATCAGTGGTGATGGGTGGGTTTAGGTGGTGGAGCCAGTGGTGGACGGTGGTAGACCGGACAGATTGTTGATGATGGGTTTTGGCTGGTTTCTCTCTGTCTATGATCTCTCTATCTCTCTGTGTGCTTGTGGTGTTTGGATGTGTTGGGTGACAGATGCACTATTGCGGTGGTTAGGTTTAGGCAGTGGTGATGGTGGCAGAACTGGTGGAACTGGTGGTGATGGTGGCGGAACTGGTGGTGATGGTGGCAAGAATAAATAAATTTAATATGAGATAATTGGATTAGGTAATTATTAAGGTTTTAAAAAACTGATTATTTTTAAAATTGACTAATAGTACCAAATATTTTTAATAAACAAAAAAATTTTAATATTTTATTTATTAATGTAATGTATTTAGAAATTAAACATTAAGTGCTAAATTTTAATATATATATATTTCATATATAGATTAAAAAAATAAATGAGAGATTGGAAAATTTTGGAGGGTATTTTTGGTATTTTGAGAATTATGATTGATGACCTCAGCTTTGACTGTTAACAAGTTTAACGTCCGTTAGTTAGAAGGGGTGTGACTGTTATAAGTTTTAAATGTCAGGGGAGTTCGGTGTCATTTGTCAAAAGTCAGGGGGTGTCCGTGTAATAAACCAAAAAGTCAGGGGGTGTCAGTGTAATTTACCCTTTTTTTTTAAAAATAATACTAAAAATAAAAAGACCTTTACTTACTGTTTCCGCTTTAGGCCTCAAATTGGCTTGAACCGCCCCTGCAGGCACTAGTACCTGGGAGTCCAATGGGGTCAGGTGTGACGCCCCAAAATCCGGGGGTTCCGTTGATAACCCATCAACCTGCGGAAACATCCGTGGATATCGCTCAACCCGACACCACATCAAGAATATCTTTAAGCCGGGATTATAACCCATAATGAAAATTCGGTTTAACATTCATTTGATTCAATTAAAGTCCCATACACCGTGGTTTGTACCCCATTAGGGTCCACTTTAATCATTTAAAGGAAGGAAATTCAAAGCCCAAAGATTTGGCAACATATTTAAAAATTTCAGATTTTTGGACTGGCTACCGGTAGCTGTTTATCGGCTACCGGTAGCCGAAACATTCTGGAGATCAACTACCGGTTGGCTACCGGTAGCCGAAACATTTTGGAAATCAACTACCGGTTGGCTACCGGTAGCTATTTCCTACTGGAAATCAACTACCGGTCGGCTACCGGTAGCTATTTCCTTTACGAAATCAACTACCGGTCGGCTACCGGTAGCTGTTTCCTACTGAAAATCAACTACCGGTCAGCTACCGGTAGCTAAAGGCAGGTTTTGCCCACTTCCTTAGTTTTTCATTTCCAACCATTTTTAAACTCTTCCAAACTCATACCAAACATATATAATGAAAACTCCCACATTATACATAGTCCATCCAAGTCATATTACATAAAACTTCATACATTCATAATTCAAAATATCATGTTTTACAATATTTACATGTCATAAACCATTTTAAAACAAAAGGTTTACAAAATCTTGAGGTAAGGCCACACATAGGCCCCCTTCACCCTTGGTGCTCTCCATGGGAGCCATCCCCCGGTGCAAACCCAATACCTGAAATTGTTCCCGTATAGGGTGAGCCAACGCCCAGTAGAAAACTTCCTACGGAGGCTACTCCCCCCTAGATGCTCATGCTCATGTAATATTCACATACAACATGTAATCAATCATTCCACACACACTATGCATTCAATGTTGGAATGCAACAATGCCATGCAATGAAATGAGATGAAAACTCATTCATGCAACCCATTCCGAGTCCTCACTGACTCCCTCAACACAATGCAACGCCAATGTGTGATGACCCGTCTATTGACGGAGAAAAACCTTCCAATGATCATTTGAAAAGAAATCATGTTTTCCCAAAACCGGATCATTGTTGGAAGCTACCCATTGAATGGGTGTTTTTATAACAAAACCCTTGTGTCTTTGTTAGGCAACGTATCTTCGGAATCACACCGCCGGTTCCGTACACCGTGTCACTTTTCTGGAATTGCACCGCCGGCAAGTGACTGAACCAAGTGGTTCCGGGTTTTTCACCCGAGGGAGTGTCTAGCCCTACTTGCTACACCCGACACAAGTTTTTCCATGCAACCATGCGACTCAGTCGAAACTTCGTTCCAACATTCCCGAGCCCATCCACCAAGCACCAAGAATGGTGATTGATTAATCATGTATAACATGCACACACACCCACTCATGTCTATGGATGCGATATCCCCGTGCAAATGCAATGTGATGTTCCATTGCACACAGAATAATGCTCAATATGCTCATGACAAACATATAAACATTTCCAATACATCAATGACAATTACATCAAAAGCACATAACTACCATATCTCATTACGTTCAATATATCATTTCATGCATATATCAACAACACTCTTCATCCAACAACCATATCCTAAGCATATGATTTCACAATCACCCAAGCATGTTATAACATAGCATCATGCAAGTAACACACACAATTTCACCTAGGCATTTTATCAAACACCTAGTAGTCATTAAAGTCATGTTATCTCATTTTAAGCAAAACAACAACTTCCAACACACAAAACATGTCTTCAATATCACCAAGTTATATAATGCATCACATATAACTTACACATATTAAAATTTAGCTAGCAACAAGACTAAGCTCACTTCATGCTCAACTTTTCCATTTTCATAACCACAAATATATATATATATATACATATATACACATGCATATATATAGATACCCTTAAACTAGCTACACCTAAGGTAGAATAATCCAACGTAGGAACAACCACTACCTCTTAGGAGTGTAGAAAACCCCTAAAAACACCAAAACCACTCCAAATTTTTGAATCTCTCAAGATCGCCTCTTTGGATCTTCGGTGAAATTCCTTGTTTTTGGTGCCCACGCGTAGCCCTTGTCGCGTAGATCACTTCTCCTTTCTAGCTCGACGGAATCCGAGCGACGGAAGTCCGGGAATCGCCGAAGAAAGCTTGAAGTTCTCTCTTTTCTCTCTCTCTTTCTCCCACACATTGAACCCAGCACAATGGCAGAAATTTTCTGCCTAAAATGCAGATATTTGTCCCTTTATATAGTTTTAAATGTGTGGTCTACATCGCACCGCTCGTTTATTACTTTCGGGTCCGTTTTTCGTCCCGAAACGACTCATTAACTCCCGGATTAAGTCCAATTAAATTTTATTGGCACATTAATCCAATTTTAAGGGATTTTAATATTTCTCGTTTTTGGGGACCTTTAAAAGGTCAATCGCCACGCAGTCGTCTCGATCTACGTGCAAAATCCGACTATCTCGGAATTCAACGAAATTTCTGGTTGTTACTAGATTTCGCGTTGTGAATCCAATGGCGCACTTCGTTCCCTCATCCGAGGTTTAGAACATATGTATTTTAAATATGCACAGTAGTACAAATGACTATTTTGCCCCTTAAAAAAAAATTCAAATTTTCCCGGGTTTCACATCAGGTGCCGATACTCCGATGAACAATGGGGTCAGATACCAATACCAAGACATATAGGTACCAGTACCTAGCAAACAGTGGACTCAGGTACTGGTACTAAGTCACATAGGTACCGGTACCTAGAAAATGGAAGAAACTTGAAAAACAGAAGGTCCATGTACCGATACCATAGCACTTAGGTACCGATACCTGTCAAACAGAAGACTTAGGTACCGCTACCGCATGTAAGAGGTACTATCTCTTCTAAAATTTTTAAAATTTAAATACAACTTTGCCAAGCCTTTAGACTTCGAACCCTCTTATTTAAAGGATGTAAATGGCTCAATATTAAGTGCTAATTGATGAGATTGAACCTTGAAATGGTCATACGGTTAAAGCGTAACAGGTTATGTGTTGCCCATGCAAAGGAGACTCTCTCAAACTTTCGTTTTGGTTATGATCCTGGTGAAGGGGATGTAACGACATGGTGTTGGGTTATACGGCATTCACGGGTACTTTCGCGGGTTAATGGGTGATCAACGGGTTAAGAAAAGACCCCTGAATTTTGGGGCGTCACACGCATTATGAACCAAGTATGGGAAGAGTATTTCAAAGGAGAAAAATCAGATTTTCCCCCATTCCTAGCCATTTTTGTTGGAGAGAGAGAGAGATAAAAAAACCAAGGGCATGTTTGGTTATCATCTGCAAAACAGTTTTTTGTTCTCAAAATTTTAAAAACACCCAAAACATGTTTGTTTAGCATTTTTGTTCTCAAAATTTTCGGAAAAAATGAGATTTGAAACACAAAAACAGAAAACAAAGCCACACTTGTTTTCAGACTTTTCTTTGAAAATTATGGAAACACGGAGAACACCTCTTTAATGAGGTCTGCCCTTCGACTCCTTAGCGCATCAAGGCTTTCTTCTTTTTTTTTTCCTTCTTCTCTGTCTCTCTACACTTTGCCCATCAACAGAACAAAGACAAAAGGCCGTCTTCTCCAGAACAAAGGTCGTCTTCTCCAGCTCTCTCTCTCTCCACTTTGCCTCTCAGACAGAACGAGAAGAAAGGAAGCTTCAGATCTTCTCCGGCGAAGACGAAGACGAAGCTTCAGATCTTCTTCAGATCTCTCCACGTTGTGGGTTTTGGTGGTGCTTTGTGGGTTTTGGTGGTGGTTGTGGGTTTTGGTGGTTGTGGGCTGGTGGTGGTTCTCGGTTACAGTGGAGGTTGTGGGTTGGTGGTAGTTCTCGGTTTCGGTGGTGGTTGTGGGTTGGTGGTGGTTCTCAGTTTCGGTGGTGATTGTGGGTTTTGGGTTGTGGTTGTGGGTTGGTGGTGGTTGTGGGTCGGTGGTGGTCTTGATGCACAGTGAAATAGAGAGAGAGTTGAAAAAAGGTGGGAATTGTGGATTATTGTCCAAACAAATTTTATAATTTTTGTTCTTTAAAACTATTTTCAAAAATATATAACCAAACATGTTTTGTAATCTAAAAATTTTTAAAAATACTTTCTTAAAAATCTTCCCAAAAATAGTTTTCAGATACTATTTTTTGAGATACAAATCAAACAGGCCCCAAAGTTCTTCATCTTCTCCACCTTCCTCCTTTCATAACTCAAGATCTAACTGTTGAAGTTTAATCAACCAAGAATAAAAGTTGTTCTCCTCAACGAGGGTTACGAGACAACACCAATTTCAAGCATTTTCTACCATTTTCAAAAATCAAGAGCTCTTGGGCTAGGGCTTTGAAGAGCTTTCTTAGGGTGTTTTGGAGGACTCACTTCATTGCTTATGCTTCAAGAGGCGGGGGTTCCTTTATATTTAGATTTTCCTTCAATTCTAGGGTTGCATAGGAGATTGGTTGAATATATGTATGTTAATCACATGATTAACTTATAACTAGTGTAACTAGTGGATGTTTGGATGAAATGATGAGCATGTTATGCCTAATTTTATTTAATTTTGGGTGTTGAACATGTTAAATGTGAGTTGTATCAATGGGTATGCTATATATTTATAGTTTATGCCTAATGGGTGTTTGATAAAATGCCAAAGTATGTTCAAATGTGTTATTTGAATTGATATTACTTATAACATGATTATATATGTATGTTTCAATCTTTTCTATAGTTATATGGTAAATACTTATGAGTTATTGATTTCTTTATCATTGAAATGAAGTTTTTAACAAAATACATGTTTGGGTACAAGAAATACTTGTTCTTGATTTTTAAAATCCTAATTTTGCTAAATACATGTTTGGTTGTGAAAAATACATAGATTTTTGATTTCTAAATTCCTATTCTTAAGTAAATTATGTTTTCATCTAATACTTGTTTTGTTTCCAAAAAATTATTATTTTTGGCAAAATCCTAGAATTTTGATAGCGCAATTCTTGATATGATCTCTTACATATTTTAATTCATTTATTACTGTACTATAATGAAAATTGTGAAATTGTGATACTTGAGTTCTTATGAAAATTGTGGTTGGTTAAAATTGCGGTTGTTGAGAGAAATTATGGTTTCATCTCTTGTATGGTTTGGGTGTGACGAACTTGAATTGCTGTGACACCAAAATTCTGGGGGTCCTTTCTCAACCCATTGATCACCCATCAACCCGCGGAATACCTTTGGATACCGTATAACCAGATACCACGTCACTACATCCCACTCACCGGGATCGAAACAAAGCATAATCCAGACAAAGTCTCCTTTGCATGGGAGCACAACCCAATACATAACCTGTGCGTACATTAATCACACGACCATTCCAACGTCCACATCCCAAGTCTAGGATTCAAAATTTAATCATTTACATCATCCCAAGGAAAGGGCTCGAAACATGAAGGCTTAGAAGTTTTTTAGTTAAAAATCCAATTTTCGGGAAGAGGTACCGGTATCTCTGATAAGGAGTACTGGTACCTGAGCCATCTGAAAGTCAGGTACCAATACTTGTAATCCTTGGTACCGGTACTTGTGCCCACGACAGCGTGGTACCGGTACTTGTAAGCATAAGTACCAATACCTGGGCCTACTGTTATCGGGGTACCGGTACCTGTAAGCATAGGTACCGATACTTTTGAGCATAGGTACCGATACCTGAGCCCACTGGAAGCTAGGTACCTAGGACCCAGATTTCTCCAAACTCCCTAGACTTTAAACCCAATAAACTCATACAACATTCATTCTTTTACAACAAAATATTGTCCAAGAGTATCTTATTACATGCCTTTGTCAAAATACAAGTTTTGTACATAATTTATAAAAGGCCAAAATAAAAATATATAAGGGATTACAAAATGTAATTCAAGAGCCATATCCCGGCTCAATCATCAACACGGGCCCAAGTGAGGGCCATCTGTTGGCGCCAGTCCAACACCTAAAATGAATTCCCATAAAGAGTGAGCCACGCTCAATAGAGTATCTCTTAAAGAGGTCACACTCCAACCCAGATGCATCTGAAATGCCACATGCACATCACAATGTTAAACATTCATTCAAACATCTAAATTTCATAAATGAATGTCATAATTCCATGCCACGCCATAAGATGAGACTCACACATGCAATGCAAACCCGAGCCCCATCAGCTCCCATAACACATGTCATGTCATGCCATGCGTATGTATCCAGACATTCCAAGCCCCCGCCATTAATGTTAGACATTCAATGACCATTTTATAAAATCTTGTGTCATTTTGGATAAGTAATTCATGGACATCACACCAACTGTCTACCAAACCTGCATGACATTTGAGGGCATCACACCTTCGGTTTCGAGTACACCGACACACTTTTTTAGAATTTTATCGCCAGTCAAGTGAGTGAACCAAATAATTGGACCTTGCAACCGATGAAGAATCTATCTCTTCTTACTATACTCAACACTTATTTTCAATGCAATCCGTGCGACTATGTCGAATTTAATTCCAACTTTTTCGAGCCCATGTATCAACCCACCAAGGATGGAGTTTGATTAAAAATATGCACACGCACCCACACTCACGTCGAATTCCCCCGAATGCGATGCTTTCCGTGCATATGCAAATATAATGTACAATTATAATTTATATCATTTTGTTCACCATATCATAAAGAATATAATGAACATATACAATTTTTCATAAACATTCCCAAGCATGTCACATGTGATATCAATCCAATTAACATACTTGAATTCATAAACATTTTATGAAACACTTGGTAGGCAAAATATGGAAACACATAGCATACCCAACAACCCATTTCGTGAAATCCATATTAAGTAATTTCATCAAACCCAAATCATGCAAAAATTGATTTTAAAATACTCTCATATCCATTTTTCATATTTTAGCTACACTAGGTGTGTGCTATACATGAGACTTAATTTCTAAAATCCTAATGTCCCAAAAATAAGGGGTCTTTTCTCAACTCATTGATTACCCATCAACCCACGGAATACCCGTGAATACCGTATAACCCAATACTACGTCGTTATACCCCATTCACTAGGATCATAACAAAACGAAATTCGACATAGTCTCCTTTGCACGAAAGTACTGCCCAATACATACTTGTGCATATATTAATCATACGATCATTTCAAGGTCCACATTCCAAAATCTAGGGCTTGAAATTTAACTATTTACATCATCCAAAGAAAAAAACTCAAGATATGAAAACTCGAGAGTGTTGAAGTTCAAAAACTAATTTTCAGGAAGAGGTACCGGTACCTCTGATAAAGAGTACTCGGTACCGGCACCTGAGCCCTTTGGAAGCCAGGTACAGATACTTGTGCGACTTGGTACCAGTACTTGAGACCATTGTCAATGAGGTACTGGTACCATGAGCATAGATACCAGTACCTGAGCACACTATCATCGGGGTACCGGTACCTGTGAGCATAGGTATCGGTACAAGAGCCCATGAGAAGCTAGGTACCTGTGGGGTATCGGTCTCTAGAGTTCATATTTCCCTAAATTTCCCAAAGTTCAACTTTTTAACCATACCACTCATACATCATACACTCATGTTGAGATTACATGTCCATATACAAAATACCCTTACAAGTCTTTATCAAAATACAAGTTTTGTATTTCATAATGTACAAGGCCAAAAAGGTAATATTTGTACAAGGGTCTTCGATTCCAAATCAAGAGCCACTACCCGACTTTATCCTCAAAGTGGGCCCATAAAAAGGGCCTTCAGCGTAAGCTCGTACACTTATCTTTTAAACATATATAAAACAAATTCAAGTCTAGAGTTTCTTCAACCTAACCTAATACTCTAGTGGTAGTCCAATAACCTACAACTCCCATATAAGACCTAATTCCTAGGCTCTAATACCAAACATATAACTCCCCAAAATCCACCCTGAAAGATATTACTATCTAGAAACTATCTAATTATGAGAGCAACTAACAATAACCATTAAATAATAAATCATTCATTTATTAGACAAATAATAAATATTAAAATCAATAAAACATCGTATCTTCTTCAACTTACAATTCAAAACCAAGTAGTATCTAGCAGCGGAGTAATTAGAACTGGCTAAAGCATTGTTTCATATAAATCTCTCAAAACTCTAAACAAAAAATAAAACAACTCTATTCCTCTAAGGTAGGGTCCACATCTTGATTCTCCAACGGCTCGTAATCAACCTGCTCATCCACTTCGACATCCTCTTCTATGTCAAAATCTGTAAGTGTATGGTTGTAGGTGGTGAGTAAAAGCCCGTAGGAAATCCCTCTCAAATCCAAATAAGGTTTTAAAACAATAAAAAAAAAGACAAGTCTCTTGTGGAAACTAGCATATATAATTTTTTGAGAGTAAAACCATGACAGTTGTAATGATCTTAAATGTACGGAATACAGTAAATTAATGACAGAAATAAACATGCAAAAAATTAAAGCAATCAATAAATAACTCAGTAGCATCATTCCATATTCTCATGTATGTTGGTTGCTTCTTAGGAATCTACACAACGATTCTACCTCATTCACACACCACCACCACACAATCTCAGTCATTCCCCGTAGGCCACATCACAAATAATTTTAGGAAGGACATATACCATCTCACACGGTAATGACGAATCTTTCCTAAGAAAGGTATACCATCCTTCAATCTCGAACTTACGTGAACAATAAAAGTTGTTCTTACAAAATACAATCTACTACAAGTGTTAGGAAGCCATCTCACTTCTACTAGGATAAAGTAACCTCTAACACTCTACAACAACCCTCGAAGGCAATTTAAGTCCGTCACACCCAAACCATACAAGAGATGAAACCACAATTTTCTCAACAACCACAATCTTAACCAATCACAATTTTCATTAACAATTCAAGTATTAAAATTGCACAATTTTCAATATAATACAATAATAAAGGAATTAAAATATGCAAAAGATCATATCAAGAAAACCTTCACAATTGCGATATCAAAATTCTAGGATTTTGCCAAAGATCATAATTTGTTGGAAACAAAACAAGTATTGGAAGAAAACATGATTTAATCAAGAATAGAAATTTAGTAATTAAGAATCCATGTATTTTTCACAATCAAACATGTATTTAGCAAAACTATGATTTTAGAAACCAAAAATAAATATTTCTTAGACCCAAACATGTATTTTGTTCAAAACTACATTTAAATGTTAAAGAAACCAAGAACTCATAAATATTTATTATATAACTATCAAAAAGATTGAAAACAGACATATATAAAAGCCTAAGTCTCAATAAAATAACTCAAGAAAAATTTTCTACCTTGACTTTTGAGATCTTGATCGCAACGTGTTTCCTTGCGATTACCCTGTGTTAATCCTTCAAGATTTAGTCTGTTATTCCTCCTTTTTTTCTCCTCAAACTTTCCTAAGCTTATTTAGGTTGAAAAGATAGGTAAATACACTTTAGATTGCAACCCTATGGTATTTATAGGCTAAAAAATAAAAAATTTCCGACTGGGCGTGGGTAAAAGCCTGCCCCTAATTTTCAGATCGATTTTGACTTTGTTAGAGGTCGAATCATGAAATTTGTATGAAATATACTTTTGTAACCATTGAAGTCTAGTTTATACTGTAAAATTTTTAGGTCAATCGGACTTTGGGGTAAAAGGTTATGATCTAAATACTAAGGAAGCTCAAATTTTATTCTACCCAAATCATTTCCAAAATAGGTTTTAACTCTAGAATACTTCTAAACTTCTAATACAACTCATATAACCTCTTCCAACGTTTTTTGACCTTACGAATTCAATGAAAATCTTATTTTGACATAAAAATATTTATAAAATTACTTATCCACCCTCTCAAACTTAAACTCAATTTATCTCGAAAATCAATACGCACGAAACTCAAACTTTATAGTCAATCTTTTAACAATGATTCTAAATTTTTACCATCATTTTGTTAATATTAGGAGAACTGTTAAGATAATATTATCCTTATTTAATTTTAATACGGGACCTTACAAGAATCGTTGTGTAGATTCTTGAGAAACAACCAACATACATAAGACTTGCTGCTGGGTTATTTATTGATTGTTTTAATTCTGACATATTTATCCCTATTATTGATTTATTGTATTCCATACACTTGAGATCATTACAACTGCCATTGTTTTACTTTGAAAATGATGTATATGCTATTTTTCAAAAGAGACTTGTCTCCTTTTTATTGTTTTAAAATCTTGTTTCGATTTGAGAGAAATTTTTTACGGGCTTTTGCTCACCTCCTATAACATATTTACAAATTTTGGAAGAAAGGAGGATGTCGAATTAGATGAGCAGGCCGACCTCGACACTAGAGAGGATCAGTATGAGGACGCTGAAGTGGAGACTTAGAGATGCTTCGTTTTAGTTTAGATTATTTTATTCGAGAGATTTCTATGAAACAATGTTTTAACTAGTTTTAACTATTCCGCCGCTAGATACTATTTAGTTTTGAATTGTAAGTTGGAGAAGTTACAATATTTTATTGACTTTATTATTTATTCTTTATCAGATGGATGAATGATTGGTTGTTTTAATGATTATTTTTAGTTGCTCTGGTGATTGGATAGTTTGTAGAAAGTATTGCATTCTAGGGTGAATTTTGGGGCGTTGCAGGTTCCCCCTCCCATCAAATGTTCTTTGTAGAACTAGTAGTCGTATTCAGAGTTTGAGTAATTTTTTCAAAATATTGAGGAGGAATTAGTCATTCTTTATTTAGTATCAGAGCCATATTCTTATGACAACTTAAATTTGTTGTTGATGTATATGTAGATCTATAAGTTATAAGTGTTATATATATATATTTATACTACTCGGTTTCTCATATTGGATGTTATTTTGGAGCAACAAAAGCAGGGGCGGAGCTACACATTGCTTTGTGGGGGCAGTTGCCCCTACTCAATTTTTTTGTCTAAACATTTTTTATATAAATTTTAATATATTCTAAATTTGCCCCCACAAAAAAAATCTCATACATTTAAATTTACTTAATAATTTCTAGCATTAAGATTAAATTTCCTTACTCAATTAAGTGAACTTAATCATTGTTTATTTAATTAAATCTCTCAAACACGTGTTCAAGAAAATTTGAAGATTTTCGTTCCCTTTTCTATATCTTGCCCCATTTCTCCCACCTTTGTTAAATTTGATACATCGGATGCTAATATTATTATGGAAACTATTTCGGAAAAATTTACTCTAAAAATAAGAACCCAAAAAAATCTCAACCTATCTACAAAAATCAAAGCCTCTTGAATGCACAATACAATCAAATCAAAGCTAAAAATTCAACTTGGTTTCCTTTGAAAATAGAAGACCATGAAATACTAACCTATATACAAAACTGAAAAACAAACGTAACAATCCCCTAACATCAACTGTTCATACCCAACCACCAAAACAATCAGCAATTTCAAATCAAGCTAAACATATCCTCATAATCGTGAAATTAGTTCATCATACTAAACTCAATAGTGAACAAAAAATCACGCAAATTCGATTAAGTTGATATAGTAATTGTCATTGCATAAAGATACGAAGTAACGAATAGTTTTGTGTCTAATGGCACTTTGCAAACTAAAATAAATGGTTAATTTGAAATAATTTTGTTAACATTTGCTTTAATTAAATAGATTGAAATCAATCAAACCCCCACTAATTTTTCAAAAAATTTGGCATTACGGGGCATTAAAAATAGGAGCTGAAGAAAATTTCAACCTGTCTACAAAACTCACAATCATACAGAACAATCATAATAATGCCCCGTACACCACTACAATTCAATTCTATTTCCACCACAATCATCATACATCACAACTTAATTCCATACTCAACCATCAATTCACATCAAAACCAAACATATCCTCATAACAATGTTTAATTAGTTCATTCTTTAATCCACATAGTTGTACCTAAACATAATAAATAAGATTAAAGAATGACCAAAAAACGTAATTATATATAGTCATTTGTAAAATGAGTCATTCTTTAATCTAGTTTATCAAAATGACAAAATGAGTCATTTATCTACACGTTATTGTAAAAACAGTTTCTCCATCACAGTCTTGAATGTAATTGTATCAATCCAAATCCGCAGCTTCCAACTGGGAGAATGTACAACTATCTAGCATTTACAAAAACAGTTAAATTTAGTACACGATAGAAATTTTAAAATTATAAACTTGAAAATAAAAAATAAATTATAAAAAATAAATTTAGTTACCTTATTCAAACAACCCCATCGAAAAAGATGGGTTGCATTTAGTCTTTTTAACTCCTGCACTGCTTCATCCCAATTCTATAGATGAAATAACATAAATAAAACGTTTGATCAATAAAATAGCATTGTTAAAATGTTAGCAATTTAATACCACTTGGCACGAAGTACTTACCTTTTCCTTGTCAGAAGAGGTTGATATTCTTTTTCCTTTACACTTTGTATTTGCAGTTACGACTGTTCTTTCCTTTGCCTTTCAGATAGTAAGCATAGATAAGTGAAGTTATTATATAGAAAAAAAAGTTCTAATCTATAAACAAACTGATGTGTCATGACACTACCTCAGAAATGAGGATGCAA
Source organism: Ilex aquifolium (assembly GCA_951799425.1). Lineage (NCBI taxonomy): Eukaryota > Viridiplantae > Streptophyta > Magnoliopsida > Aquifoliales > Aquifoliaceae > Ilex > Ilex aquifolium. Next base: position 40,259,357 of record OX637391.1, on the reverse strand, counting down.
TTGAGTTCGCGTTCGTCGCGGATCACAACACTAACATTATTTTTCTTGAGCAATTGAACCTATACATGAATATGCATTTAACAGGTAAATGAACACAAACTATATGAGAACAAATTATTAAGAATATGAGTGATATGAAACTCATCTTACGGTTTCCTCTAAGTCTTCATCAATCTGTAAAAAGATGCGTGAAAATAAAGTGAAATAAATATGTGAATATTTTACGGTGCCGAAAAAAAAAAAATAGAAGATGTTTAAACTCACACGACCAAAAATGGTGAGATCTTTCATTTTTCAATGTTGAGAGTTTGCAGTGGTACAATATGATGGCTACAAATATAAGAAACAGAGTAAATTAAAAAATTAGAAATATTCGTTAAATACACATATTCATTTTGTTGTAAAATTGCTAAAAACACAATTAACACTTGACTTGTAAATTTTGATATGTGTATTCAATTCGTTAAATACACATATTTCATACTACTTGACATACAATCTCTATCAATTAACACACAATAAACCTCTATTTCATACTAAGTAACATTCATCAAATCAAGATACTAAAAAATCAAATTGAAATTTCACAAACTATATTCAATACCCAATTTAAAAATAAATTACTCTACAAAATGAACACTCAATAAAGAGATAGAGAAAACACAACTTTAATAATAAAAAATTCATAAATTTAAACTGAAAACCTATAAAATTCATATACTTGAAATTATATACCTAATTAGAAATGGGAAAACTTGAAGGTCTTATATCCCTAGACACACATTAACGTGCCTGAAGGCATTGTCCAATTCAACAGAAGTTTTAATTATTAGATTTACTAAGCTCAACTCTAGATTAATTTTTATTTTTTAATTAAATTTTGATTTAATTTTCTTTGTTCTTTTAAAATATTTAGACAAATTTTTTCCTAAAAACAGGACCCAAAAAAATATATGATTCTTAATAGACAATTACTATGTCACAATAAATCCAACCCAAATTCAATTATTAGACTCAATATCACACCTCAATCCAAGCTTAATATATAAAAAATTACAACCATCCCAATAATATAAACATTGGTGATGAAAGGTAAGATACAAAAAACATCAATTTGTTAGTTCTTTAACTTGTATACACAATTTTCATAACTAAACTACAACGTAACACGCATTCGATACTACAAAGATGAAAAGAAACACAGTTGACATAAAAAATACAATGTTATTTCTTAAAGTGCCCAAACTCATAACCAAAATCCAATTTTCTTTCTCAACATCGCACATTAACACTTCATGTCACCAACTGCAGAAAGCACACAAAGAAATTGTACAGTTTTGATAAACATAATATATTCCACCACAATTGGTATACCAAGTTCATAAAACCTACTGATAAAATCTTCCTTTTTAGTCCTAATGGACACTTCTTACGTCAAACAACAGCATAAGCTAATTCATACTTTGAAAGGCTCTACGTAACACAAAGAATCATACATTCGGAAAAAAAAAATTAAGCATGTGTTTTGAAACTATAGGCATGCATTTTAAATTGCTTCCACATAAAACACTCCAAACTTCGTACATCCATGAAGCATGCATTTTAAAACTATACGCATTTGACTAAAACCTCTTGGTAGTCCCATTGAAAAAATTTCCATGTCTTTTGTTAAGTAAGAAAAGCTTTATTCCACCGTCAAAGTAAACCTATCAAACAAACTCGAGTCAAAGTACAACAATTAGCTTATGATTTGCTTAAAATCAAAAAAATCAAGCACAGACATATATTTGCTTATGATTTTAAAAAGAATGCTTCATGGGTGTATCATTAAAATTAAAGCCATCGCGCACACATGAAAATTATAAGATTTCATTCATTGCAAACCACATTAATTCTCATAAACTATACCAAACAAACTCTTCCAATCCAATCTCACCAATCCAAACAAACTCACTTAGAGTGTCATAAACCCTACTAATTCAATTTTCACTCATTCCATTCTCACCAATTTAATTATCATCCAATCCAGCAGTTGCAATAAGTGAAACTACAACCATGATATCATACCAAACATTAAAGATTAGTTGAACTCAATACATTTTTAATCATTTAGAAAATAATCTTAAGAACAAAAAACAAATAAAAAAGACAAAGAAGAGGTCTTTGTAGTAATTGCCCGTGCCTAAAGGCACTATGTAACAAATAAAAAACCGCAAATAGTAAAAATCAATAAAAGAAAGTACACTCAATATGGATCATTTAACTTCTATATACACTACCATTTGTGTTTTTAGACCATCTATGTACCCCTCATTCAACCAACCCAACAATCCACCCACACATACCTACAAGATTGCAAATATTAACATATAAGAATTACAATTACAATACAATCTTAAACATGGAGCGGAAAAAGACACTAAAAGATCAGTAATTTTATTTCAAGAAGGTAAATAGAATCAACAATCTATACCTTGAAAAATAATACCATTGTGACTATCAACTCAAAGAACCCTATTGAATAGAAAAGATAATCCTGTGTACTAACAATCTCTAATAAAAAAAGTGTAAATATCTAATAATGCTAGTAATTTATAAAAACCATGTATTCGAAGAAAACACAATCCAATATAGGACTCACCATCACGTCAGAGTCCTATCTTACTATAACGCCATTAACCAGTACCGCAACAATTAGAAGCCATAACCAGGCCAAAAGTTATGATTTAGCATGCATACCCCAAAAGTTACATGACCAGGCCCTCTAGTATTTGGTCTCAAACCCTCTACACTATCATACTCCTTGGGAACCAAACACTTAGAAGATCCATTTATGATTCTACATTGTTCTAGCGATAACCCGTGCCTGAAGGCATTGTATAATTCACAAAAAATTAAAAATTGATCGTGGACACAAAAAAATGAAGTACTGAATATTGACACGCACTAAGCTAAAAGCCTAAATTCATTCTTAACACACTCGCACTTCGCATACATACTGCACAAAACATTTAAATGAAAATTCTTGTGAAGACAAATTTCAATGAATAAATGAAGAAAACTCTTTAAATAGTCATAGCCCCATAAATTTAAACTAAGTTTAACTACATTTCAAGATTTATTTTTTATTATTTATAAGCCTTTTTCATTGATCAAAACTCTTTAAATTGTAACTTGGCACTGATTATTTATATTTTTTTCGATCTCTTTTAATATCGTAGATCAACCTCAATTCTAGATGAAGATAATCTATTCACTCATCCTAATAAAAGCATAAATTTGAAAAAATTGGAAGATCATATGCTTTAAGGTAGAATCAAATCTACATAAACCCATCTTTTTGCCATTTAAAAAATACCAACCTCATCAAAAGCTACACAACATAGTTCTCTATTAGTACAACCAAAATTAGAAGTACAACTCTAAAAGGACGAAAAATTGAGAGATTCCCAACAATTAAATAACAAAAAACTGCATCAAGTTGCTGCGTTGGATGCAAAAGAAACCTGTGTATTGCCTTCAAAGAAACCTGAAGGGGCAACATAGAGGGTCCGTTTTTGACTGGAAAACATAGCATAAAAGGAGCCCTAGAGCTGATGCAAACGAATTAAAAATACCCAGAAAATTACTATAGAAAAACAGAGAATAAAAGTGAGAGTTGCTGCCAGAGAACAGAGAGGTGTTGTGCATGTTGCCGCATAAGCTGAAGCTTCATCTGTTGGTCTTAACATCCTATATGCAGAATGTTCCCTCAAAATCATCACTTTATAAAGATGTACAACATAACACAGAGATACTGTACAACATAGCACACAGATGATATGCAAACAATAATAAATCCAAATAACCAACCTAAAGCTTGACCCAAATACACCTTACTTAGAAAACCTAGCCCATTGTTTAATAACAAAAAGAAGCACATAATATTAAAATTAACAATTTGTTTGTGCCTTAAAAAAAAAATATACCAAGTATGAAGCCAATCAAATAAAAAACAGCAATAAGTATTAGCGATTCATAAACTTCAACGTTAAACCAACCTAATAAATTTCAAGTATTTATTAAATTTTCCAACCATCACTCCACAAAAGCCACAAATTTTCCAACCATCACTCCACAAATTGTCCATAGTTGTAGGACTATACCACTCATAAACAACCAAACACATTTGAATTTCTTCCATGATGAAGCACATCCAAGTCTATCTAAAGCTATCCACTAATCAAATTATGAATTGAGCATCAATGTTTTTCTCACATAGAAGAGTTGATACACACAACATTAAAGAGAGTATCATCTAATAATTCCAAAATCAACTCATACAAATAACCCCAACAACAAAATACACAAAGTGAAAGAAAAATAAAATCCTGAAGCAATCAACGTAAAAAACAATATGTGGGTTGAGGAGCATAGGAAGTTTCAGCCAAGAACAACTGGTAGCAACATATAGTTATTTATATAAGATATTAAGAATGCTAATATTTGGTAAAATGCCATCATAATCATACATCTAGATTTGCATAAAGAACTGCTTGAAACAACAATCTAAATAACTATCTTAAAAAAATGAAGAATAAAAAGATATCAATTGTTATGGACGGAGAAAAGAAAGACTCTAGATGTATGATTATGATGGCATTTTACCACTCTAGATGTATGATCATGCTCGGGATGAACTCATATTACCCTTAGAAAGAAAAATACTTGGTACTACAGTTATTATCACTTGGATTGATATAAGCAACCGTAAAACATGATGGACAAATTGACAATAATTACAGAAAACTTAGCTTAATAATTGACTTTTTTTTTGAAATCAACATTGCAAATCGAAATAGAAAGTGGTCGTCCAAGAGTTTTAATCAATGCTTCCAAACCACATTATTAGGAGTTTAAATAAGTGAAATTACAAGCCATGTTTCAAAAGATTTCACCAAGAGCCATTAATCACGCCTTCTTGATTCAATGTCCAGTACAAAGAATTTTTCTTATTGATTCAATGTCCAGTACAAAGATTTCACCGGTCATGCTTGGGATGAATTTTTCTTTAACTAAAAGTAGACCTAACTCAACGTCTTTCATATCCATAATAGTAATAGTACATCCAATGTCCAGTACAAAGAATATATACAGAGATAGTTCTTAATGCGGCACTGAAAAATGACTCTCTATCATAAGAACAACAATTGTTTTTTGTTATTTCTTATTGTAACAATTATTTAAAAAGGCAAAAAGAACAAAAATCCTCTACAAGCTGGCACTTAGTTTGACGGAATCCAGAATTAGAGGGAACTAAAAAAACACAAGGGGGATAGATCAAACAAAATGTAAATCAATTAAAATTTAGTGAAAGAATCAATTAAAATCCAAGAGAAATCTAATTTCAACACATTATACCCCAAAAAATAGGTACACCGGAAATTCATAACAATGGTAGAGTACACAAAATTTCCCTCGGTCATTCCAACAAACACTTGGTGTGGGTGGGTTTGTTTGTGATGTGTGTGTGGGTGAGTGGGTGTGGGTGTGGGTGTTTGATGAAAATGATGTATTTCAACAGAGTATTAACGTTCATAATAGTTTCCAGGGGACAATGCACTTTAATAGTTTCCGGTGAGTGTTCAATCTTTCATTGATCTGATTCGTTGAAAAGCAAAAGAAATTGTGAAAGTTTACTTACATGGACTCAGTTCTTGAAGTGATGATGTTCCAAGCACTACCAGCTCTTTCGAAGGTATCTCGACAGCTAGTAGTAGTTCTGGTGAAATTCTGGTGGATATAGTGGCGGAGGCGATGGCTCCGAGACTGTTGAAACCACCGGCGTTGGGAATTTCAGGTTGAAGTGTGTGGGGAGGAAGAATAATAGAGAGAGAGGGGTCAGAATTTTGAATGAGTGAGAGGGAGAAAAAAAAAAAAGAAGAAGAAACAGAAGAGGCAGCCGGAGAGGCATGGCTCGTCTGATAGAAGGGAGGGGGTAAAAAAAGAAGAGACGGTGAGGTGACTGAATATTGATTGAGAGGTCAGAATTTTGAAAAATGATGATATTGTGGATGATTTTGGGCCGTTGGATGTTGAAGCCCCAAATGATTTTAGACCGTTGGATGTTGAAGCCTAAATTGATTTGAGGCCGTTGGATGTTGAAACCTTGGGATTTGAGCCGCTCTGTTTTATATTATAGATATATATATATTCTCCCACACGCGAGCAAGATAAGGTTATATACATCTGATCCCAGACCTTACAGTAGTAGAAGCCACATGTTGGACCACTTCTTTTAATTTATTATTACTTCAAAATTTTGAAGTTTACTTTTGTTAAAAAAATGTTACTGACATATAATTGGAAGGCTTTATTTGATAATTTAATGTACTATAATACCCTATCCCTTTTTCCATAAAAATACTCAGAGCACTAATAGTTTTCGTAGGTACTAAACAATGTAGTCTCCAAATAATGAGTAAACTCTGATACCAATTCCATAAATATAACAAGTGTTTGCTATTAAACTCAACATTATAACATATTATACATAGCTATGATACGACTCAGTCATAGACTTGTTACATTTCATACATGTGCTCACCACAATTTACACATCTCAACAACATTATTCAACACTTCGAATAAAAACCTTGAAAACTAGTAGTTCAAACTTTCACGAACTTCCCCATCACCTGTTAATTTGAAAAAGGAAAAATATTGTAGGGTGAGTATCAATAGCTTAGTAGAGTAACTCAATTTCTAATCAAACAAGTTTGAAAATACATAGTTTAGCATGATTGGGCAAAAGAAAAATGAGCATTTGATATGTATATAAAGGAAACAACATCATTTCATGTAAAACAAAATCATTTAAGCACAAACTGAACATTAAAAGAGAGTTTAGAAACATTATGTACAATGTTACATTGCTAGGCAATTATCCTAATAGATCACTCAAGGTCAATGTAAACATACGATCCAACCTTTTGGGGGACTTGCACCCCGAAGAAGATACACTTCCTTGTCAAAGTTTAATACCCAAGTTCGAAGACCAACTGAGTCACTCAGGCATTTACGAATTCAATGAGAGACCCTGTATGACAACCTGCAACGTAAAACCTCTGTCACTCGATCTATGCATAATTACATTTAATTCAAAAGGATCCCGAAGTTTCAAATTCAAATGAACAATATGAGTAATATGATTATTATGGCCATTTGTGTGAACCGCACTCAAAAACCCTAATCTAGGTCCAGATTTCAAGCCATTATCAAAAAACTCAATCATATATTTTAAAATATGTTAAACGATCATAAATAAAATATGAAATAATTTAAAAACAAGTTTGGAAAGTATCGCCTGATCCAGAATTGAGAAACCCTATCAGTCTCAATATTTTGATTTAAAATAGCCAAAAATGAAATGATATTATTTTTCGATGAAATTTTATACATATGCTCAATTTAACTAATTAAGAATGAATATAAAATTTATTTGGCAAAACTCACCCAAAAACTGGGTCAAATTTTTCCTAGAGGTCAAAACGAATATTTTACACTACATATTGATCCGAAATATCGGATTAACATCAAATTTTATTGGGACCTCTGTATGGTCTATACAAAAATTTTGGCACCAACTATAGGTCATTTGGACCTTGAACACGCCCACACTCGCCATCGGGGTGGATAGTGGTCTTCCCCTCACTTCATCTTCAAGCTTGAGCCTTTGATCAAGTCTGATTTTTCCATATTTTTGGTAAACTTTGAGCATCATTTTCTCCATCATTTCTTCACATTTTTACATGGTTCAAAAGCTTAAACTACACTAATTCATATCTATTTTGAAATCCAAGTGTTGGTTTGCAACAAAATCCCTTCCAGTTTTTCCCAAAATTGAGTCAAAGTAGGCTCCAAAGTCATAAAAACAGGTCGATTCCAGCTTAATTTTCAGCCAACGAACCAACTTTAGATGCCCATAACTCCGTTGTTTCTCAAGATTTTTCAGAGATTCAAGAGCCTAAATTTCTCTCCTGCAAACCTAATTTTGAATCATGCCTCAAACTCCATTCGAATCACCCTCAAACTCTACGAATCTGTGGTCAAAGTTACCTCCAAAGTTGATTTTCAAACAAGGCAGACTTGCAACTCCCCTTTTCATCCCCCAAACAACTTCCAAACTCACTTTTGAGGCTACCAATGGATTCCTAATGTCCAAATTAGCTAGGAACAAACCCCCCTTCGAAGCTTAACCCCCAACAAAGAGATCAAAAACCTATCAAGCCGAAACTTTTCCAACACCTTCACACCACCTCCGGCCACCACAAGCCGCCAAATCACCACCAAATGCCACCTTGAACTCCCACAAACACAGGCCAAACCACCAAATAGCTCAAAATAACCCCAATCCACAAACCTTAACACTCGAAAGTTTCAAACTCAAATTCGTGCAAGCATTGTACATAAAACACAGTTCTAACAATATCATTAATTTTCAAACATCAAAATCAACCTAATAGTATACCTTTGGCCGTTCGAAACTCCTTCCACAAAAAACCCAAATTTTTGAATGTATTTTGTCTCTCTAGCTTTTCTCTCCTCCATTTCACTCTCTATCACAATTCTATCTTTTCTCCCTCAATCAACAACTTATGACTTCCCCCCAAGCAACTGGATGGAAGCCATGCACACAAGTAGCTCCAATAACGGCCAGTAAACAGCTCACCAAGAGCTGATTTTGTAATGGCAATTTGATAATTTTACCAAATCCAAAAATTGATTTTTAAATATATGTATTTTTTTTTAAATAATTATATACTTATTAAAACAACTCCTAGAAAACTATTAATTTAATTTTTAGAGTTCTAATTAACCTCCAATTTCATGCTCGAACCTCACTTTACCTCCAATTTCATGCTCGAACCTCACTTCCGTACCCCCTAACTCTCCGGTACGTGCTAACCCTATTTCGTTCGAATCTGCATTTTTGGCGCTCTCTCTCTTCTCCAGTTACACTTCTAACCCAATTTAACACTTTTATACATATCTAAAACACCCACGCACACACTCCGGAGCTGTCGATTCTTAGTTCAGCTGTCCGAACCCTTAATTACTCTTGTACTTGTTTTTGTCCTAATTTTCTTTCTCCAAAACCCAGTTCATTACATGTACTGTCATCATTGAATTAACACTTGGTCTCAACATTAAATATATTTTATTTGTTAATCCAACGGTAGTAATGCATTAAAATTTTAAATTTAGTATATGTAATATTATTGTTGCTAAAATTTTTGTCCCCACTACCCGCACGTTTCTGGCTCTGCCCCTCAAGAAAGTGGAGGGCTAAAATATGCTATAATATAAGGATGTTAGTGTAATTTTATAAATAACAGCGGCTCAGTGAAAGTGTCATAAACAATAAAGGGTGTGAATGTAATTTACCATTTGTTTTTATTTTGATATGATAAACAGTTGTGTTTTTTTTTTTGGTCAGGATAAACAGTTGTTGAGTAGGTACTTTTTGTTCACACTACATAGTACACTTCTTCTGACTGGTAAGAGGCACGTGGGTAGTACATGGCGAATGGGCAGTTCAATCAAACTATGCAATCTTCGAATATTGACGAATGAAGAAGTTACTAACCCCGCTTGCGTGACCACAAACATGAAATCCAGACCGTTGGTAGTCGATCCTACGGTAATAGTCTAAGCAAATCACGTACACTTGTGGAGCACACTGCCCATTTCCCAGTAGGAAAATCTTACAAGTTCGAAAACGAAGGCGCTCCTTCTTGATCTGAACTTGAAAAAAAGAAGACCTTCGCATACAATCTTCAGTTAAATTCCTTAGCTAGATTCTGTCTCACTTTTATCTCTCTTCAGGCACGAACGCCTCTATATTGCTGCATCAACCGTTTGGAGTTGGTACCCTGAGTTGTGTTGGTAATGCTATTGAATTTCGGAGAAAATTTAGGGTTCGTCAACGCCCTTTGATCTTGCAACTCGACTTGAACAAGCTTCTGCCCAATTTGCAATTTTTTCAATTCCAGCAAGCAAGAGGTTTCTGAATTATTCTGGTTTTGAAGGTGTTTGCTGTGAAGAAGAAAGGTGATATGATCAATTTAAGCAGAAGACAACTTGGGAGTTTTTTGGTGTTTGTTGGCAGTACCGGTTTTGAAGGATGCTTGAATTAAGTATATGCTGGAATTGTGAAGTTTTTGGGGGTTTTTGAATGGCAGACTTGTGGAATTGGAAGAATTCTAGGGTTTGGGATTCATTTGAGAAATTTGGCATTTTTAGTTTGTAGTGGAAGCAGGGAAGTCTGGCTTTTCAGAGCATTTGGGGAATTAAGCTGTATGAGTAGTTGGGTTCACTGGTTGGCCCAGAAAGAGAAATTGGGAGTGGGAGATGTTTTATTCTCAGTTTATATTGGCGAAGAAGGGTCCCCTTGGGACTATATGGATTGCGGCACATTTGGAGCGTAAGCTTCGCAAGAATCAGGTTGCCGATACTGATATTGGCGTCTCTGTAGGTCTGTGCTTTTGTTGTGTGACTCTCGGTTTCGTTTATTAATGCTTTTCAAACCATCCATTTAATAGGCTAATAGCTTTGCAGTAAATATTGCCTTTTCTAATGGCTTCTCTAATACTTTTGGTGAGTTAACTTTGAAAATTAATACCCCAACATGTAGAAGTTCTCTTGCACATTGCATCTGGAAATTTAGTGACCCACTTTTGCAGATAAGATTTCAAAATATACTGTGAGTCTTGTTGTATAGAGGTAAAACAAAAGAGAGAAGTCCGGAAATATAGATATTTTTTTGTTCTTTTGGTAGGTGAAGAGAGAGAAGCATGATAATATTAGCAAATTCCCATCTTTCTTAAAAGAGTTTTATTTTTGTTTGGTCGCAGTTTGTCACCTGGAGACTCTTGGTCCTCTTCTATGAGCGGAATCTCATCTTCCTTAAAAGAAGAGTATTATTTGGCCTAAATTGCATCTTATAAAAGGAGTTGAAGAGTAAGAACAATCAGAAAGAAGTTCCTGAAACATCTTCCTAATCTCCAAACACACCCTTAGACTCCAAAATGATACTCTTTCTTCTTACCTTTTCCCAAATGCAGGTTCTATATCCCTTTCGTTAATAGCTCATACCCCAATTTCATGGATTTAACATTTGTTGCTTAATGAATAGTTATTGAATTGATATTTGAATAAAGTTTCACCTTGTAACGAACTTTAACTAAAGAATGACCATTTAATCCACATTAACGAGGGCCTAGGAGGTAGAGACTTGGTATAGACCTAAATTTTTGCCATTATTGCACAAAATGGCTGCACTTAGATTACTAACTAACTTTAGTAAAACATGATCTAATATGAGTGCTATATCCATCATAGCTTTAGTAAAACATGATCCAATACGAGTGCTATATCCATCATGTGGCCATCCAATGTCACCATACTTTCCATTTCCAACACCAAAAAATCACATTGTCACTAATCTGACCTGCCTTGCTACGCTACTGCCATTCACCACCACTTTGTTCTTGCCATTGAAGCTCTATTACACCATATCAAGATTATATCATATTCACTTTAAATAGTAGAAAGCATAATTTAGTTTATGAATTCCTGGTTACTCTTGACAATTGCTTTATGTAACACATTTGGCAGTCGAAAATAATCTCTAGCTACAATGCAATTAATTATACACAGTAAATATGAATGAAGTTTGGCAAGCCTTTCTGAGTAGAAAACGTTACCATTTACCAAAATCCAAAATAACTATTGTTCTAAATAAATATATACTTTTTTCGCATAACATTCATGGCAACGTATATACAATAGTGGATGCTTTCCTCTTAGTGCTCTCAGGCCTTTTCTTTTTAGTATTATGTGTCAAGTAAGGTATTCATTTTGTGTTCTTTGAATGTGGATGGTATGAGAGGTAAAAGCATTTAACTTTCCTAAAATGGGATATAAGAAGGTCTCCTTTACATAAGGAAAAAAATTTCAGACTCTCGGCCCTTTAAGTGTAACTTAATTTACGGTTTTGGTCCATGGCATGAATATGTGTAAAATTCACGAATTAGCACCTAGTTTAGTCTTTTATTAATTGTGGTCTGGGAGGAGTAGATTGGGAACAATGCCACTAGTACAAACTTTTGGTTGTAGACTTAAAAAATATGTGCATCAAGGGTTAGTATGACAAGGAGAGGGTTCATCTGTTATCCAACAAATTCATCATTCATGCTACTCCTAGTTTATCTCTTGATTGGTATTTCTTTAATATTTGCATATAAAAAGTGCTTACAAGCACACTTAGGCAAATGTTTTTCCCCTTTTTGCAAATAGGGAGGTACTTGAGTGTTCTGGGGGACCCACCTCCTCCTCCTGTGCACATGTAGCTCCCCATTCCACATGCTCAGTAATTACCACAACAAAAAACTGTTCAAACTAAGGTGTACATGTTTTGAATCCGTCAATGCGGAGAAAAAAGTACAGATTTGTAGTGAGATCAAATCTCTCATTTTGTGGGGTTGATGTATGAGGTTAAATGGTGGATGAAGCAATTAGAATTAAGGAACTAGGGTTTCATTGAGGGTTTGTAAAAGAATCGATTTTAAACTTGGTTTTAGCTTTTGTGAAGAAAGTGCTAGAAAATTTAGGTTCTACCATCGTCTAGAATTGTGCCTTAAGACGAGAGGGAGGTAGAGGCAGAGAGGAGAGAGGGGAGGGGGGAGGAGGGAGAAAGGGAGAGACTGCACAAGGGTTGTTTAGATTGAGTGTGGAAAAGAATTATAACGCTATACCTACTTCACACGGTCTTGTTTGGGACCTACATGTGAAAGCTATCGTTGACTTTCACTCTTGCCTGGAAAGAAAATTCATTGACTTTGCTGTGCCAACTCCAACATTTTGTTTGGGATTTGCATTCAGAATCTGTGGTGACTCTCACACACGTTAACAAGGAAACACCTTTGACAAAATCAACTCTTGATTAGTTTTTTTAGCGTAATTATTCCAATCACTATTGTCCTGGATTGCAATCCAACAATAGACTTCGTCCCTAAAGCCGAACTTTTAAGATTATTGAATCCTTTCACATACATTTGCGCACCAAAAAAAATTGAGTGATAATAATATGATGCAAATAACACCTTCAAATTTCAAAAAGAAGTTGAAAATTTGAAATGAAGAACAGAAAGAAAATAAGCATAACTCAATACATGGGTAACTCAATATACTTCGTCCCTAAAGCAGAACTTGTAAGATTATTGAATCCTTTCACATTTATTTGCGCACCAAAAAAACTTTGAGCGTTAATAATATGACGTGAATAACACCTTTAAATTTCAAAAAGAAGTTGAAAATTTGAAATGAAGAACAGAAAGTAAATAAGCATAACCCAATACATGGGTAACTTGGACCGAGAACTTGGATCGGTCTAAGTTTCTAGCTAAAATGTTTCTTGTGGTTTTCTGCTAAATGTCACTATATTCTTTGTTATTTAGCTTTACCATGTGGAGGAAATTCATTTACCATGCTTTAAGTTTATAAGTCACATTCCTGTTGCTGTTGACCGTGTCCCTTGAATATTTGAGTGACCAAGTCACTTTTATATTTTTTTTAATACATGAAGCGAGCTGCAGTATTTATTTATAACAGGGAAAAGAAAAGAAGAAAAGCAAGCAGAAGTTTTGTCTGTTTTTATATTCTGGTTTATAAAGGATATAGAGTTCAGTAATAATGAAACATTGTGTCTACAGCTTCATTGTAGACGTCATTTTTGCTTCCTTTGTTATCCATTTTGTTTCTAAGGCAACTTCTCTAGTTGCCACATCTAACTTGTGCTGCTTATCTTTAACAGACTCAATTCTTTTTCCTGATGTACCAATTGCACTCCGGTTGTCTAGCCATCTTCTGCTGGGTGTGGTGAGGATATATTCTAGGAAGGTGAATTACCTTTTCGATGATTGCAGTGAGGCTTTGCTCAAGGTGAAACAAGCGTTTCGCTCCACAGCTGTGGATTTGCCTCCTGAAGAATCTACTGCACCATATCATTCCATCACCTTGCCGGAGACTTTTGATCTCGATGATTTTGAGCTGCCAGATAATGACATTTTTCATGGGTTGGTTGTGAAATTTCTTGTTGATGTTTATACATAACATGTTACGTCAATAATGTTACAAATGGTGTTGCTTCTGATCATGTGATGCTTCAATAGGCACGCGATTGTATCTCCTTTAGATTTTGATTCTTTATGTTATACTTATTTCTGCCTTGACTATTGAAACCTCTATATTATCAGACATCTTGACTATTTGGAAAGGTGGAGATTGAAAGGTCACTCTTATGGAATCAAGTTGATAACTATGAAGTACGGACACCGACACACCTCGGACAATCTCACGCGTCCGACACTTATTTAGTGATATGTCCGACACTTCTTTAGATTATATACTACTAAACAATAAACATATGTTGACATGTGGTTAACAAAGCTTAAAAATTTGACTAATAAGTATCTTATATTATGAGAGACCATATAATTACCAAGACTAGACATGTTAAAGTTGTACTCAAAATATAACAACCAAAGCAAAAGATACATAAAAGATTTAGAAAAGCGCAATTGAGAAAATGAGAATTATCATTTAAATTATATATGCTTAGTATGTTTACGGAAAAAGATTGATGATTATTGACTATTATGATGTTAGTCTAAAAATTCATACAATTGGACATAACATTTACTTATCATAAAGTATTGATTTTCTTATGAATAATATATCCTTATCATTATATTTGTGATAAATTAAATAATTTTATATATAAAACACAATTATCTATAACGTGTCTGTGCCCAATTTTTTGAGAAATGCCGTGTCAGTATGTCCGTCTCGTGATCGTATCCGTGTTCCTTAGGTTGATAAAAATGAGTCGATGTTTGGTGTTTCCCCCGAGTGTGAGTCTGGATTAGTCTTCATGTGGTTGCCTAATTTTCCTGGAATGCTCATTACATGTAAATCTTATTCCATCTGCTAAGCATTGGCATTTTTTTCCCGACCTGGTCTAACGTTTGCATACTGATTGCAAATTTTGCAGTAACTTTGTTGATCATCACGTCAGTTCAAGGGAGCAGATTACTCTCCAAGATACCATGGAGGGTGTGGTTTACTCCACATCACAGTTTGGACTGGATGGTTAGTGTGGGTTTGCATGACATAGCTTGATTCTATGATATTTGCCATCTATTATATGATATACCTAAAACCTTCTCATTTCTGTTGGTGATTTGTTTTTAGAGAGATTTGGCGACGGTGACACTTCTGGTTTGGACCTTGATGAGGTAACTTAATATTTTTGGTGGTGTTATTCTTTTGTATAATATGTATCTGTTTGGTAGTAGACTAGGTTGGAATAGAATTAAGATATAGGAGTATGACAATTCAATTGGACTATTATAGTTACTTTGTCTGGACTAGAATACGTGTGGGAGTTGGAATCGTTACATTTTTTAGCTTTCATATTTAAGCAATGAACCTTATGTCCTCAACTATATGCAAGGCCCTTTGGACCAAAGTAACCTTTATATATGATATAATGCATCGTCCAACCAGACAAGTAAACAGCCATACTTCCCTTTTGAAATAGAAACAGGACTACAGTAAAAAAGCAACTGCTTTTCCTATACATGAGTTTTATTTTCTTAAATTGGTTGCAAACAGGAATTGTTTTTGGACAAGGTTGCAGCTGCAGGACATGCTGTTGTTACAATGAGCTCAGAGTATGCAATCTGTCTCTCTATGGCATTAATCTCTGTTACCTTTTGTGTGTGTTGGAGGAAGATATTTCTCTTAGATTGACTCCATTATTGGTTCTTCATTTTGCTGAAGCTATATCTGAAAAAAACAGTATCACAGCTTCAATTCAGTTAATTTAAACTGTGTAAAACATGCATGTTAATTTATTTCAAAGAACCTGCCATTAAGAGTGATCTTTAAGGAGAGAAGAGAAGTGACATGTAATCATTGATCAACGAAAGAAGAAAGAAGAAAGAAGAGAAAAAGAAAATATTATTACAGCACCCTTGGTCTATGCAACAACAAAAACATAACCTAACATACACAATAAAGACCCTTATATAGTAGGACAATATAACATAAAGTAAATGACTAAACTGGCCTTCAGACTAATATGCTAGAATACTCTAACACTCATTTTCAAACTCATGATGTGGTAGTAGAAAATATCAAGAGTTTGCAAAGAAGAAAACAAAAACGTGCTTTCGTAAAGAAATTCGCTAATTGTATAATAGAAGGAAGGAAGGGGAAACAGATGGTGATCCACTGAAGATGATGACACACAAAGTGGTAGACAATCTCAATATACTTTGTATGCTCATGGAAGATTGAATTGTGAGCAATCTGAATAGCACTGGTTTTATCATAATACATAAGGGTAGGAGCAGATAAAGGGATGCCAAGATCAGCTATTAGCCATCGTAATCAAATTATTTTAGCTGTGTTAGATGCCATAGCACGATATTCAGCTTCAACTGAAGAATGAGTAATAGTTCGCTTCTTGCTTTTCTTTGAAATAAGAGAATTACCAAGAAAAAGACAGAAACTAGTGACTTGCCATCCATAGAGTCATCAGCCCAATCAGCATCTATGTAAGCCTTGAGTTCCATAAAAGAGGAGAAAGAAAATAAGAGACTCTGATGCAGAGTACTTCGAAGGTACCAAAGAATGCGGAGAACTACAATCCAGTGGACAGTTTTAGGTGAGACAACAAACTGACTAATACTATGAACAACATAAGTGATATTTGGGCGAGTTTTTAAGATATATCATCAGACTCCCAACAATAGTGTGGTAGAGAGTAGGATTAGACAAGTGGGCACCATTAGAGGAAGACTAATGAACATTGAGTTTTAAGGGTGTCTCAACTGTCCGATGATCTAATAAACGAGTTCGCAGAATAACATCTGATTGGTACTTGGATTGAGAGAAGAGATAACCCTTGAGAGAGGAAGCAATCTTAATTCCCAAGAAATACCAAAGTGAACCCAAAATTTTCATCTAAAAAAGATCGTGCAATTGATTTTTCAATAGTCGTATTCCAGCAGTGTCATCATCAATAATAATCATATCAGTAACGTAAAGTAAGAGAATAATAGAACTAGAGAAGGTGGATCACAAAAAAGAGAACATACTCATAATCATTGACACAAAAATCTAAGTCATAGATAACATAAGAAAATTTGGTAAACCATGCTTGGGAGTCTGTTTCAGGCTATATATGGCTTTGTGAAGTCTGCATACTTGACTGGGAATATGAGACAATCTAGGAGTAGGTGTTACAAAGACTTTTTCAGATAAATCTCCATGAAAGAAAGCATTTTTCACATCCGTCTGAGGCAAGCTCCATTGACGAATGACAACTATAGGAATCATAGTACAAGTAGAGGTTACCTTGGCAATAGGAGCAAAAGTCTCATCATAGTCGATGCCATACTCTTTAACAAAACCCTTGGCTATTAGTTGTGCTTTGTTTCTTTCCACAGAACCATTAGATTTGGTTTTGATCTTATAAACTCACTTACAACCAATGGTGTGTTTGGCAGGGATAAATACATTAACTCCAAGGCTTAGGTCATATGTACGACAGATAACTCCTCATTCATAACATGTTGCTAAAGAGGATCAAGTAAAGTGATGCGAACCCCAATCGACTTGCTTTGAGACCCAACAATAATATTGGAAATATAATCCAAGAAAGCCAAACTCAGGTCTATGGATGAAGAATCTAGACCCGTTGAGAACTCGTGTCAAGAACCTAGATTATATTAAAATCTAGACTCGTTGAAGAACCAGTCTCAAGAACCCAAATTACAAGGAGGAACGCCACAAAGGTTGTGATTTACCTTTGATAAGTTCAGAAGTTCAATCAAGAACAAGAGGAGTAAACTCAACTCAACTCACAATCAAAAATCATTATATATTCTCTCCTCTTTTTCATTGATAGAACGCCTATTTTTAGGCTGACCATTCCAAGAAAAAATCCTAAAATCCTAATCTGTTAAGGAAACAAATCTCCTAATCTACTAAGGAAATAACTAAAGACTAAAATTTGTGACCGTTTCTCTCAAAAATGCCTTTGAGTGAATAGTGTCACAGGTACTGTAGCATGAACAGTACTGTGCTACAGTACTTATTCTAAACCCTAGTCCAAATAAAATAATAAGACATATGTGGGCTAAGCATCCTCAAACCCACTTATTCTAAACTAATTATAAAAATTCTTTAAACAAATTGAAAGCCTTAACAACAAAAGGCCCTATCTCTAAGTCATGTCTTCATGTCTTCCACAGCTTGGATCAAGTGGATCAAAATTGGTTCTCCTTCTTTCAAGCCTATTTTGAGTGTTAGACTCTTGTTAACTTCATCCCAGGTGGATTGCACCAATCCTTGCATTGCTTCCTGGATCTTCTTGGCTCTTGATCTTGTAATTGGCCCATCTGGACTTGCAAAGGATCTTTAAGAGTAGGCCCACATTGGTTCTCATCATTCCCCCTTTCCTCAAAAAGATTCGTCCTCGAATTTTCACCGACATCTTAAGGAGAAAAGATCAGAAACATTGAAGGTTTACAAAAAAAAAAAAAAAAAAAAAATTGAATTTTCTCCTCTTTTTTTCTGCTCTTTTTTTTTTTTTTCTTATGTTTTTTTTTTGGACGAATTTTTTTTTTTTCACCAACTGATTTGATCACAAACTAGATAGTAAACAATTGACAAAACCCTAACAATAACTCAAACCCCAGAACAATGAAATTTTTATTTTGGCAGCCACACAAAACCCTAAGAAGAATTTCGGCAGGCCTTTTTTTTTGTAACCCTAGAACAATGAAGCCTTAGAATCAATTATGCAAGAAATAAAAGGATAGGGTATGACCTGATTGAAAACCTTGCTCTGATACTAAATGATGCGAACCCTAATCGACTTGCTTTGAGACCCAACAACAATATTGAAAATACAACCCAAGAAAGCCAAACTCAGGTCTATGGATGGAGAATCTAGACCCGTTGAGAACTCGTGTAAGAACCTAGATTATATTAAAATCTAGACCCGTTGAAGAACCCGTCTTAAGAACCCAAATTACAAGGAGGAACGCCACAAAGGTTGTGATTTACCTTTGATAAGTGCAGAAGTTCAATCAAGAACAAGAGGAGTAAACTCAACTCAACTCACAATCAAAATTCATTATATATTGTCTCCCCTTTTTCATTGATAGAACGCCTATTTATAGGCTGACCATTCCAAGAAATATTCCTAAAATCCTAATCTACTAAGGAAACAAATCTCCTAATCTACTAAGGAAATAACTAAAGACTAAAATTTGTGACCCTTTCTCTAAAAAATACCCTTGAGTGAATAGTGTCATGGGTACTGTAGCATGAACAATACTTATTCTAAACCCTAGTCCAAATAAAATAATAAGACATATGTGGGCTAAGCATCCTCAACCCACTTATTCTAAACTAATAATAAAAATTCTTTAAACAAATTGAAAACATTAACAACAAAAGGCCCTATCTCTAAGTCATGTCTTCATGTTTTCCACAGCTTGGATCAAGTGGATCAAAATTGGTTCTCCTTCTTTCAAGCCCATCTTGAGTGTTAGGCTCTTGCTAACTTCATCCCAGGTGGATTGCACCGATCCTTGCATTGTTTCCTTGATCTTTTTGGCTTTTAATCTTGTAATTGGCCCATCTGGACTTGCAAATGATCTTTAAGAGTAGGCCCACCTTGGTTCTCATCATAAAACCTCCATATAGGAGGTGGGTTCAGACGGAGAGTGAAAATAAGTAAGAAAGGAACAAAAATCAAAAGAATAGCAAGAGTTGGAGAAACCAAACCTATCTGGACACTTCTGAGATCGCGAGGGATTGCGAGGGGCATGATCCACAATATCAAAACCTGATTGAGTGACAGGAGGAGGCACCACGTCCATAGAAGAGGCAACATAAGCCTTGCGAACATAAATATGCACAATAGGGGGACGATCAACTGATAAATCAATAAAAGAAGAAGAGAATGACAAATTAGATACAATTATATCACCAATATATGTTTCATGGGGAACATTAGGTGGAAATGGATTAATGCAAGATTTGATTTATTCGGAGATAAAGAACTGGATGGAATTGAAAAGAAAGGGATATATTGCACAAAGACAACATGACGAGAGCCATACAGTTTGAGAGAAATAGGATCATAGCAACAATACGCTTTCTGACCTTCACCATAACCAAGAAAAACGCATAAAGCTGACCGAGCAGATGACTTGGTATGAAGGAAATTAGGGAGCAAGACAAAACAAGTATAACCAAACGCCTGTAAAGAGAAGTAATTAAGTGGTTTACCACAATTTTTTAACTGGGGATATACCAGTGGTGAGAATAGTAGGAATGTAGTTGATCAAATGAACTATTGTAAGAATGACTTCCCCTAAATGGAGCTGGGGACATTTGTTGATGGTAAAAGAGAGCGTGATGTCTCCATAATGTAACGGTGTTTGCGCTCAGGAACACCATTCCGCTCAGGGGTATTAGTACAAGAGGGTTGATAAAGAGTACCATCGAATTTTAATATATCACAAAAAGAAGTAAGTGTGTATTCACCTTCTTGGTCATATGGAAAACATTTTATAACAGAGTAATATTGAGTGTATACCATGACACGACAAGCTGTGCATATAAAAAAGAATCTAGATTGACTTTTGATCAAATAAACCTAGTATAGTACTTGGTATAATCCTCAATAAAAAATACATAATATCTGGACCCTTATTGTGTAGGAATAGGAACAGATTTCCATATATCAGAATAAACAAGGTCAAATGGTGCAAGAGAACTAAAACTTTTATTGAATGGTAATGCATTAAATTTAGTTAACTTGCATCCACTAAAGAAATGACATGACACTCTTAAAATACCCAAACTACTAGTGGAGGCTAAAATCTTCAAACGAGAATGAGAAATATGACCAAGGCGAGATGTCACAATTAACATCTAGAGGACTGTGGAATCAAAAGAAAAATATACAGATCAACAATTGAAGCAACAATTTCTGGAACATGGAGCTCTAATAACACATACAATCCTCCCTTTATACGACCTTTCCCAATTAGCTTCTTAGACTGTGGATCTTGCACAACACAACCAGAAAAAGATATATGTACTAAAAACCTAGAGTTAAATAATTAACTAACGGAGATTAAATACAAGGTGAGCTGAGGGATGTAATATACATCCGGAAATATGAGTTGGGGCGAAATAATTGTCCCAACACCTGTCAAAGGCATTTGAGTGCCGTTGACAACAACTATAGATACAGATGGAGTAGAGGCAATAGGTGCAAATAAGAAAGAATCACTAGTTATGTGATGTGTGATACCTGAGTCAAAAACTTAGGCAGTGTGAGATATACCTAAAAGAATTAAAGTAAATGAACTTACTGACAGAGAGACTGCAAGAGCGCCAAGCTGATGGAGAGAGAGGAGTTTCTACAACTAATCAACAATCATACTCAGATTGCGAGCTGATGAGGATAACTCATCTAGTAATGGTGCAACTGTTGTTGTATGACGGTCTTTGGGCTTAAATGACTGATTTAGTGACCCCTTAGTATTCTTATTAACTAATTTAGGACATTGGGCCTTTTAGTGGCCCTTTTCATGACAGAAGCTGCACTCATCTGAAGCAACTCGATCTTGGTATTTTTTTTGTGAATTAGAAGTCACCTTGAGAGGAATGATCAATACAATCTGATTAGGCAAGGGAAGAAGACCCTTTCTAGAAAGGATCTTATGACGAATCTCTTCAGCCAAGAGCTCATTAATCACTGCAGTAACAAAGGGAAGTGGGTGATAATGGAGAGTATACCTACAACATCCCTCAAAATCATCTCTATGTGCCATAAAAAGTTGCACCAACCACTGCTTCTCTCTAAAAGTGTGGTACTTCTTGTTAGTACTCAATTCAATGGGTTCTGTCGTGTTATCTGATCCTAATATTCGGTCATAACTGAGTAAAACTCCCGTATGTTCGTATCGACTTGACTTGCAGTTCGAATTTCATGCTCAAGTTGATACCTCTTTGTAAAGTTGGATTGAATAAACAACTGCGTCAGATAGTTCCAAATTTCCTTAGCTATGGTGAATTCTGTCATATGAAGACCAATGGTTTGATCAACTGAATTATTAATCCAGACAATGATTGTGGGTTGAATCGGTTCAAATCGGAGAAGAATCGGTGATTCGCCCGAGTTATATCGAGTTGGGTTGATATGTAACCAATTCAAACTCGACTCTGGATTTTCTCGTAACGGATATTGGTATCATATCGGTAGTGGCTGAGGCGGATATGACTCAGCCAAGTTATATCGGTCTTGGCCGATACCTTGAATTGTTACATGCAAAATCTAAAAAATAATGAAATGATAAGAAATAAAAAAGGTTAGTCTTTTAGAAACTCACATGATTCTACGCAATCAGCAGAATTTCACATGCAATTGAATCCTAAATTAGACTCATTTTCCTCTTTCTCCAATTATATAAATAGATCAAGAATTAACATACAGCACATACTTATAAATAAATGGGTTCAAATTTTCGATCACTCGTATATTCCGACCCTACTGATCGGTTACCGCAAAAAATCGGGTAGGCCAATGGAAGAATTTTTGGTATTCCGCAAAAATCGGGTAGGAATGTGGAATACTCATAAAAATTTCGTATTCCTACTCGACCCTACCCACATATATATATTTTTTAACATTTATATATATATATGTGTGTGTGTGTGTGTGTGTGTGTATGTTAATGTGTGCTCGATATGGTTTAGACCTAAAATAGTTGTTATTATATTTGTGCAACAATTATGATGTATTGATGTTTATGACTTTCTTGTTGTGTTTTATTATAATTGTTTGTGTTATCGAATTTATTGTGTTTTCTTTGGTGTTATTGGTTTATTGTGTTGGTTAATTGGTGCAGGTTACTTAATTGAACTGTTAAAATGATCCAAACATTAATAACTAAAAAATGTGTTCTTCCGATTTTCTACCTGACTTCTTATCTGATTGTTTTGGGCAGAATTCGGGTAGGAATAGTATACTTGATTGGGTAGAGTCGACTAAAAAAAAATTCTTTCACAAAATATCGGGTAAGAAGATGAAATACTATAATTCCTACACTTAGGGTAGGGTGAACACCCCTATCTGTAAATTATCGCAGAAGCATAAAAACCCTTTTAGTTGTTCTTCTTCTTCATCGGAGAGATGCATAAGCCCTAGTAATACCAGCTTTCCAGAAGTAGGCCAAAGCCCTAGCAATAGGAGCCCTCCATCTCTTTCTAGGCACGACCAGCTAGGTCCCGACTGTCTCTCTCTTGCTGTTCGTTCATTTCGTTGACTGTGAGTTATGAGAGACTGAGAGTCTCAAATTTGAGAGTTTGAGGCTTTGTGAGGAGTAAAATGTAAAGATAGAGTCTTTTTTTTTTTTTGTCGATTTTTTTTGTTCTTCGAACTTCGAACCCTCCTCTCTCTCTCTCTCTCTTAAACTGTAAAACAAAATCTTTTTTTTTTTTTTTTTTTGGTTTTGGTTTTGTTCTTTTTTTTTTTTGGTTCGAAGTTCTCTCTCACAAATAGTCAAAACACTCAAACCGAGGACCAATTTTTTTAATTATATAATTTTCACTATTTACCACTAATTAGAACTTAACATATTAAATGGAAATTTTTTTTATAATAAAATAAACATTTTTAAAGCTATTAATTGAACTATATATAGACACTTGTATTTTTTTATAATTCTTAAAAAATATAAATTAAGTTATATTAACATTAGTATAATATTCATATTCACTAGTTTTGGAATCTAATGTGTTTATGAAGTTCATACTTTATGGATACATATTTGTCGTCTTTTTTTTTTATTTTTAAATTCGTAAACTTACACTTATTGGAAGCTTAAAAAATTAGTGACATGTGCTTCTTAATTTTGTAGAATGACTCAATATGGTGTTAAATGCTTCCATTGAACATAGATGATGACAAATATTTTTCGGTAGTGGCCTTATTATTCTTTTTTTACAATGATTAATGTGTTAAAAAATGCATTTTGGGGATATGATACATGGATGAAGATGTTTATATTTATTATAATTTTTCCTGGTTTTTTCAAAATTTTTTGAGCCTTCTGTATAGCGTTTTGAGCGTATCGGTTGATACCGCGCTGTGACACCGGGACCGATTTGCCTCAGTGGCCCCCGAGTCAAGGGCCGATACCACGACCTTAAACCATGCCCAGTTCCCTCCTACCCCCCACCTCCACCCTTCTGAAAAAGAGGTGTAAAAAATTAAAACCATACAGATTCTTGATCTCCCAAACTATGGTATATCAGCTAGTTTAATGACTCTAATTCTCTTATGACGCATGCTGTTTGTAGTCTATGGTTAGGTAAATAAGAAGGTAATTTTATATGACATGTTGTTTTTCTCTACGGGCCATTGCTGAATGTTGTGGTAGAAGTGTCAGGTTAACAACAGAGGGGTTCTGGGTTTGAATCTAGCACCCATTTTAGGCAAATGATACCAAAAGTTGTCTCTCCTCATTACTTCTCTTCCAGCACTCGATTAGCGGGGACTAAGCTGTGTAGTGACCATTCATGACCATTTTCTGTAGTTAACACAAATTTCTTTATAGCACTGCTATCAACTATTTCCTTAATTTTCCCTTGAAATTTCTGTCCTTTTATTGCTATTATCTTCAGGCCATACTCCTAGGTGGTTTACTCTACTGATATATTTGTATCCAATGACTATGAGTTTCTCACATTTTCGCTCCTTGATTCCAGTGCTGATCCTCAGGCATCTGTTCAACCAATGACACCTGTCATCCAAGATGAAGCTCCTGGCGGAATGACTGCAAACTCAGAGAATGTGCTAGCTACTAATGATGTAAATCAGGTTTATTCTGGAAGTTAAAATTCAAAGATAGCTTTATGATTCTAATTCTCTTTTTGCTTTGTTTCTCATATTCCGGTGTTGACTGAAGTTCTGGTCATTGTGTGATATTGAAATTACCACCTCAGTGTTCTGAATATATTTCTCCATGTGAGCAGATTGAAGGTGTTGATGGAGATACCAATTTTCTTGAGTTTGCTCCAGCTCCATGTACTCCTGGATTGGTGGAAGAGCCAAACTTGTCAAATGTGCAAGAGACTTCAGCATGTGATGATCATTTGGAATCAGAAGATCATAGTCTAACAGATTTTGCTCTGAAAGAGAACTTGGAAAATGGTTTCAGCAAATCAGACCTTCATCATGGGAATGAAAATGTGGTGGATTCGCGTGGTGATGTGGATCCTCATACGGTTACTCACATGTCTGCTGAGGAGAATGGGTTCCATTTGGGTGACATGGACATCAATCAACTAAGGCCACAGGGACAGTCCTCTGCTTTAGCTGATCAAGCTAGAGGCATATCTTCAGTTTCAGAATCATCAGATAAGATGGTTGTTGCATCCAGTGGTCCATACAGGGATGAAGATTTACGGAGTGACCTTGTCAGCAACAACGTGCCTGGCATTCATTCCATTGATGGATCCCTTGAAGACCATTTGGAGCCTCAAAAAGTTTGGTTGGGTGAAAGTACTCCAGGTATGCCCGGTTTAAGTAGAACCTGTCAACTAGTCTCAGAAGGTTTTTTGGAGGATAATCAAGCATCACCCCAACCAGAGGTTTCTAATAAAATGGGAATTGCAGGAAACCCAAAGGACTACTGCGTTGTTAGCGTTGCATCAGAATTAATTGCCGAATCTAAAGGTAGACCTGACCTTGAAACTCAGGCTTGTGAGGAGCCAAAAGATCCCAGGGAATTGGATATAGCTATTCAGGAAGAAATGGCAAGTACTGACACTCGTGTTCTTCGGCCATGCAATACTCATCTGAACCAACCTGGTAAAATATGTCCTGGAGTTGGCAGTTCTCTTGATCCTGATTCTCTATCCGAATTTTCTGGGTTGGGCTCACTGGAAACTTCTGGGAGGGAGGAGGCACCCCTTGCTTCTAGAGCTTCCTTTTTGTTGCAAGGTTTGTCTGGCATGTTTATGTATATAGTTTTCCATGGTATTATAGATGTATAGGGTTCCTTAGTTTGAGTATTGAATACGTCTGGATTTTCCAGGTGAAGAGTGTCATGCAACGGGTGGTCTGGAACAAGTTTTTGAGGAAAACCATGTAATAGAACCTGCTTCATGTGAAAACATTCAGGCAGTTTGTAGCAAATCAAATGATCAAGCAGACAATGTGATTTCAGGAGATACTCAGTTCGAGAATCGTTCTGCATGTTCTGACTTGCCTGCCCCTGAGAAATTGCTATCTGTTCCAGAAGGAGGTCTTGCAGATCCAACGAGTAATTTGCTAGTGGCGTATACACCAGACAAAGGAGTCTCAGCAGGCGCTGATGGAGATGGTGCTGGGAGCAACATCATTTCAGCAAAAAAGCGCAGTTTCACTGAAAGTACACTAACAGTACAGAGTTTGGATACTGTTAAATCTTTGGAGGTGGTCCGGACCAAAAGAACTGCAGAGCCTATTCCTGATGACGATGATTTGTTGTCTTCTATCTTAGGTATACTGAAGTGTTTCTTTCTTTTGGCTTTATGGATTGGATACATGCCGTTATGTTCCTAGGTCTATTCTGAATTAGAAATTATTTCCAGTTGTTTGTTTTAGTAAAATGATGGTTGCTTTTGCTAGTATATGTTTCTAAATGTCTTGGGCATTGTTGCTTGTTTTAGTGGGGAGAAGATCTTCGGCTTTCAAAGTAAAGCCCACTCCTGCTGGTCCTGAGATAACATCGACGAAGCGTGCCCGGTCTGCAGCCCGTATTACTGCTTCAAAAAGGAAAGTGCTTACAGATGATACCATGGTTTTGCACGGCGAGTATGTCCCTTTAATGTGCTGTTACTTTGCTGATTACCCATTTTAGTATCTGTGTGTTTTTGTTCACTTGTTTGCATGGGGAAATGACGTTGTATTCCTCTTACCCAAAAGAAAATTAAAAAAAAGAAAATTGTGCCGTATATTTATGTTTAATGCAACACATGTTACAGACCATATACCTTGCCTCTTTCCCATCAAACAGTACTCCATATGAAAGCGCATTTCGTATAAGTAAGAATTTTGCATGGTCCTCACTGTCCAAAAATTTCCTATCCTGTAATTGGTTTCAGTTTGAACTATTTGCATTGGCATGGTATCCTGTTATCGATTTCCTGATAGCATGGGCTATACTGATGGCTACATGTAAAAAGTTTAATGTGAGTAGCAATGTTATCAGAATCGGACCGGTCATCGAACCGGTAAGGAGACCAGGTCAATAGTTCACTGGTTCAACCGTTGGGTCAACTGGTCGGATCGGTCATATAATAAAAAAATAAATAAAAATTATAAAATATAATAATTTGACTAATAAAATTTTTAGCATAAAAATTATCAGTTAATGGTTAATATATTGAGTATAATAAAAATTATAAAACATAAGAGTTATAACTTATAAGCCATAATAGTGAGTTGGTGACTGTGACTGTGTGTGTGTGTGTGTGTGTGTGTGTGAGAGAGAGAGAGAGAGAGAGAGAGAGAGAAGAGGGACTTGGTTAAATTCAATAAACCATCCATTCTGATCTAAAGAGTCAAGAGTACAACTAAGGAAGGAAGACGATAGAAGACAAAGAGCCGAACACCATTGGAGAAGACGAAGAGTCAAACATCACTGGACTGAGTTGCTGTTCGTCGCTAGAAAAGAGGAGGACCGAAGAAAGACGAAGACCACTGGACAAACCGAAGGAAGACTACTGAAGACGAATACCATTGAAATCCCAACCGTTCGGTTCACTGAGCTACGAATCTGCAATTGATTTAGGGCAAAAATGGCCCAAAAAAAAGATTTTTTTTTATATAAGATTTGCAATTCCAACCGTCCAGTTTGAACAAACTGTCTGGTCCAAAACTGGCCAGTTCTGCAGTTTCTAGGCAGTTTGCTTCCTTATGTGGTCTAACTACAGAACTGGATCGTTTTAGGTCCCGGTCCCCGGTTCAACCAGTCTGACTGACTGTTCTAGTCTGGTTCTGATAACACTGGTGCGTTGACCCGATTATAGTTTTAAGTGTTATCATGTACCATGTTCTATATTGCAGTTTATTTTTATCTGACTGTTTCATATTACACATTATTGTAAGCTTGTTAGATTTTGTCGTCTTTATTACTAATATGATTCCTTCTTTTCCTCAAAAGTACAATACGACTACAGTTGACAACCACCGAAGACATACGTCGGGTACGAAAGAAAGCTCCTTGCACTCGCCTTGAAATTTCAATGATTCAGAAACAATTCGTGGAAGACGAAATTTTCAGTGAACCCATTCTTACTGGTGAGTTCGTTGGCTTGAAGTAATTTACTCTTGTATATTGGTGGTATTGGACCCTGATAATTTTAATTTGGCTATGGTTTTTGTATAATGGATGCATAGCATTGGAAGTCTGGGACTCTTGATTAAAGTCCGATATGCCCCACCTGAAGTTCTATGCCGAAATTGAATTTTCATTTTATGTGCATGACATCACCTGTATGCCCACTGTTCTTGGAATATGATGGTAATGTCATATTTTTGTGTTAACTTCAAGTTTAATGTCTCAAGTTAAACCAATCTGCATGGTGCTACCTGTTCACTTACACTATTGTTACGATAGATTATCCACTCGACACATTGGATATTGTAGACTTTTTTTTTTGTGCGTGTTACAATAGATTATTCACTTTCTGGGACTTTTCCAAAGAGTTCTCTTAGGACCTGTTTTAGCAAATGAATTAATAAGTCCAAATTTTGTAAAGATCATCGTTTGAGTTGTGCACCCTTGTGTTGATCATTGGTCGGTTTGCGATAGACATCTGCAACTTCTTTTTGAAGATGGTGGCATGTATTCTAGCTCGATACCTGAGTTATTTTGATATGTTTCCTCAGGTGTCTCCACAGAATTGGCTTCTCTGCACAGTCAAACATATGATCTAAGTACATCGACGGTCTACCAAAATTTTGTAAACACTTCTCCTCTTGAAGCACCAGCAGACGTGAAATTGACTTCCCAAAATGATGAAAATGGTACAAACTTGGAGGCAGCAAATATTGACCAAGAAAGTGGAATGGATGACAGCATTGACTGTTTGGCAGTTGGAGTTAGTAGTGAAGCACAATCTCCTAAGACTGCTGCGCTGACTGAAAACCCGAAGTGTGAAGGCCATGCCTTAAACTCAGAGCTTTATGATAATCAAGTGCAGATGAAGCCTAGTGATGTAGCAGAACACTGGATTTTAGAACATGATCTTTTGGAAGAGACTCAAATGGAAATTGATGGAAAAAACATTTCAGTTGATGATGCAGTAAATCCTGCTGTCGCTACCGGAATTGAGGCATCACACCCTGCTGATCCCGTTTCTGTTGACATTCATGACGTTTCAGCTGACACACCCCAGCTAGCTTCCTTGGACAAAACCAGTGAGACAGATGCTTCTGTGCAGATTGATGCGTTAGGTGTGTCACCCGATCAGAAGTTGGATCCAACAGATAGTAGCAGTGGGAAGGGCGTTGATGGTAATGAGACTGCAGATAGAAAGGAAGATAATATTGCTGGTGCTGAAACTGAATCTAGATCGAAAAATGAATTGTTTTCAGAGGGAACTCAAGCTTGTGCTTCAATGGAAGTTGGAATAGACATTCTTAACGACTTTTCCACATATATGGAAGGTGAAAATGAAAACCAAGCCATGGAAGAAATCAGGAGGCACGAGCAAGTATCTATGGAAAAGGATGAAATTTTAGATGCAGCAGTGGAATACAATGCCAAGGACTCAACCCCAAATGGCTTCAGTGGTGAAGAACCCATAATGGATTCTCCATACGGAGCTGAGGTCAACGTGGAGGTGAAAAATGTTTCTGTGGATGGAGGAAATCCAGGCGGGCTGGATTCTTATCCACTGAGGATGACTGATATAGAGCGTAATGTCATCGACCAGGATCATCGTGATGTGAGTTGTTTACTTGGTTTTCTCACTCTTCTGTGACTGTATGATTTCATGGCAAAAATAACCAAATGCTGATATATTTTCTGGAATTCTCAACTATTTTCATATACAGCATTCTATCTAAGTCATATGTCAGTCACAATGTTCTTTGATTCTAGTTGGTTCATATTGCTGATAACAATATAGATACATGGACACCTATGTTTAAAAATAATTCTTAATGTTTGAAGTATTAATATTATGAATTATCTACCGTGGAACAAAGTTAGCTACTCAAAAAAGTTAATAATCATTTCTCCGTTTAGGCTTGACTAGGAAATCGTGGATCCAGGCAACCTACCCGTTGATCCTCAATAGGAAGCATGCCCGGGTAGACTTTCCAAGAGCTATTGCTCTAGATATCCTCCTACTTATCATTTGGGGGTTGTAGCAACATAAGAGATGCCTAGTTGTGTAAGATGAGCTAAATTCAGTACATGTGTGCACTTAGGTCATACTTTTTTCTGCGGATTCTTGACGTGGAGTGACTCTTAAAAACTGAGTACTGTCATATCTAGAATGCAGCAGGGAAAGATGATCTGTTTGTTGTATACAGTTATATGTGATTTTAAACTTCCTGGTGGTTGTGGGCGATTAGGATGGCTTATAGATGGTGAATTTGATGGCAGCAAGTTGAAAGCTATAAGAAGCTTGCTCATCTTTTCTGGAATCTAAATAGATATAAGTATGAAGGTGAGGAAAAAAGAGAAAAATAAACTGAAGATTGCAAAAAGGGGTAAATAGTAAGGAAAAACTTGAATTAAGACACTCTGAAATTAAATTTCTCCTAGCTTTAATTTGTTCTTTGGCATAATGGACCTACTTAATAGACTTGAAAATAACTTCATGGAGAAAATTTTGTGAAATCAGGAACGGCCAATGGTAATCAAATATGACACATTTGTGAAAGGATAGGTGGTTCCTGAATTTGAATCTAATCGACTGCCACCTAGAAAACATACTTTGTGTGGCTTTTATGAACTCAGTGAATTTAAAGGCTTGGAAAACAGAGATCTTAAAATTTAAATAGTAGAGGAAAACTTAGTTAACTTCTCTTAAATGCGAGATTTCTGTAAATAGGACTAGCTGAACACTATATGGACTTAACTGTTTCTATCTAATGTAAATTAACAAAACCTAGAATTTATGAACTACTTGTCAATATACCAACCAATCTTAAGTTTTGTATATTTAAGGAAACCCTGTATAGATTTTAGTAATTAGAAACCAAATGATATTCCATATGAACCCAAATTCACTCTTGGCATTCACTCTCGACAAAACAGTAGACTGTAAATATTCAATTAGGTAAGTCAACTAGTTGCTACACAATTATCCAAATTCTTATTCAGAGCAAATTAGAAAGGGCACAGACTTATTTTGGATAATCTACACTACCACCCATGTTGACATAACATAGAAACACCTCAGCATTTTGTTTATCTGGTTTTCATGTCTCCAGTCAAAGATCAAAATTTCGTTTCGAAACGGTTGAAACGTCTCTGTTTTCAAAGAAACCGAAACGAAACAGTGATAGAATCGAAATTCTAATACTTCGAAGTGTTTTATAATGTTTTGCGAGGTGCTTTGTAATGTTTCAATGCATTTGTACAATTATTTCGGAATGTTTCAAGGTATTTCAAGATATTTTGGTATATTTCGACCAATATTTTGAAAAAAAATTCTTAAATTATTTATTTTTTTCATTCTGCATCTGAAACTGGTCGAAATGTTTCCGAAATACGTCGAAAACTTTTCATTTTCTAAGTGACCGAAACAATGCACGGAAACGAAATTTTGATCTTTGTCTATAATGACAAGTAGATCAATCATGAGTCATCTCCTGCCATTTTACATATTTTCTTCTTATTGCTCCTAGGTTTTTGAACAGAAGTTTTTCCATGACAAGAACATAAAGTTTTTTATGGTGGGAAGCAAAAAATTAACAAAATTGTCCTTATAGGGATAAGAAGATAGTCCAAAATCTCCAATTGGATGACGACAAGTGCAAAGATCTGTTAGTAGTGAAGGAAACCATGAAAAAAAATTGAAGCTAATTTTCCTGTTTGGTCTAAACAAATGCTTCCAATATCCAAGTCTTAAGAACCATAGAGCAGTGTAATCCCAAGGATAAGTACAAAATCACACCGAAAGTGGTATGACATATCAGGGCCCTTTGAATTCACTGCTGAACCTTTGGTGTTTGCTGGATGAAGCCTTGCCACACAGATTCACCACTGCACTTCATAACTCTGTGGTTCGGCTCCTTTACTTGTCACATTAGAGAGATCTTCCATCTCAATAGTATTCCTCAGTCCACAGCTCTAGGAAACAAATACTTGCTCTTTGTTTTTTAAATCTGAAATCGGAAGTTCCCTCTTTTCGCCCCCATGGTGAGGCATGCCTTAATTTACTTTTTGATTCTTGGTGCAGGATTTTGATTATTCAACAGTTCAGCATGATACAGGTATGCTTCTCTTTCTATTTGCTCTGCTGCTGATTTACTTTGAATTCTCCTCCAACCCAATGTTTTGCAGAGGATGTCATCTCACAAGGCTTGTTTACAGAGTGGAATCTAGCTGGTAGGATTTTCATGTATATGTTGATATAGGCGTAGGAAAACTCTGGGTTGAGAATTTTGGGAGGTCTGTAAGGTTACTTAAAGGCCTTTTTTCTCCGTTGTCGAGTTTGATAGTTTATTTTTAGGGAAATAGAAAGCCTAATAATCTGTTATGTCCTTAAACTCGGGAAACATACTATGTTGAACACAGTTTGGCTCCTTTTTCGTAAGGAACCTCTTATGTTGCATGTACGTTGATCTATATTCTAGACTAGTTTGGCTCCTTTTTCTTAAGGAACCTCTTATGTTGCATGTACGTTGATCTATATTCTAGACTTTGTGTGCTTCATGTATCTTTCTTTCCTGGATTTTCAGAGTTTTTGAATGTTGATGATGATGAGGTAGCAGAAGCAGATGATGATGGTATGCCTAGTGCTGAAGAAACTCGTTATCTTGAGAACAGTGGATGGTCTTCTCGTACCAGGTGTGTATTTCCATTTATTCCCAAACACCCCCCAACCCAAAAAAAAGAAAGATAGATTGATACATTAATGTTTTCCTTGAATTCAATATGCTAGAGGGGTACATACAAGTTGTGTTTTGGACTATTTTGTGTGCCTCATAGTTGCCGTAGGCATTACTTTGACTTGTGTCAAAAATCTGGGAATAGATATAATAAACATGGTCAAATAGCAGGGTTGGGCTAGTGAGAATATTAATAATCTTTTTTAGCATTATTGCCCTATTGCTATTTTTTTGTGGTCCAAGTTGTTTAAATTAGTAGGCTTGAGATGGGTAATTCTTGAGACTTTTTCTTCAATGCTAGTGGAAGAATTTGAGGGATTTGGAAAGCATGGGAAAACCCTTTGGCATTGTGCAATTTTTGCAATAATGTGAATGATTTGTCTGGAGAGAAACTCAAGGATAATCGAGGATAGAGTTGAATGGAAGGAGGGTTTATGGGATCGGATCTATTCTTTGGCATCATTGTAGACTTCAGTTTCTAAGGACTTTGATGGTGTTCCTCCCTTCTGTAAACTGGCGGATTGGAAGGCCTCATGTGCCCCTTAAATTTTATGTTACGAGTTTTTGTTTTTTCCTTTTCATGGTTGGACATCTTGTCCATCCTGCTACCTCATAGATATATTATTGTCAAATCAATAAAATAGTATTCTTTCTTATAAAAAAAAAAAAAAAAAAGTGGGGTTGGCTTGTGCTGGTCAGTCAATTTTTTCCACGTAAAAAGTTATAGGAGAAAATTTTTTCGTTTTTCATTTCTCTCTTTTCATTTCTTGTTTGTTTTCTCTCTCTCTCTCTGTATATATATGTGTGTGTAGGGCTGTCAAAATCCGACACGATACAATTAACCGACACGAATTAAACAAATTTGGGTGAGATCTTAACCGGTTTGGCTGATAAATAGGTTGACACGCCAAACACGTTTAATAAACGGGTCGTGTTCGGGTGAGACCTGTCAAACCGTTTATCACACGTTTTTCCGTTTGAATAAAATTAATATAATAATAAATTAATAATTATTTTAAAAAATTAGCAAGAAAAAAAGAAGTAAAAAAATCAATACAAAAAAAAAAAAAAAAAAAAGTAAAGTAGTAGTTCAAAGACAAAGGAGTGGAGATGGGGAACACTTCAAAGACAAAGGCAAACCAATGCCTTTTATTTTTGTCCCACATTGAAAAATGAGGGGAGATGGGGAGAGTTGAGTTGCCTATAAAAGACAATGGCCTCTTTCAATTTTTTTTAAGTCTTCAAGTCTGATTTTTATGAGATTTGACTAAAAATTTATCTTTTTTGAGGTAAGTACAATTGACAATAAAAAAAGTGGAGTATTAAAATTTGTTGATATAATTTTTTTAAACGGGTTAAACGAGTTGTGTCGTGTTACTCGTTTATTAAACGGGTCGTGTTCGTGTTGAGATTTTTCACCCGTTTATTAAACGTGTCGTGTACGGGTTTACATATTTTTCATCCGTCACCTGTTTAACCCAACACTTAACCGTTTAACCTGACTCGTCTGACACCCCTATGTGTGTGTGTGTGTGTATCTATATTTTTGAGCTTGTCACAAAAATAGCTTATTTAGCTTAATTTTGTGCACATTGGCTTGAAGGATTAAGACATAGCTGAAATTTTTTGTACCAAGTTTTTGTGAAGCATCTTTGCTGGTTTTGTACATGATTGCTCTGGATGCAGTTGTCCTTTGATATCTTGTATCAAGAGTTTCACTAGATAAGGTGATTTGAATAATGTGAGCAAGTTTGTGTTGCTTGCGTGTCGAATGGCACAAAGTGTTTGTTAATAGGAGGATATTGATCTAGTTTGCATTTTGCTTATGGCAAACATTCAAATGTGTTTGGGTTCTTTTGTGCTCCATGTCCATAGTTGAAGAGTGGGAACTGTCTAAGCTTGAATAATTGGATTTTGGGAGCAAATTTGAACTATTGATTTGGTTTGCTGAGTGTAGTTTTTGAACATGATGTGTTACATTAACTCAAGTGCATAAAAGTAAAGACAGTGTTGAGAGTTTTATTATTATATTGTAATAAGTGTACCACTCTAAGCGTATACTAGTCTTTGGTAGTTTATTAAGTAACTATAAATATAAGTTGAGGGTGAGAGGTAGGTTACTTTGATACTACTCTCAGTCTCTCTCATATTGTGTTAAGTATTCTCATTATCTAAACTT
This sequence comes from Ilex aquifolium, assembly GCA_951799425.1. Classification (NCBI taxonomy): domain Eukaryota; kingdom Viridiplantae; phylum Streptophyta; class Magnoliopsida; order Aquifoliales; family Aquifoliaceae; genus Ilex; species Ilex aquifolium. The sequence goes on along the minus strand of OX637391.1, from coordinate 40,223,916 downwards.
AATAGATAGAAAGGAGGCGGAGGCGAAGATGAGGAGAAAGAGTAAACTTTTGGCATCACTCTTAGATGTTAGGGTTCACGTTGCATCAAACAACCCCAAAAGGCCATAGGCTGATGTATTAGTGTTTTCCTTGAATTCAATATGCTAGAGGAGTACATTTTGATGTATGAGGTCCAATAAATAATATTTTATCTAATAAATTTTTCTATTTTATTTCATTTGTGGATGATTATCCTCGTGTGACTTTGTTATTTCTTATGAAAGTTCGTTTCGAATTGTTTTCTATATTTGAGACATTTTGTAAGGAAATCAAAACTTAGTATGGTTGTCGTATTCGAATTTTGCGTTCTGATAATGCTCGTAAATATGATTCTGAGTTTTTTCTACTTATCTTCGTAAGACTGACATTATTCATCAAACGTCCTGGCCTACACATCTCAACAAAATGGTGTAGCTGAACGTAAGAATCATCATTTGTTGGAAGTGACTCGCATGTTTCTATTTCAGATGAATGTTCCTCGATGTTTTTGGAGTCATGCAGTTCCTACAACTTGTCATCTTATTAATCGTATGCCCTCTTCAGTGTTAAATGGGCAGAGTCCATATTCTATCATCTTCCCTAATTCTCCTCTATTTTCCTTATCCCCTAAGGTCTTTGGGTGTGTCTATTATGTTCATAACTTGGGTACCAGTTTTGATAAACTTGGCCCCCGTGCTACAAAATGTGTCTTTCTTGGTTATTCTCGCAGACAGAAGATGTATCGTTGCTATAGTCTCATCCTTAATTGATACTTCACCAGTGCTGATGTCACCTTCACTAAATTGGACCCATATTTTCCAACTCCTCCTCATTCTCTGGACCTTTAGTCACCTCCACCCCCCTTCCTTTACCCTCTATTCCTCCACTACCTACTGTGATTCCACTGAGGCTGCCTCGTTCTAGGTATATTCTCGTCGTCCGAGATCATCGATTGAGGTGCCCCTTCCATCTTCCTTGTCGTTTTCCGATACTTGTCCTTGCTCCTACTGATTCTTTACCAATTGCTCTTCGTAAAGGTATTTGGTCTTGTGTTACTAACCATCTCCTGTGTCTTCTCTTGCTTTACCTCTCAATTGTCTACTATTTCTATTCCTAAGACATTACAAGATGCATTATCTAATACGGGTTGGAGGAAAGCTATGAAAGTGGAGATAGATGTCTTATATCATAATGACACTTGGGATTTAGTTCTTTTACCCCTGATAAACGGATTGTTGGTTGTCGGTGGGTATATACCGTCAAATTTAATTCCGATGGTTTTGTTGAGCGCCTCAAAGTTCGACTTGTTGTCAAGGGCTTTACTCAAACCTATAATGTTGATTATGAGGAGACATTCTCCCCTGTGGCCAAAATCTCTTCAATCCGTGTATTGATTTTTTTGGCTGTTAACCTTGATTGGCTTATATTTTAGCTCGATATCAAAAATGCCTTCTTACATGGTGACTTTATTGAAGAAGCCTACATGGTGCAGCCATTTGGATTTGCTGCTGAGCGGGAGCATCATAAGAGTGTGTGTCGACTAAGGAAGTCTCTGTATGGTTTAAAGCAGTCACAGATGGCGTGGTTTCATAAGTACTCAGATGCAGTATTAGAGTTTTGTCTTCTCAGATGTCAGATAGACCATTCTATTTTCCACCGATAGAATGATATAAGGTATATTATATTGGTTGTTTATGTGGATGATATCGTAATTACTGGTAATAATTCTGAGGGTATTGCAAAGTTAAAAATCTTCCTTCAAGATCAGTTTCATACTAAAGACGTAGGCAAGCTCAGGTACTTCTTGGGTGTTGAAGTTGTTAGATCTAAGAAGGGTATCTATTTGTCTCGGAAAAAATATGTACTTGACATGTTGGAGAAAGTAGGTTTGCTGGGTGGTAGGCCAGTTGATATTCCTATGGATCTAAATCAAATGCTTTTGATGGATGATGGTGCATTGTTTGAAAATCCAGGTCGGTATCGCAGGTTGGTTGGAAAGTTAAATTATCTCACCATTACCTGACCAAATCTTGCTTATGTAGTTAATGTTGTGAGTCAGTTTATGAGATGCCTTAGAGTACTACATGGGGATGCAGTTATTTGCATTTTTCGATACCTCAAACGTGCCTCTGAACTTGGGCGGTTGTATCGGGCTAATGGACATCTTAGAGTGGAAAGTTGTACAGATGCTGATTAGGTCGGTTCTCCCTCGAATCGAAGATCAACTATTGGTTATTGTACTTCTTAGGAGATATATATATGTCTATGTTTTTGAGCTTGTCAAAAAGTAGCTTATTTAGCTTAATTTTGTGCACACTGGATTGGAGGATTGGGGACATGTCTGAAATTTTTTGGACCAGGCTTTTGTGAAGCATCTTTGCTGGTTCTGTACATGATTGCCCTGGATGATGGTGTCCTTTGATATCTTATATCAAAAGTTTCACCAGATAAGGTGATTTGAATAATGTGAGCAAGTTTGTGTTGCCTGCGTGTTAAATGGCACAAAGTGTTTGTTACAATGGGAGGATATTGATCCAGTTTGAATTTCAGTCAAATGTGTTTGGGTTCTTTTGTGTTCCTAGAGAGGGAATTGTCTAAGCTTGAATAATTGGATTTTGGGAGCAAATTTGAACTGTTGATTTGGTTTGCGGGGTGTATTTTTTGAACATGATGTGTTGCATGGACTCAAGTGCATAAAAGTAAAGATATAAAGGAGGTGGAGGCGAAGATGAGGAGAAAGAGTAAACTTCAGGCATCACTCCTAGATGTTAGGGTTCACGTTGCATCAAACAACCCAAAAAGAAACAGGCCTCCAAAGGGCTATGACCTATTGAAATAAGGACTGCTCCTCAACTCAATGTGAATCTCGATTCTTCATTCTCCCAATTTGGGAAATTGGACTTTGATAGATGAAAGACATAAAGTTACTAAACTGATATAATATAATACTAAACTGATATAATATAATCAAATAGTCTGTCTATTCCCATGGGACCACAGGTCAATACTTAGATCCTTGTCCAGAATCTCTAGAAACTACGACGGTGCTCTTCATTCATAATTGAATTTACGAAAAAAATGAGCAGCAGCTTAATTATATAAGATTCTACGAGCAGGAGCTCAGGAAGGGGGCCTCATCTTGAAGTTGAGGCTGATTCCAAAGTTTCTTGCTTCTTCGAATTCTTTTTCTTGAGCTTCTTTTAGATTGCATTAGCAAGTTTTGTCCTGTCGTGAATGTTTCGAGCTTTAATGTGACTGTTTTTCTGAAAACCATTATTATTGATAGAAGGGCTCTAGTCTCTCTGTACAAGTTTCATATTTTCTGTTTCTTGTAGAGCTGTTGCCAAGTACCTCCAAAACTTGTTTGATTTGGAAGCAGAGCGTGGAAGGAAGGTTCTTCCAGTGGACAACCTGCTAGTTGGTAAAACTCGTAAGGAGGCATCAAGGATGTTTTTTGAAGCATTGGTATGTTTTCCAGAGTTCCTTACTGGGTATACTTGTCTTTTTTGTGCATCTACATACTTGGCTTAGTATCTTTCTTATGTGGGTTTAACGGTGGCAAGGTTAGATCTAAAGTGATGATGATGTCTCTTTTATCATTCGGTTCACATGTTCTTGTTTTTTCCTTCGTGTGCACTTGAGTTAAAGGCAGACAAGGTTTGGGGTTAGCCCTCATCTTTGAATTTAATTTGGCTTAATATCATTCTTGTGCTGGTAACTGCACAGTACTGATTTAGTTCAAAAATCCAATTAATTGTTAGATCTTACATAGTCAGTACTAGGAACTACACATCTTATTACCCTTCTACTATGAAGGTAAGATTTGCCATCTGGAGCTATACTTCATGTTCCCAGTGATATCTTCACAAGTGACATATCTCATCTGACTATGTTATTTGTATTTTTCTTAGATACCTTTTTGGGTGTAATGACGTTATTATGAAAAACTGAAGCCCAAATTTGCTAGTAATATAGCACATAGGGCAAAGATGAATATTCTGATTGTTTTGGTCATTGTGCTTAGTTTCACATTGGTAATGAATTCTGTCTCTGGCATATTGGCCCAGTCCTTTGCAATTTCTAGTTCAAATAAATTTCTCTCTCTCTCTCTCTCTCTCTACCCCATTCTTTTCAATTTTCTTCCAAGTTAGTGACCTCATCAATGTTGTTATTACTGTAACCTTGCAGGTACTTAAAACAAGAGATTACATCCATGTAGAACAGGAGAATCCCTTTGACACCATTAATATAAAGCCTGGAGTGAAGCTTTTGAAATCCTGTTTTTGATATCTCACGTAGGATCATTCACAGTTACCATGAACGGATGTACTTGTAGTCGGCAGGCTCTAGGCTCAGCATGGGAGATTATTTATCTTTAGGTCCATTCTTTTTTGAAGTTACACTTCTATAGTTCATGTAATTGGTGGTTTTAGATAGTTTTAGCCTGTGGGTTGAGTGGAGCATGTATCACTATGTGATGGTAGGGTGTAGTGCTGTTATATGGATAATATTTACGTGTATGTAATCTGTAAAACTTAGCTGTTAAATATAAGTGATTCTAAGTGCTAACCTTGTTTATTCCACTGTATGATGAGTTGTATTTGTCCATACTCGATTTTCTATGCGGTGAGCTGAGCATGATGAAAAAGGACTTGAACGTATACTTTATCACCTTTTTTTTCCCCCTTTTGAACCGAGAGACTGGATTATAGGGTGTGCTTGGGAGTGAGTAGTTCCTTAACCAGAAGGGGTAAGTCCACTTTAATCTTTAGATGGATGGAGCATTTTTTTTTTTGCTGCTTGTTTCCAAATATGAGAGCATCCTTGCATTAGCTCCACAGTGGAAACCATAAGAGCTGGAAATCTGTTGCGGCGGGGTTGCGTATCCTCTCTTGAAATCCCTCATGCAGTGGCATAAATGCGGCAAAGGGTGCTGTTTTTACGTACTGAAATGGCATGAACACTCGGTTGAGACATTTGTACATGGACTCTGTTTTTGGGGGGATCTTAATTTTGCGGGTTCAGGAGTTTGGGTCTAAGTTTTTTTTTGGGTAAGTAAACATTGTATTGATATGCTATGCAAATTTACAAGCCACAGGCTTTTACAAAAAAACCAGCACCAAATAGGGTGCTCAAAAAAACAGCAAAAGAGTCACTATAGAAGAAGCAATGTTTGATTGGCCAGTGCTACTACAGAATGAGTTCATACAATGTACAAGAAAGGAAACTCCCAACCATCAAAAACTCAGCTAGGAGAGAAAAGATGCCACATTTGCAGAATGGCATAATTTTGGGCAGACTCCTTAACCTTAAGAGTAATCAATCTGCACCTTACCACGTTTGGGTCTAAGTTAGTTTGGGTCTAAGTTAGTTAAGAGTAAAAAGCTATGTTCTGAACTTTAACTAAGGTCTTGGGTTTCGGAAAAGACCTAGACCATGATTCCCGCAACTCTGAAAACACAAGCTTGTAATCCCAGGAACCAGATCAGAGATTAAACTAGCAAGCAGGATTTGGCTGCTATATCAAATAATAAACATGCAGGGTACACTCAGTTCTCCTAAAACATTTTACGGCACTAGACAAGATGAGATGTCAAACAAAGGGTGTTTTTTTTTAACGTACTCAAATGGCATGGACACTAAAGTAAAAAGCTACGTTTTGAACTTTAATCAAGGTCTGGGATTTCGGAAAAGACCTGGACCATGAGTCACGCAACTCTGAAAACACAAGTTTGTAATATCAGGATGCTGGTCAGAGATTAATCTAGCAAGCAAGATTTGGTCACTATATCAAACAATAAACGTGCAGAGTCACTCAATTCTCCTAAAAAAACCTAATTTCTAGAGGTAGCTGGAGCACAAGCAGGCTATTTTTCATGCGACAATTTATCAATGAGACCAAATTCTCAGACAAACTTTGTTAGACAGTTAGGTCCATGTTTGTGTGGGTATTAGAATATTTAGAGGACCTTTTCCTAGTATTAGAGGATAGGGAAGGAAGTTCCTTTGGTGTGCCAGTAATCGTGTCCCTGATAAACATCGACTAGTCAAATACGTAACGGATAACCGCTGAAACCATCTACTCGATATAATAAAAGTCTCTCTTAATTCTTCGAATCATATTTTGGGGTTGGGGCCCCCATTATCTAACTATAGTTTGGAAACTGTCTTTATGCAAATTATTGGTTCTAAGTTTTGGCACTTCTTGAGGACCTACCAAATTGATAGGGTGAACTCAAAAAAATTAGTGGAATTAATTTTTCTACCCCTCTTTATGCAAATTAAATAGGTGATGTACAAAAATCAATCAACCAAAAATAAAAGTAGATAATAAATCAACCACAAGTAAGATACAAAATTTATGTGATTCCCCCAAACTAGGAGTACGTCCACGAACATCGATCTCAACCTTTTACTATAATCTAATAATGGGTTTACAATAATCCTCTACAGAACAATTCATAGAGATTATCAAAGTATCAATAATTTATCACCTGAAAATGGGAATCAACAAAATAACAAGAAATTTAACTTGATAGGTCTTGCAAAAATATCAATTTGAGAAGGGTTTCGAGAAAATAAATTGATCATTGCGGAGTACTCGTTATTGTGAACAACATACTAAAATTTCATTAAAATCGAATGGCCTGCCCAATTTTGACTCAAAAATCCCACGCGAAAAAACCAAATTCTTCTCTTCTCCTTTCGGTCTGCCCACGACTATTCATGCCGCTTCTTCCTTCTGCCTTTTAACGCCAACACCAAGTAAGCATTTTCTTTGTTGGTTTGTGCATGAAGAATTACACTTGAAGACAGTCTTCCAAATTATGACTTCCTTATTTTTATTTCTTTCTTTAACTAAGAAGAAAATGACATGGACCCATTATTTATGGGTTGGGTTGACCACATGGGCTGGACCCAAACTCAACAATCTCCCCCTCCAATTCATGTGAGGGGCTCAAACAAAACCGCTTTGCTTTGACAAACATTGAATTTCTCCTTGGACAATAGTTTAGTTATCATATTTGAACCGTGCTCGTCAATATGGATCTTTTGAAGTTGTAATAACTTCATCTCCAAAATATCATGGATTCAATGATGTCTCACATCAATATGTTTGAATCTCAAGTGGAAGGTTGGATTTTTGCTGAGATGGATAGCACTTTGATTGTCACAATAGAGAACATATTTCTCTTGTTGTAAGCCCAATTCTTGTAAGAATTTCTTCATCCACAACAACTCTTTGCTTGCTTTAGTGACAACAATATATTCAGTTTTTGTGGTAGATAAGCAACACACCTCTGTAATTTAGACTGCTATAACACTGCTCCATCTGAATAAGTAATCAAGTAACCCGAAGTAGACTTCTTAGAGTTAATACCTTTTTTCTGACTCAATCCTTTCACAACTAGTCTTGCCTTGTACCTGAGCTGTGAGCTTTTTCGGTTCAACCTTCAATTTAAACACCCTCTTATTCTTGAGTGCTCTCTTACCCTTGGGTAGTTTCGCTAACTCGTAGGTAGGGTTCTCATGCAAGGATTTTATCTTCTCTTGCATGGCTTTCTGTCACTCCTTTTTCTGAGTGTGTGACATAACCTCTTCAAAACATTTAAGCTCTCCATCACCGGTGAGCAACATATATTCATCAAGAGAATACCATTTGGGAGGTCGATGCTCTCTGGTAGATCTTCTTAATTGAGTTTTAACAGGTGGTTCTGGAGGAGCTAGCTCTACATGCTGAGGACCCAAGAAGGACTTGCTTTGGATGTTCTGGTTCTACAGGATCAAATAGAGATACTTTATCAACATCAGCTGCTAGTTCATCAATTTAATCAATTGTATTAACCTGTTCTTCTTGGATGTCTCCCCCGTGATTATCATGTATAATGGGTGAAAGAGACTGGACCCAAAACAAGAAGTTCTTCACTGAAAAACTCCAGAGTTTTAGCCGATTCCAAGTCTTCAATGGTCTGGTCTTCAAAGAAAACAGTATATGTACTTCTGAAAATTTTCTTGCCAATTAGATCCCACAATTTGTAACCAAACTTTTTATGTACATAACCCAAGAAGATACACTGTTTAGCCTTGTTGTCAAGCTTAGATCTCTCATGTTGAGGAATGTGAACAAATATCCTGCAACCAAACATTCTCAAGTGCTTAAAGAAAACATCCTTACTTCTCATAACTCTTTCAGGAATATCACCATCCAAAGGAGCTAATGGAGAAAGATTAATCAAATCAACAGTTGTCCTCATCGCCTCACCCCAAAAAGATGTAGACAATTTTGCATGAGAGAGCATACATCTGATTCTCTCACAAATCATTTTGTTCATTCTCTCTAGTACCCTGTTATGTTGTGAAGTCTTTGGAACAATCTTCTCAAGTCTGATACTATGGTTTCTGCTATACTTTTCAAAGAGTCCACTATATTCGTCACTATTATCTGCTCGAACACACCTTATTTGCCTTCCTGTTTCCCTTCCAACTTTCATATGAAAAGCTTTGAATACATGTAATACCTGATATTTAGTTTTCAAAGCAAATGTCCACATTTTTCTAAATTGATCATCAGTAAAAGTCACATAATATAATGCATTACCCAGAGATTTTATTTTCATAAAGTAGACATCAGTATGAACTAAATCCAAGACATTATCTTTTCTAGAGGGAGGGGATTTAACAAATACAACTCTATTTTATTTTCCAACAAAACAATGAGTGCAAGGCTTTAGTAACATACCTCCAGTGTTAGGTAGGAGTTGCTCATTCGAAAGAATTTGAAGTCCCTTATCAAATATGTGGCCAAGTCTCTTATGCCACAGCTCTGTGGAAGAATCATACTTAAGTACGTTCACATCACCTTTCATTACATCTACCTCAGTCTTGTGGAGAGTGTTAATCTTCTTTCCCTTGGCTAAGGTAAGAGAACCTTTGTGACGTCCCAAAATCCGGGGGTCTTCTCTCAACCTGTTGATCACCCATCAACCCCCGAAAAATATCCGTGAGTACCATATAATCTGATACCACGTCGTTACACCCCATTTACCGAGATCATAACCAAAACAGAATTTGAGCACAGTTTTCTTTGTACGAAAGAACTACTCAACACATACCAGTTTACATATTAATCATATGACCATTCCAAGGTCCAAACCCCAAATCTAGGACTTAAAATTTGACCATTTATATCATCCAAAGGAAAGAGCTCAAGATGTGAAGGCTCAACAATGTTACATTCAAATTTTAGTTTTTGGAAAGAGGTACTGATACCTGAGCTCTCTGGTTGTCAGGTACTAGTACCTGTAAGATTTGGTACGGGTACTTGGGCCCCCGACAACGTGTTATCAGTACCTGTGGGCATAGGTATCGATACCTCAACCCATTGTCATCGGGGTACCGGTACCTATGAGCCTAGGAATCGGTACCTGAGTCCACTAGAATCTAGGTACTTGTGAGGTACCAGTACCTAGAGCCTAGATTTCTCCAAATTTCTCAAAACTCAACTTTTAGCCATACAACTCTAACAACACCCATCTTGTTTACAAAAGAACAATGTCTAAGAGTGTCCCATTACATGCCTTTGTCAATAGTACAAGTTTTGTACAAAATTTATACTAGGCCAAAACATAATAAACAAGAAATTACATGTACTTCAAGATCCACAACCCGGCTCTATCATCAACCCGGGCCCAAGTGAGGACCGTTTGCTGAAGCTTGTCCAACACTTGAAATATATATCCCCATAAAGGGTGAGTCACGCTCAATAGGATATGTCCTAAGGAGGCTACTCCCTAACATAGTTGCATACGAAATGTCACATGCAAGTCTTCACATTAAGCATTTATTCAAATACATACATTTTATAAATGAATGCTACAATCCCATGTCATGCCAAGGGATGGAAACTCACGTATGCAATACAAACCCAAACCCTCCACTGGCTCCCATAACACATGTCATGCCATGCGTATCATTATGCAATCAAATTGTATAATTGCAATTTATATTACATGCTCATCATATCATAAGGCACATAATGAACATATCCATTTTTCCACAAACAATCTCAAGCATGTTACATGTGATATCAACCCAATTAACATACTTGAATTCATAAGTATTTTATGAAACACTTAAATAGGCGAAATTATGTAAACACATAGTATGCCCAATCCATTCTTTCTTGAAATCCAAATGAAACAATTTCATCAAAATCCAAATCATGCAAGAATTGATTTAAATATAATCTCATACCCGTTTTCCATATTCTAGCTACACTAGATGTGTGCTAAATATGAGAATTCATCTGTAATCATCCTACCTATTTTATATATAACCCTAAGTTGAAAATAAAACTTGTTAGGAGGTAACTCTACCTCTTGTAACTTATGTCAACAAAGTGAAAGCCCAAAAGATTCCAAATCAGGCATTCCAAGCTTTATCCCAAAATTCCCATCGGGTTAACAACTATAACTCAAATGGAATATTCCACAGTAGGGTGGACCTTCATGATCACGTTCAGGGATTTGTTACCTCTCCCTTTTTTTTGTTCAAAGAAAAACTACAATAATAAGGAAATATAACATCAACAGTAAAATATGAGGCAGGAGAATAAAAATACATTTGAAGACAACAAACTGATCATTTTTCCTGTTTGCTTTTTCACCTTTTTTTTTTTTTAATAAAAAAATCTGTGTTTTTGTATAAAATCTATATAATACATTATTCATCATTTTGTTATTCGATTCTTGTTATAAATCGAATAATTTCAATTTGATTTCTATTTTTTCAAAATGAAATACATTAAAGTATGAACTTAATATAAAAATATTTACGATTTTTTTTACCTGAATCTATATAATACATTATTCATCAACCCTAATATTTTTTTTTTATTTATAATGCACGATTTACTTACCTGAATTTTGATAAAGCGGTTATGGAAGATTTCGAAACCATAGTTTGTTGCAGTTCTGGAACGAGCCTTTAAAGAAAAAATTTCTTTTACAGATTTTGCTTCATAGGTTTCTTTGAAAACCGTTGAATCACTTAAACCCTATAATCACAGATTGTGGACGAATTTCAATAATGAATCGCTAGGTTTCAAACTAGTAAACGAGTTTCGAAGTCTCTCGTCGCTTTGTGTCGAACTTTCTCGATCGATGATATTCGATTATATTAAAATTTTCAGTTATGCATCGGCTATAATGTTGTCATTTCGTGATCCAATTTGGTATAACTCTTTGGTCTATTCGAACGTACGTGTAACTCTATGGTGTATCATAACGCAAGTGAAGGCCAGCCCAACAGTATTAAAAAAAAAGGTTTTTTAGGTGTGGGTACAATTTTTTAGACTTATTTAGACAAAAGTGTATGAATAAGTTATTTTTTCTATTAAGTATAATTTTTATAAAAAAATTTGTGTTTAGGTACAAAATTCAAATGAATTAAAATATTTTTTACTTAAATATCTTTCCTTAATTTATGCAGTCAGTATTGACAGTTATTTGAGAAAACAAATATGTAAATATTACATATTTGTTATCTTTAATTTTTGAATTTTGAATGAGCAGTTTTTGTGGGATATCTTTGGCCTCTGTTCTGACTTACCTCCATTGATGCGCTGTGTCCCACCGTACTGGTGTTCGAGAGAGACAGCGGTGTAAATAGTAATAATGCACCGCCGGCGTTGGGCCATATGGTCCTCCAGCAAGGAAAGAAAAACGGTAGCTGTGATCTTGATTGATGCACTGTGTCTCGGATTGCTGTCATTTTTGTGTTTCAGCAAAAGCTTTTTGTTTTTGGTTTACAATTTCACCCTTCCTTTCTCTTCAGAGCTAAGCCGGTAAAGTCTTTCTCTATGCCTCTCACATTTTGTTCTAAGTTATATCATTTTGCTTCTTTAGTAAAAGAGAAGAACCTACATATGTAGCAGGGAACCTAACTGGTTTTTGATTTTTAGGAGGAATGGGAGTTCTAGCTTGATCATACTAGTACTAATCATTTACTTTCCAAACCTTTCCTAATCAGATTTTTTGTAATTGATTAGGAACTGGTTTTAATGGGTATAATTATTTTTTAATGGGTGTAACTATTTTTCGTGTAGACAGTAACTGTTGTGTAATTGTGTTGAAAAAATCAGAGTTATTTTTTAATGTAACTGTTATTGTATGCAAGTTTTCAGCCAATGTCTATTTTGGTAGATCCTGTATATTGTAACTATTTTGTGTTCAATGTTTTTCTCCCCGTATGTGATTAATTAATTAGTCATTTGTATTAATGTATTTTATGCTGTTTTCTGTAACTGTTTTTCTTTTTTCTTTTGAATTGATACAATTTCATTCATTTTTTAATGTCTTAATCAGGAATGGAGGGATGTCCCGTTACACTTCACAAAGTTAATCAAGAATGGAGGGATGTCTTCATCGGATGGGATGTCCCGTTTCACTTCGGCTTGCTGCATGAAATCATCATGAAAATTCCAGTTAACACATACTGTAAACAATTACCAAAAATAGTTACATCACAAAGTTACACAAAAACAGTTACACAAACTGTAGGTTATAACTAAGTTTCATACCATGAATATATACCTGTAACATACCATTCGACTTAACAGATACTCAACACAGTTACAACCATTTAATAACATATACTCAACATAGTTACTCAATACAGTTACCAATAACATATATAAGATTGAAATACTTAAAATCACAAAATAGTTACTCAATACAGTTACAACCATTAATTTTTGAATATTAATTGTTTGTAATTTGTGATCACAAATAATTACTTAAAACAGTTACGTAACTATTTTTAATCAAAAAATCATTGTTCCAAAGTGTTTTTTCATATGCAAATGCTTTTAATTTTGTAATTAGGTTACTCAATCTTTAATTACAAACCTGCAATTTGTAATTATCATTTCACCAAAAATATGGTTTTATTTTTTTATTTTTTTTTTCAAAATCAAACAACACAGATTGTGGGAAAAAAAAAATTTAAGAAAAAAAAAAAACGAAACATGAATGTCACCTGTAATTTCCGGTGAAGAAGTTGTCGGAGACGATACACAGTTACTTGATCGTAGACGACGACAAACAGTAACTCGTATTCCTCTCTTTTTTTGGACGATGAACAGTAACTCGTACTTCTTATTTTTTGCGATGAACAATAACTTGTATTCCTTGTTTCTTTGGACGATGAACGGTCACACTTCTGGCATTCCCATGGACATATAATCTCTCTGCCGAAAAAGATGGATTTTGATAATTAAACCCCCTATTTTCCCTCATATTATTTGATTGTTGGCAAAAAAAATGGATGGAAGATGATAAGTTTCCATACATCTCATATTTACCGATGGCAATAATGACATTTTTAAAAAATATGCACTTTACCCTAAATAAGTTTTTGAGTTGTACTTTTGCCTAAATAAATTTAAAAAATTGTCCCGGCTTCTAAATTCCCCTAAAAAAAAAGCAGGGGCTTTAGGCCCCAAATTTTTAGAAGGCCCCATAATTATAGATACATAATTAGTCCATATAAAAAATTTAAATTCATGAAAATTTTAGGCCATATATAAAGGCCCCAAAAAATTTAAGCCCAATCAAAAAATTATAATTTCAATAATTTGGGCCTACAATTTAATCCATAATATTAAAAACTCAAAAATCAAAAATTTAAAAAAAAAATAAAAAAAAATCTTTCTCTCTCTATTAAAAAACAAAAACAAAGTATCGCATCTTCCTCTCTCACTTAAAAAAAATTAAAAATATTTTTTTTTTAAAAATAATACTAAAAATAAAAAAGCTTCATTTAATATTACCGCTTTAGGCCTCAATTTAGCTTGAGCCACCCCTGCGCAAGTGTAACTGTTTGGTGTAACGTTGATATCCAATTTATGTTGAAATAACTGTTTGGTATAATGTTGATATTCGATTATGTCAATTTTTTACATATTTGAAAAGAAAATAAATTATTTATGATCTTGACGGTGTATCTCTTTTGAAATATCAATACAACGACGTTTAAAAATGTCAATTTCGGATTGAGAGAGAGATAAAATAATTGTGTCTGAAATACGCAGTTGAGAGAGAAAATAGGAGAGAGAGAGTAACGAATAGAGAGAGAGAAAGAGAGAATAACAAATTGTGCCTCGCACTTTTTTTTTACTTTTATTAAATGACCTTTTGGTTTTTGTTTTACAAAAATATACCTAGGGCCAAATAAGTTTATTTAATGTATTTTATCTCAAATAAGTCTAAATTTTTGTACTGTCCTCCGTTTTTCCCAAAATTTTATGTTCAATAGTCTAGACCAATCCATAAATCAGCCCACAAAAATCAAAATTTATCTCTCCCCGTGCTTCACAAAAAAGCAAAATTTGATCAAGAAAGAATCAAATTATCAATTTTTAATTTTTTAAAGTAACACTGATAAATTATATTTTATTATTTTATATTTTTAGGGCTTTTGATTACATTCAAGCTTATTTTTTTAATTATAGGTCATTTTTTATTAGATGTATTTTCATATATTTTATGGACAACCACCCAAATACAAAAACGTAAAAATAAGAAAAATTAAAAAAAGTATTTGTCATCAAAATAATCTTTTGATTAATTTATTAAAAGTATCAAATAAAAAGATGTTAGTAATTGATAAGATATGATAGTAAAATTTGAGAATATAATAATTTAATTAGGAATGTACAATTAAACTAGCGAATTTTTTTTTAAAAAAAATTACATTAGTATTAAAAAAAATAAAAAAAACCTCATTTAAATTTATCGCTTTAGACCTCCATGTGTCGACTTGCCCTGGTCGAGAGTTAAACTACATACAGACATAATCTTTGTACTTATTTAGTTATTTTCACAGAGTAACTGTCCAATTTGAATCCACAATGTCATTGTTAGTAACCCGATACTTTTTTGCACTGCATCAACACAATGGCCCTCAAAATTTATTTGTTCATGTTCCTCCACAACTATACCTGTATATCGTAAAGAACATTGCCAATAGAAACACCACGTAGGCCCTCATACAAATATGCCCCTTACTAGAGATGCACACCACACAAAGCCATACACCGTCATCTTTAGTTAAAAGGGAAATGAATATTAAAATAGCCTCACATTATCCCACATACACAATGGAAACACAAATTTTGCACCCTCATAAAACGAGCAACTTAGCGTACGAGGCACTCCCCACTGCACAAAGCCAACTAGCTGGTCAATCTCAAAATTCTTATCGGCCGGAAAACTGGAGACAGACAACTAAGGTCCCAACCTTACCAGCACCGGAAATGTACTAATCAATGAAACCCTAAAATTTATTTTCTTTTTTTGACAAAATCAACCAAGCTTAGGTGGTCACAACATGTTGAATATTTATTGATTTGGAGGGACTTTCATTGACTCAATCCATCCATAAACTCGAGACACCAAGAACCTTCAAAACTAAAGCATCACAAAAAAAAGTCAAAAAGTGACTTGAATTCTTAAACAGGCAAGGAGGAGCACGTAGTAATGCCGACCACTAGATAAGTAATAGTGGCTAAGAGAAAGCATGCAACACCTTGTCTTATATAGGTTGGGCGAAGCTTGAAGAAGCAATTCCGAGATCTAGGGAGTGAGGATGGTTGATGTATGCTGTCTTATCTCCACATACGAAGAGTATTTTTTTGACTCAAACCCATGACGCTTATGTCACAATAAAGTAACCTTGCGCCAAGACCATCCTCACTCAAGCAAACACCCACATCAAACAATTAATATAGTTTTGAATTAGATCAACGAGATGATGATTAGGGGAAAGAAAAAAAGAGGAAAATGAAGCACATATCTAGGGTCCAAATGAGTAGTCACACATTTATAATATGGTCTACGGAATGTCAAATCAGATTTTCCAACCTTGATAGTACAAATAATTCAGATAGACACCTTCTGGCCAAACCTTATTTTTCAAACTTCTGCAAAGTATTCTCTACCATGGAAAGAAGCGTATAGAGACAGGACAAGCTTCGAACCACAGTAGTAAGAATATAGAAGGGATATGTTCATGCGAGAGTAGTTGGCATAAACCTCTGCCTGCGACATATAAATTTTGTTTGACCTGTAGCAGTATATAAATCACTTGTTAAATAATGCAAGGTGTGGAAGCTTCTTAACTTCAGAAATGGCTTGATATAAATATTTTGTGGCTGACCATAAAGATGAATTTCTACTAGTCATCTTTGCCACATTTCCCTTCTTCTCTCAAGAACCGCAAGAACCAATAAGCAGAAGATTTCAGGTGCCGAGAAAGCCCATTGTTGTAGTCCACATAAATCAAACCAAAACGCTTGGTATAACCTAGCTGCCATTCGAAGTTGTCCATTAATGACCATGCAAAGTAACCCCTCACATCAGTTCCATCCCTGTTCATGTATTCCATAAGAAAAACTTTAGTCATTTTTTGATATATTCGCATTTAATTTCCGACTATTTCTCTAACAAAGTCTATACACAAGTCTATACATGAACAATCAAACAAGCAGACATTCATGCCCACACATAAAGACAAAGAAAAACCATTGAAGCACACATCTGAGCTATATTGGCCAAGAGAATCAAACAATTTACCTTCATCTCATCATGAACTTATACAGTGCTAAGGCAGCAAGAAGGGACCTAAGAATTGGTCACACCATAAACTTCTAAGAATTAATAATTTGCCTAAACAATAGCACAATGATCTTTACCCTCATCCACTCTTTTTATGAGATCTATCAGTTTTTGAACCCTTTCTCTTTTATTTTTATTTTTCACTTTTTGGGTGGAGATGTTCCAAAGGATCTTAGGGAAGCACTAGTCCAATTTTTTCCATCTATCTCTGCCTGATGCATAGATGGGTGTATTTTTAAGTTACATATTATAACAAGGCTTGTCCAACTTACTCACCAAAAAAAAAGGTTATGTCCTGCATGCAGCTTAGATTCTTTCACAATGATATAAGCCCATCTAAGTGCATCACTAACCAGTCATCAATAGCAACACAAGGCACCAATACGGGGAAGGATTTGTAAACTATTTTATTATAGTGATCCAACAATTTGGGTTAAGACAAAATTTGATAGCATCCTTATTCAGTTATTGTGATATTGTTGAGGAGTTCAAAATAGACAAACAAAAGAAGCAAATATGAATGTTGATGCATGTTGAGGAGCTTAGAGAAATATATGTGGATGTTGATGCATTGATCATATAGGCATTCAAAATCAAAGAAATAAACATGACCTTTGATGCATATAAACTTAAGACAGGCATAAAAATCTTGGACTACCCCTCAACTCCAACAGAAATAAGGACATATGAAACATGCACCCTCGACAAAATAGTAGGAAGTGAGATAACCCACTTAATTGCCTGGGCAACAGCAGCAAGGTATCCCTTAAAGTAACTAACTCTTTTTTTGTCATCTAGCATCTCGGAGAGTAAGGAACTGTCTTCGTCATCCATACCTGTAGTCGGAAGACAATAGGGTTTAAAGCAATGAATAATACTTATTTGATATAACTAAATGATTATAATCACTTTTTTGAGGATAAGCTAACATATGCATGAAGTTATATTCTGACCATTAACAATCTATCTTATTAACCAACTTTTACTAGTTGATCATCTAGGAAGCACGGATACTTCCCATGGGGGTGCCGTGGCAGTATCAGACACGTGTCCGACGCGGATACAACCAAGACACGGCCGGACATGTGTCCGACACGACTAGAAGTGTCCTGAATAGTGAACTCAGTCGGACACGGCCACGATACGTCTAGGACACGGTAAGGATACGTCTAGGACACGGCCAGGATACGGCTAAGAATTTTTTTTATTAAAAAAACAACTTCTAACTATTAAAAATTTATTTTTTTAAATATATTTTTTGTTATGTAACTTATATACTATGAATGTTAATAGATGCAATGATGTTTGATGAAAATAGTGGATATTTAATTTGATCTATTTCAATTTTAATCAAAAAAATAATATTTGCTAGGTCTTATTATTAATATTGTTATAATATATGCTTTATTTTTAATATATTACAACTCTATTATTATTT
Organism: Ilex aquifolium; assembly: GCA_951799425.1. NCBI lineage: Eukaryota > Viridiplantae > Streptophyta > Magnoliopsida > Aquifoliales > Aquifoliaceae > Ilex > Ilex aquifolium. The sequence goes on along the minus strand of OX637391.1, from coordinate 40,205,783 downwards.
AAAAAATATATTATATTATTTTAATAGTCGTATCCTTGCCATACTCGTGTCCCATATTTTTTAACTTTGTCGTATCCCCGTGTGTGTATCGTATCGGATACGACACCCGTGTCCATATCCGTGCTTCCTAGTTGATCATACTTCACTCATATTGTAGTTTCTTCATGTTTCAAAAGATGCGGATCAAATGATTATAAGCGTTTATTTTTTATAAAAAAAATCTAGTAAAGTTGCCAAAAAGGGAAGCTTAAATATATTATAAGCATTAATTTAAGAGAATATCATACTATTTACCAAGCTTCTAGTCTCACTTTTTTGCCCCTCTCCCTCATTATTGGGAAAAAAAATCCATTACTCTTGCTGGTCCCACCGCAGCGGAGACTAGGGGGGGTAGCTAAGATATATGCATAACAGTTAAATTATGAAAGATAGAGAAGAAGAAAGTAGAGAGAAAGATAATACGTTTATGATAATAGTGAGAGCTAATGAAAGAATTGGGTTATCTCTCTTAGCCTCATTTGTTTATAATAATAAGACTCAAAGTACATAAATACCCCTCATAGAGATCTTTTAACACTCTTCCTTAAGTTGAAGTATAGATATCTCTCATGTCCAACTTACAAACAATAAAATGAGAAACCTTACTACTAAGTCTTTTAGTAAAAACATATGGTAATTGATCTCTTGATCTCACAAATGGCATACTGATAACCCCCCTTTATTTAGTTTCTCTTTGATGAAATATTTGTCGATCTCAATATGTTTGGTTCTATCATGCTGACCTAGATTATATGCAATATCAATAGCAACCGTGTTGTCACAATACAACTTCATATGCCCATCGACAGAAATTCCTAGATCTCGTATCAAACACTGAAGCCACACAAGCTCACAAGCGCCATGAACCATAGCTTTATCTTCTGCTTCAGCACTGGATCTAGCCACCGCAGACTATTTTTTAATACGCCATGTAACTAAATTCCCTCCTATAAAAGTACAGTATCCAGAGGTAGATCTCCTATCAATAATTGAGCATGCCCAATCAGCATCACGGAATGCCTCCAACCTTAAGTGACCATGTTTAGAGAACAACATGCCTTTTCCTGGAGCGAATTTAAGATACCTCTAAATTTAGTAAGCATCATCTAGATGCACTATACGAGGGTCATGCATAAACTGACTAACAACTCCCACTACATAAGCAATATTTGGTTGAGTATGAGCTAGGTATATCAATCTCCCTACAAGTTGTTGGTACCTTTCTTTATCCATATGGTCACCAATGCCACTCCTCAGCTTATGATTAACCTCAATTGGTGTGTTCGTAGGTCTACATCCCAACATGTCAATCTCCTCAAGTAGGTCAATAACATACTTCCTTTGAGATATATAGATGCCCTTATCGGATCTAGCAACCTCAATCCCTAAAAAGTACTTAAATGGACCTAAATCTTTGATCTCAAATTCCTTTGCCAAGAGTAATTTTAGGTGAGACATCTCCTTCACATCATTGCCCATAACCACTATGTCATACACATAAGCAATAAGAACAGTAATCTTATCACCGCTATGTTTAACAAACATAGTGTGATTTGCATTACTTTGTTTGTATCCAAACCCCATCATTTCTTTGAACCAAGGTCTAGAAGACTGTTTCAAGCCATAAAGTACTTTCCTTAACTTACAAACTTTTCCAACAATAGAATAAGAAGAAAACCCTAGTGAAATGTCCATATAAACCTGTTCCCCCAAGTCCCTATGAAGTAATGCATTCTTCAGATCTAGTTGCTATAAGGACCAACCCAGATTAGCAACACAAGACAGAAGAGTGTGAATAGAATTCATCTTTGCGATGAGGGCAAAGGTCTCCTGATAATCAATGTCATAAGCTTGAGTAAAACCTTTGTGAACCAACCTTGTTTTATATCTTTTAACTGCTCCATCTGCTTTCTGTTCAACAGTAAAACTCACTTACAACCTACATATCTCTTCCCAAGTGTCGTTCTTGCTTAGAGATTTCATTTTCTCTACCATATCTTCTTTCCACTTAGGATATGCAAGAGGTTCCTTCCAACCTTGTGGAACAAACACAGAAGAGAAAGACGAAACAAAGGCAAGATACAAAGAAGACAAAAAGTTATAAGAAATAAAATTAGAAATGGGGTGTTGAGTGCAAGATTTCACACCCTTTCTGAGAGCAATAGGAAGAGAAGAATCATCGGCTTCTAACCACAAGAGACAAAGACTTATCTTTTAAAGCTTTTGTGGGAGAATCTGATACTCGAGTTAGGGATAATAATGGGCTTGGTAGCACATTGGCGGTCTGTTCTGTCGGACGCCTAGAATAGGTCTCCTGATTAGGTCGATCCAACCGTCCACTAGTATTATGTTCTTCTTCAGTACACTTGTCTTTCTCTCCCTCACCACAAATAATCTCTCAACGAAGGGAGAAAAAATGAGTTTCTCCCGTGGATCATGTATTAATCTCTCTTCCTCATTACCAGTCTCCCCCTAAATAGAAGACTGAGACAAACCAAAGTATGGTTCGGACTCAAAATGTGACATCCATGCTAACATACTCCTTGTGAGATTGTGGATCATAATATCTATAACCCTTCTGAGTAGGAGAGTATCCAACAATGACACATCGCACAACCTTGGGGTCAAGTTTGACTTGAGAATGAGGAGAGACCTGAACAAAACAAACACACCCAAATACATTGGGAGAAAAGGAAGAAGAGAGAGACTTGGGAAGAAGTTCAAGAGAAACTTTAAACTGAGGAACACTAGAGGGCATGTGATTAATAAGATATGCAACAATAAAACTAGCATCCCCCAAAAAGTTGTGGGAACATTCATAGTGAACATAAGACCACGGGCAGTTTCAAGAAGATGACAATTTTTGCGTATACTCGGAATTCACTATCAATGTATTTGGTTCAGTTATCACTCCACCATCTTATGAAAAGTTTTAACGCAAGAAAAGACTTCACTCCAGTTCCGAGTAAATACACCCAAGTGACACAAGAATAGCAATTAATTAATGTAACAAACCAACGATAATCATAACAAGAAACAACTCGAGAGGCACCCCACACATCAGAATGAATAAGCATAAAAGGAAAATCACCTTTTTTATTAATAGAAGGATAACATGAATGGTTATACTTTGCAAACTCATAAACATTTCAAATAAAACTACTTCCAAGACACGATTTAGCTAACTTAGGAAAAAAAATTCTCCAGAACACCAAAAGAGGGATGTCCTAAACAGCGGTACTACTGAAGCAAAAGAGGAATAGAAGATGCAATATACACTCGTAGAGCTTGACCAAATGGCAATGAAGATGACGAGACAACATCTCATAAATACAAACCATCATATGCTCTACCACTGCTAATCCTTTTCGCCGTCGCAAGTTCCTAAAACACATAATGAGTAGGAAAGAATGTGATAAAGCAATTTAGGAAATTAATAAGGCTACTGACGGAAAGTAAATTGGTAGAGAAATTTGGAGCATGAAGAACAAATGAATGGAAAATATACGGAAAGCACTGTACAAATCCTTTTCCTGAAACAGAAGATAAAGAGTCATTAGCAACTCTTACTTTATCCTTTCTAGAACAAGGAAAGTAAGAACATAACAAATAAAAGGAACCTGTCATATGGTTAGCAGCTCCAGAATCAATTATCCAAGGAAAACAAGAGACACTGAGAGCATATGCTAAACTACTTGTGTGAGCAAAGTTGGAGGAAGTTAGTGCAGAGGGAGAAGCTATGATGAATGAAGTGTCAAGTCTAGCCATCAGACACCTGAAAGTGTGTATCTCATCCTATGAGCGAGCACCAGTATCAATAGAAGGGCTCGAGGAAATCTCAGAAATATGAGCCTAAGATTGAACAGTACCACCACTGCCTCGGGTAGGACAACCATGCAACTTCTAACAATGCTCTCTAGTATGGAGTTCTTTCCCACAGTAATCACATTTCAACATATCACAATCACCAACTCTAGTCTTTACACTAGTCTTGGACTGACTGGCCTTACCATCCCGTGAAATAGGAGTAACGGATAAAGCAGAACAATCCTGACTAGGAGTGTATATCATAGCACTACGTCGACTTTCCTCTTGCTGAACACAAGCATAGGCTTTTCTCAAACTGGGGAAAGGAGATCGACCAAAAACCTAAACTCGAATCTGATCATACTCCATGTTAAGGCCAACAAGGAAATCATATACCCATTCTTTCTCCATCATCTGTTGAAAGGTAGTTGTATCTGCAGACTGCTGTACAAACAACCTGAAAACTCTGATAATAGTCAAGGTCTTGCCACAAACTTCTCAATTCAGCATAATATTCAGCAGGGGATTTATATTTCTAATCTAATCCAATAATCTTCTTCCTCAGTTCATAGGCATGTGCATTATTACCCTTCTATGAGTATGTCTAGGCAGTTGTAGACCAAATCTTTTGTGTCGTGTCCATCAACAAGAAGGTGCGACTAATAGATGATTGCATTGAGTTAATTAGCAAAGTCATGACAAAAGCATTCTCTGATCGCCATTGCTCTCGTGCTGGTCCATCTGTCATAGGATCCTTGAGAGTTCCTGTGATATAACTAGTTAGGCTATGACCAGTACTAGCCAAAACTACAAGATCGTGACTAGATCAGATAGTTGGTACCATCCAACCTAACCGGACTAATCTGAAGGGGTGGCCTATCTCCAAAAGTCCCAACACGACTCAACCTATTCGCCTGACTGCCTCCAAAAGTTTTATTATTGTCTTCCATGTCTTCTTGCACCCCCAAATATCAAGACCGGTTCAATCACCCACAAAGCCTAAGGGGAATCCATACAAATGACAAGTTACCCACACAATAAAACTAAAAGAGGGGACCTAATCAGATAAAAAAAAGGATAAAATGGCCAAAAAGTTTTAGCAAAAAAAACACAAGAAAACCCTTAGACCTGGCTAAAAAATATCAAAATGGATAAAACAACAATTAGGTAAGGGCAAGAAGGTAGTTTCAAACCCCAAGGCAGCTATGCCAGCCATCAGAATTGCATCAAACAAACCAGAATCAAAGTATTTTGAAAAACAAGACAAAAAATTCCAAAAAAGTAAAAAAAAGAAAAAATACATCGAATGAACTCAAAAAAAATATGAAAATTGTCTAGGAATAGACAAACCCTAGTCGTTCATGCTGGTATTTTTTATTTTTATTTTTATTTTTATTTTTTTAGGGTTCCCAAAAAATAGAAAAAAACTAGTAGACTTACATTGTTGAAAAACAAGAATTTGAAGAAAAAAAATCAACTTACGGATCGAGCTCTGATACGAAGTTAAATTATGAAAGAGAAAGGAGAAGAAAGTAGAGAGAAAGAGAATATATTTATGATAATAGTGAAACCTAATGAGAGAATTAGGTTTTCTTCCTTAACCTCATGTGTTTATAATAATCAGACTCAAAGTACATAAATACTCCACATAGACATCTCTTAACACTAACCTTTGCCAATAGTTACCTAAAGGTGTTGTCCTTGGACTTGAATTAGGGTCTCATGCCAGATAAACTGCAAGAATAATTTTTGGGGCAAAAACTATTAATTATGCGCGTACCATTCTCAGTTACATATATTGGGGGATTGTTGTATCTCTGCGCTATGTAATTTAGAAGTTTCCGAATGCCCCAAGGAACAATGAAAAGCCAGGGTGATGCTGCCTGCATGTATAACGATTTTCAGCAAAGTGAAATCACTAAATAAATGTGTGCTCACACCAAATGTATGTATGAAGAGAATGAATGCAGTGACCAGTACCTTCTCCCCGATCACTTCCCCTCCTTCCCACTCAGCTGATGGCAAAATAAGACATAACAATAAGACATAGTATGAGGAGTAAAATTGAAACATTTATACAGTAACAATAACTTGAAAATAAGTCTTAAAAGTTTGTATAGTTACCAATTCTCTCCGCCTCTTGGACTCTATAAAAAGCATGGCCTATGCGATTTGCCGTTGCATGGGCAACAAACCTTGTTGTATAATGATTCAGCCCAACAAAGTCTACTGACATCCTAAGCAACTCTTTATCTTTTTGTGAGAAATCTGGAAGCCGATCTCCAAGTCTTTCGCGCATAGTCTTGGGATAGTCTCCAAAAAATATTGGATCCAAGTACCTAGATCAGGATTGTAATTGGTGAATAAAAGAAACAAACGCCTATATACCTAAAATATCTTTGAGAACAATAATCCAAGGAATGTTTCCTATATTCCTTTATCATCAATCTTCAACATCAATCCCTTCCAGCTATGGATAAAACTGCATATGAAATGTCTTGTTTAAAACATCAAAATTTTGTTTCAGTGTATTGTTTCGGTCACCTAAACATTAGAAACGTTTCGACTTGCTTCGGAAACGTTTCAACCCATTTCGAAAACATAATGAAAAAAAATAAAAACTTTAAGAATTATTTTTCCAAAACATTGGTCGAAATATATCAAAGTATCTTGAAATACCTTGAAACATTCTGAAATAATTGTTCAAATGCATTGAAATATTACAAAACATTTCGAAATATTATGGAATATCTTGAAATATTAGAATTTCGATTCCATCACTGATTCGTTTTAGTCTCCTTGAAAACGGAAACGTTTCGAAACAAAAATTTGATCATTGATTATGACAATCTTCTAGTAGCTAATCTCCAAGTTCTTGCCTAATAACCTTTCATGTAGAATGATGCTGAGATATTAAAAAAAAAATGATGTTGATTTTAAGTGGCATAGTTAGCACAAGCTTTTGTGTATAGTTTATGATGTTGAGCAAAAATAAGAGTTTATGCATATATAGGGTAGGAATAAGTACATGGTGCAACAAAAGCTTGTGCAAATGTTTAAAGTGGTAGATTTAACTTTCAAGAGGTGGAAGAAAATTATTTTCAAAGTTGGTTGGCAAATGTTTGGACTAACAATCAATCAACGAGTTGGAGCATACAAAATTGTAATGTAGATAGGTAGAACATGGTTGGAGTTTATGCTTTGATAAACAAAGTATATATAACTCCGCCAATGTACACTTGTGTTGTTGTGCACTGGCAGCCCCAAGACCACATAAAAGAAACGGATTGCGTTAGGTAGCTGAAAACCAGCTTAAAACTCATCAAATCAAATATAAACATAAATCGAAAAAATATTCGTGCAAATACTAGGGCATTCCCTGATAGAGATGTGTTGCACTTGCAACCGGATGTTTCGAAAAATGGGCGAGGAGCGTGCATTTTAGTCGCCCGAATTTGGTGAAAATTTCACAATGGTTCATACGTCACTCTCGATGAGCGTAGGTAAGGAAGGTAATCTAGGATATTAAACTTAGATTAGCAATTTAGAATATAGAAGCAGTAAAAAAACGACATGGTGCTAGTGGAAACTATGATTAGAAGAAAAGTTAATATAGCATTCCTGCAAGAAACTAAGCGGGTAGGGGCTTAAGTGAGAGAAGTAGAAAATACAAGTTATAAATCTATTATACAGAAAAAGATAGACATAGAAATGGAATAGGAATAATAATAGATTCGCATCTTAAACAAAAATTAGTAACAGTTCTTAGGAAAGGAGATAGAATAATATTAATTAAACTTGTAATAGAGGGAAGTATAATTAATATTGTTAGCGCATGTACACCTCAAATAGGATTAGATGAATGCATTAAAGCTGAATTTTGGAAGGATATGGACGACCAATTATAACAATACTATATGAAAAAGAGTATACATAGGAGGAGACTTTAATGGCCACATGGGAAAGGATCATGTTGTATATGAGAGGTTACATGGTGGACATAAATTTGAAAATAGGAATAATGCCAAAGATTATGTCTTAGATTTTGCTATAGCATATGATCTTATGATAACAAATATGTATTTTAAACGAAAAGACGAATAATTAATAACTTTTAAAATCCAATTAAATTAAAGTCAAACATTTTTTCCTAACTATGTAAGGACTGTAAAGTCATTTCAAACGAGAGCTTAACCATACAACGTAGGATAATGGTGGTAGATAATGTATTAAAAATAATATAAGACATAAGAAAGATTATAAATCTAAGAACTAGATGGTGGAATTTGAAAGGTGAAACGATAGATTTGTTTTAAAAAAAAAATTAAAAGTAGTGTGGAATTTAGAAGATTAAACCAAATCTAATAGAGAATACAATGGTAGAACATAATAAAAAGGTAGCTATTGAGGTTCTTAGAGAATTAAGAGGTAAATGTACCATTAGCAAGAGAAACTTGGTAATGGAATGATGAGGTCCAAATTGTGGTAAAAGCAAAAAGAGGGGTGCTATAAAACATGGCAAAAAACTAAAAACGAAGATGTAAAAAAAGAGGGTAAGAGATGCTAAGTATAAAGCATAATGATCTTTACTCTAAACTAGACACAAATGATTGAGACAAAAGTATATAAACTTGCTAAATTAAGAGAAAACGAAAACTAGAGATGTTAAACATATTAAATGTATTAAGAATGAGGCTCTGGGAAATGAAAATCATATAGGGAGCTTAGACATAGAAGACTAGAAATCATAGGAAGATTTAGAGAAAACACAATTTCTCGTAGGATTAGGATGTCGGAGGTAAATGAAAAAAAATAAAGACTATGAAAGCTTTAGGACTTGATGGTACACCTATTGAGGTTTGAGAAATGTCTAGGGGATGTTGGGGTATCATCTATGAAGCAGGGATACTTCGTTAAGATCGACGTATCCGTATTGGATATGATACTCGTTGGATACGTATCGAACACACACAAAATGTATCCAATAATCAATAAAATATATAAATACTTCGCAGATACTTTTATATGCATAGAAGTATGTGTAATTTTTAGTTTTAATTTTTACCCTTTCCTTTCGATTTCACATACAATGCAATACATCAACAAAAATTCATATAACTTGAAAGACACATGGGTGTTTTCTAAGTATTATTCATTATCACATGCCCAAAGAGTTTAAATGAGTTGATTACTCATAATCTTAGCAACAAATACTTCTAAGCAAATAATATAATTAAATGCTGGTTCTTATTCCTTTAATTAATCACGTTCACTTTGTAGATGTATCATTGAGAAACGATAGGTAACATTTTGAAAATAAAAAATTGTTAATGTTGTTTATTATTGTGAAAGAATTTCTAAAAATTATAGCCATCAAGTTATTACATAATAGTAAAAATACAAAATATATATATTTATAGATGTATCCTGATCGTACTTGTATCCTATTTTTTGATGTTTTACAGTATCGCCGTATTCGTATTGTATCGTACCCATATCCCGTATTCGTACCCGTACTTCCTAGAGCATCATAATTAACTAAAGTATTGGATAAAATTATAATGATCAAGAAAATGTCCGATGAGTGAAAGAAGAGTATTTTAGTACCTAGCTATAAGAATAAACAAGACATACAAAGTTGCACAAGCAATCGAGGTATTAAACTAGTAAATCATACAATGAAACTTTGAGAGAGAGTGATCGTGCAAAGATTAATGTTTAAAATAATGGTTTTTACGAATCAACTTGGATTTAATGCCTAGGGGAGATAAACAATAGAAGTCATACACTTACTTCGTAAACTAATGGAGAGGTATAGGAAAAAAAATAAAGATCTTCATATGGTTTTTATAAACTTAGAGACGACATATGACAAATTAAGAATATGGAGAGTTTTAGAATAGAGAATTGTTACTATTAGATATATTGACGTTATTAAGAATATGTATGAAGATGTAGTGACTTCAATGAGAACAATGGTATGAGAGGCTTATAAATTCTCAATTATTGTAAGCTTACATCAAGATTCTTCTTTTAGTCCATATCTTTTTGTGCTGATTATGGATAAATTGAGTAGGCACATTCAAAATCAGCTCCCATGGTGTATGTTATTTACGGACGATATTGTACTAGTTGATGAAAATGAAGAAATAATTAATAATAAACTAGAAATATAGCAAGAAGCTCTAGAATCAAAAGGATTTAGGATAATTAGGACTAAAACCGAATATATGCAATATAACTTTAATAAAAAGAGGAATCAAAACCGCGAAGTAATAAAAATTGAAAATTAAAAAATATCAAAGAGTTAACACTTTATATTTATGGTATATTATTCATACAGTGTGAGATTGATGATAATGTTATCCATAAAATTAATGCTGGATAGACTAAATAAAGGAATGTATCTGGTGTATTATGTGATAGCGCATATCACTTAAGCTAATAGGAAAATTCTATAGAACAGTTAGATTATGATACCATTAGGGTTTTTGAGAAGAGAGGAAGAGAGAAAGAGAAGAACATGAGAAGAGAGTCCTGTGTCTTAGAGTTACGATGTCACTTCCTGGATTTTCCAGAGCTAATAAATGATTTGAGCAATAATTCATAAGTTTTACAGTTTAAGCGAGCCAATTATGGTTCAATTTATTAAATTTATTTTTCTTTTCTTTTAGGAAATTGGCATCACAGAGCTACTAAAGCGAACCCAAACATAATTGCATTCGATTGACACCCTTAGGTCTTAATATTACATAACGACACATAGGTCACTATAGTAACAAAGCAAGTAGGAAATTCATAGCCGAAAACCTCCAACATAAGTTCAAAATGCATAAACTTCCAAAACAAGGTACAAGCCAAAACAAGTCAAATATGCAAGACACTTCCGAGAAAGAAATCCCGTCATCTCCAGACTTATTCCCTACAAAATTGTTAAGAATGAGCCACGCCCAGTAAAAAGAATAACTACTCAGTTCTAAACCCCCATCCGACCAACTATGTATGTGATTATTATGTGTGCAATTGTATGCAATAACATGTACAAATAACTGAGGTAACAAATAGCATTGCATATATCACAGTACTACATTCGCTCCACATGACGTATAGATACCCAAATCGCATGCATGCCATCCACTATAAAATATTATTTCTCGTGGACTTTAAATTTGTTTCCTTATTTACTAGCGCTAGGTCGTTCATCTCAAGTACAACAATTTGGGAAAACTAGGACCACTTAAAGGGCTTGCACCTCGGGTGTGTCTCACCCCCTCGTTTCTAAATGCTATCAATTAGGGATTTGAGTAACCTGCACGCCTCTCGACACTACAAACGCTTGGCCAAGACTCGGTTTTGGGCCTCCACCCTAGAGAGCACAGTACCTTCTTGTTTATCCCCGTTTTGCCCATCTCCGCCATGGACTCAAATTTGTTTAATTCTATCGCTTAATACTAAACTTTCATAATGCATATCCGAATGATGGAAAACTTAATAAGCATAAGATACAAGCTACTAATTGAGTTCAATAATCATACCAACATAAAATTAAGTCATAACATGTAGGGCACATAATTTCACTAGTTATGATTCAATCATGTTGTGTTATTGTCAATAATCCCGCCATGAGAAATGTATGCGTGCAATTAGAAACCAAGTAAAGTCCTTGTGAGACTTCCTCGATCTTTCTGACACATCCTAGTCATAATTATAGGTTAAATCCCACCAAGAATAAAGTTTGATCACCTTTTGATATAAGTAGCTATTTTTTCACATAATAACTGAAGGACAGTAGTGACTCTGATGATTTTCTAAAAAACACCTGGTCTGAATTAAATTGTGAATTTTTTTGTGTACAATGTATATGAATTATAAAATGCACAGAAAAATTGGTACAACCACCTAATATTAACTACTAGTTTAAAACCTTATTCAAAGTGACTGCCAGTGTATTGATTTTCTAAGCAACCTTAATAGCTTCCAGAATTTTCTAAAAATTGTATGAGTTGAGTTTTGTGCCAAAATTTGTACGGTATAAAATAGACACATATACCTACTCATTGCAAAATTTTCATATTATTTAGAGATCGAAAAGTTGGTTAAAATAACTCCACAAATATTGTAGCAGAACCAGAAATTCTGTAACAACAGTGAGTTTTGAAAAATTATAGAAAATTCTACATAAAGTATTTAGACTTGAAAATTTTTCTGCAACTTTATGTGCATGGCTTCTTTCATACCTTAAATTTTCATAGAAAAATTCTAAGGCCATGTTTTTTAATAATTCCATAACCACACTGATATAACTTAAGTGTTCACAGTTTATGTCTTCAAGCATAAACTTAAAGCATTATATGCATACCCATTTCATTTATTCATAGCTAAACATAAATGAATTACAAAAAATGGTCACTATATGCGTGCTATATTAAAGAAAATGAAAGAAGAGAATCAAGGAGTTATTCTTCCTGCCTCAAATCCAATATTTATCTCAATATATGTAATCTCTTGATGGATTTCCTTTAGCCTTTGACAGTGGATTTCTCTAAATTCCTACTTCAAATCCTAAAAATTTAACACCTATGATCTTTCCAAGTACAAAGATTTGATGTCAGTAGCCTTAAGATTCCTCCATGAGTTGTACTTTGTACTTCTAAAATGATAAGAAAATGACAAGCTCTCTCTCTCTCTCTCTGCTGAAATGTGGGATTGCCTTGAGCTTTCCCTTTTCTTCATTTAAAGGTCACACATACATAACTGCTATGCACGCATGCAAAATTGTGGTCTACACTTGTCCTTAGCTTGTACATTTGTACAAGTCATTACTTGCAAGTACACACCTCACCTTTTTCATGCAACACCTCACCTTTTTTTTTTTTTTTTTGGCAAACCACTATACAACCAGTTGGACACAATTCTCACGCAAAATTTTTACTTTACCATATTGTTTTACCCCACAAGTTTGGTTAGATTGCAATTCAACCCCAAGAACTAATTTTCACATATTTTGATTCTAAGTACACAATTATATATTCATTATGCATTAAAAATATAATAAAATAATACTTTTAGCAATTTACACTTTGTACCCCACAAGTTAAGGTTTACACGAAATTTTTTTTTTTCCTCATGAACTAATGTTTACTAATCTTGTCATATAATTGAATCTTAGTTTTCGTATTAACAAAATTTATAGCACAAATACTTTAACATAATGATCTAAAATTGATTTACAAAATTTTGAATTCTGGCGTACACAACTACAACCGGGTTTTAAATATAGTCACATTACAAAATACTAAAATACCCTTAAAATAGAAATAACATATAATATAACACTCCCCCTCAAGTTGGTACATAAATATCCTTCAAGCCCAACTTGCAAACAATGAGGTGAAAAACCTTGCTACTCGGCCCCTTTCTGAAAACATCGGCCAATTGATCTTCTAATTTCACAAAAAGCATGCAAATAAGACCATTGTTTAACTTCTCTTTAATGAAGTGCGGATCAATTTCAACATGTTCAGTTTTATCATATTGACTTGGATTATGACCAATGTTGATAGGAGTCTTGTTGTTACAATATAGTCTCATATGTTCATCAGCATAAATTTTCAAATCTCTTAGCAATGTTTGGAACCGCATAAATTGTTATGTTTTGCTATATTAGGATGCAACCCTTAAGGGTAATTTTGGCACTTGTATGGTTATATATATATTGAGGGGTAGCTATGTAACCCTAACACACTACTCTTCTCTCTTAATTCTTCTCTTCCCTAACCCTAATTACTTCACAATTTAACTTGGTATCAGAGTTTCGATTTAAATTTTTTGGTCTCAAAGTTCTCGAAAATCATTGGAAATTATCAGATTTGCGAGGTGAGTGACGTCAGCTTTTTGATGTGCTGACATCAGATGAATAGCATCAAAATTTTGGATTCCGTCCCAGTTTGATCGATTGTGTGCCACGAGTATTATGGTGATTTTCTTGCAATTTTTTGAAATTATCTAAAGGCTTTTTCGAATTTTTGAAGCCTTTTCTGTTTTTCTTCGAAGAAAGTCTAAAATTTGAGACTTTTGGCTTCTGGGACTATTTTTCAAGACTCGATTGCACTCGATTAGGTTCAACTGAGGTAGATTTGCTATACCCATAGAGTTTTTCCGAGACTTAATCAAGTTTGAGATGATTTTTTGCCCTTTTAGAGATTCAGCTATTGTGTTTTGGACTCCTATCGTGATTGTGCTTCAGTTTTGAGATTTTTTGGCCCCAAACCCGGTTGTTGATGATCGACTAAGGCATATGTATGATACCCAAGATCCACTGTTGGTTTTTGGAGTATATCTGTGAGGGTTTGTGAGCTTTTGCTTTGGTTTCTCTTTATTGGCAGCCCTTTCTTGACTCCGCCAACCACTTTGGGCTCTTTCTTGACTCTGACAGTTACTGTTAGCCGTCTCTCTCTACACTCCAATAGCCATATTTGAACTCTCTTGCACATTAGGATCCCAAAGGGGACTGTTGAACCAAGTTTTTGATTACCAATTCATATTTTGGCAGTGGTCTTTTCGAGATTACTGTGTTCTGTTTTTTTGTGTTGACTCCATTGTGAGGACATGTCGGATGGAAGTGTGACCTCGACCACTATTGGTGGAAGTACGAGAGGATATGGATTGAGCCGTTTAGGGACTCTTGTGAATAACCCCTCTTCAGATTAGTCCAAAGAAATTGGATGGGTATAATTATTTGGCTTGGTCACAAGCTTGTTTGTTATTATTTCTGGCCATCTCTTTAGATGGATATTTGACTGGGGAGACTACGAGACCCACTAATTATGGTCTTTCCCTGAAACAATGGACATCTGAAAATGCCTTATTGATGTTGTGGTTGCTTAATTCAATGCAATCGACTATCAGTCGTGGTATTCTATTGCTTATATATTCTTAGAGGGGTAATGATGCTAAGACGTATGATCTTCAGAAGATAGTTCGGGAGACTAATCAAAAGGATAGGACCCTTACTATCTACTATACATAATTGACTACCTTATGGCAAGAGCTTGACTACTATCAAAGTTTCACAACAGATTGTGCTAATGATGTTATTGAATTTCAGCAAATGGTTGAAAAAGAACGGATATATGACTTCTTTGCTGGCCTTAAGATTAAATATGATCATATTCGGTTTCAGGTCTTGGGTCGTAGTCCGTTTCCCACTTTACAAGAAGCCTATGCCCATGTTCAGCTAGAGCAGAGCCGAAGGATTGCTTTAGTTTATGCTCCTACTCAGGAACAATCTGCATTGGCTGTTATGCCTCTGCGTATATGAAGTCAACCTTACCCAAGTCTATTGAGATGAGTAATACTGTGTCTAAGAATATCATAAAGTGTGATTATTGTGGAAAGACAAGGCATACGTTGGAGTTTTGTTGGAAGTTGACTAAACGTCTTGCACGTGGAAGAGGTGGTGACCAAGGTAGAGGTCAAGGTGGTAATGCACGATCTCATCCATATCTGACTGAATCTTCAGAGACTCTATCTCCATCTATCACTCCTTCTGCCTTTTCTCAAGATGAGATGCAAACTATTAGGCACCTAATGGCTTGACTTAATGCTTCCTCTACCACAACTCCTAATCATGCCTCTTCTTCCAATTTTGCTCACACAAGAATATCTAGTGTGCTTACCGCATCATCCTCATATGCTCCTTAGATAATAAATTCTGGAGTCACGGACCACATGACAGGTTCTTCTAGTCTTTTCTCCTCTTACTCTACATGTTCACATAGAGATAAAATCAAGGTGATAGATGGATCCTTATCCTCAATTTCTGGGAAAGGTTCAATACTCAACATAGTTGAATAATCACATTAATAATTGCATTGATAATTATCTTCAATCTCAAATCGATATTGATACTTACATTGTAAGTGGGAGTGACAATTACAGTGAGAGTTACATTTATAGTTCTATTTGTGTTGAAAGTAGAAATAGTAGTGAAAACGATTGTTCTAGTATAAGAACTAGCACGTATGGTAGTGATTTAACTATATCACTTCGGGTACTTCAAGTCTATCTCGAATTGCCTGGGTCTTTGACTTAGGTGCGACACATTCTCTTCTCCATCTGTATCTGTACTTGCAGCTAATGATACTCAAATATCCTTGGTTGTTGTTGGATCTATTATTTCTCCTGCACTAATACTTCATGATGTGTATTATATTCCAAAATTTACCTTAAATCTGATGTCAATTAGTCAGTTATTTGGTTATGGATTTTCAGTTCACTTTTCTTCTTTTGGTTGTATTATACAGGATCCACATTCTAAGAAACTAATTGGGACAGGTAGTAGAAAGAGAGGTTTGTATGTATTGGACAAGCTGCATATTCCAAATATTGTTGTTTCTTCCATTAATATATTTCTATTCGTTTGAATCCACAGTCTTCTAGTTTTTATTTGTGACATTCTCGTCTTGTCCATGTTTCTTATTCTCGTTTAAGGTTTGTAGCCTCTATCGATAGTTTGGGTAACTTAGTATCATGACATTTCCAATTGCAGTGAATTCAAGTTAGCTAAGTTTACTACCTTACCCTTTCATAAATGTCTTACAAGTTCTCTTGCACCCTTTGATCTTGTTCACTCTAATGTATGGGGACTTGCTCATATCCCCACAAAAAGAGGTTCTAGATATTATGTCTCTTTCATTGATGATTATACGCGAAACTGCTGGGTATATTTAATGACGCATCGCTCAGAATTTGTTTCTATATTCACTACTTTTCGTACTATGATTTATACTCAATATTATTTTGTTATTAAATGTTTTCGATGTGATCGAGGAGAGTACCCATTTAATTCCTTTCGTGATCTATTAAAAGCTGATGGAACTATTTGTCAATCTTCCTGTAAAAGAACGGTGTTTTAGAGCGTAAACATCGACACATTATGGAGACAGTGCTCTCCCCCTTGCAATCTGCCAATGTCCCAAATTCTTTTTGGGGGAAAGCTGTTCCTACTGGAGTTCATTTGATTAATTGCATTGTCACTATCCTCAGTTATGGAGCCTCTCTCTTTGAAAAATTGTGTGGTAAACCACATGATTATTTCTTTTTACGTGCATTTGGATTTGTCTATTTTGTTTTGCTCCCTAGTGCTCTTTATACAAAACTATCTACTCTTTCAGCTTTATGTGTCTTTCTTGGTGGTGGTGAGGGTCTAAAAGGGTATTGTTGTTATGATCCTATAATATACAAACTTTGTGTCTCTCGTCATGTTTTCATGGAGCATATCCCCTTCTTTTCTATTCCATCTAGTTCTTCACACTTAATAAAACTGATCTCATTTACATTAACCCATTTCCAACTGATGTTCCCACTGACAATTTATGTGGGTAATATGAGTATATGACTTTGTCTAATGTGCCTTGCTCTTCTAATTTACCTATTAGTCGTCCTCCTATTGTACACCCTTATGCACAATTGTCTCTTATGATGGTTTGAGTATTGTGCTATGGCTTCCTATTGTACACTCTTATGCTCGCAGGACTCCAGTTGTCTCTTCTGATGAGTTTGAGTATCGTGCTATGGCTTCCACCACAGCTGAGATTGTCTAGTTCTGATGGTTATTTGTTGATTTTGGATTTCTTTTTCTACTCCTACTCCTATATATTTTGCAAATACAAGTGCAATTCACATTGCCCACAATTCAATACTTCATGAGCGTACTAAGCATATTGAGATTGACTATCATTTTGTGCAGATCATCCTTAGTTGGGCACTATTTCTCTCCCCTTCCTTCTACTAATGCAATTGGCGGATTTCTTTACAAAGTCTCGCACAAACTTATGATGTTTTCTCCTACTACATCATGAGTTTGAGGGGAGATGTTAGAGTATTTTAGTATTAGGGTAGTTTAGTCTTTTTATCATTTACTTGTTTGCCCTACTATAAAGGGTTTCTATTATGCATCTTTGGTCTTATATTACCTCTATTAAGCTGAATAGCAGTAACTACATGCCATGGTCCCGTTCTGTTGAAGTATTTTTGACTACAAAAAAAAAAATTGGAATATCTTACCGAGAATAAGCCCAGTGCATCTAACGCAAAGTGGAAGGTGGAGAATGCACAAGTGATGACTTTGTTATGAAATAGTATGGAACCTCGAATTAGTATTCATCTCATGTCTCTTGAAACAGCTAAGGATATAGGTTGCAGTTAGCCGTTTGTTTTCAATAGAGGATTATATTACCAGAATTTATCTGTTGTTTCAAGATTTGTTTAGGCTGGGTGATAAGAATATTGAAGAATACTACTCTGCCCTGCAAAATATTATGAATAATCTCGATGTTTTTCAACCATTCTCTACTAATATGACAGTCTAGAAAAAGCAACGCAGGGAATTAATGGTTGCTCTCTTCCTATCAAGTTTAAAATCAGAATTGGAACCCGTCCATACTCAGATTTTGGCTAGTAAGAAAATTCCTTAATTGTCAAAGTTTTTTCTCGTATTCATCAGGCTTCTTTCAATGATAGTGGTGTTTCTGTACCTAACCGCTCGTGTTTAGCTGTAGTGCCTACTCAAGGGCATAACATTTTTTCTCGTGGTGCAAGAGGCGTAGTGGGCGACAAGGAGGAGGTCGTCGGCCAATGGACAACCATGGTGTTAGAGGTCACGGGTCCAAGAAATTTTCCACTCATTTTGGATTTCAATGTCATACAATTGACTATTGTTAGGATCTACATGGAAAACACTCATCTTATGCTTCTGTTGTATCTATATCAGATGATTTGGGTTTAGGACAGTCTGCTATCAGCGAGCCTACATCCACATCAGAGATTGCATCTATCGCCTTGTTTCTAAGTCTAGTGCTCCTACAACTATTTCTAATTCCACAGCTACTCTGGCCTAATCGGGTAAAGCATGTATGATGTCCCATTCGTCTACCTCATCTCCATGGGTCACTGACTCTAGGGCGCCTGATCATATGACAAGTAATATGAGCTCATTTTCTAGCTTTCATCATACTTCTAATAACCAACATGTCACCTTAGTTGATAGATTTTCATCCTCAGTCTCTGGTGTTGGCATCATGAACCCTACTTCCTCATTGTCTTTATCCAGTATTGCATGTTCCTTAATTTTAGTTCAATTTGCTATCAGTGAGTCAACTCACCAAATCTTTAAATTGTTCAGTAACATTTTATCCTTCTTCTTGTCTTTACTATCTTGATGCAGTCCCTACTTACTGACCTGTTTTGCACACTTCATATTCTCCACATCAGTGGCATTGTCGACTTGGCTATCCATCTTTGCGAAGTCTTCAGCAGTTAGTTCTTTAGTTGCGCCAGCTGTCGTCTTTAGATTGCGAGTCATGTTAGTTAGATAAACATATTTGGAGTTCATTTACTCCTAGAGTTTGTAATCGTGTCTCTAGTTTATTTGAAGTTGTTCATTCAGATATTTAGGGTCCTAGTTGTATTTCTTCTTATTCAGGGTTCTAGTATTTTATTACATTTGTAGACAATTTTTCCAGGATGACCAGGCTATTCTTAGTGAAAGATCGTTCAGAATTGTTTTCTATTTTCAAAACATTTGTTATGGAAATTAAGACTCAATTTGGTGTGTCTGTGCATATTTTATAATCTAATAATGCAAAAGAATATCCGTCTCACCCATTTTGTGATTTTTTTATTGCCCATGGTATGCTCATCGTGCTTTGTGCAGTGACACCCCACAACAGAATGAGGTGACTGAACGCAAAAATCACCACCTTATTAAAGTTGGTTGTGCTCTTTTGATTCATATGAAAGTACCTAAAGTTTTTTGGGGTGATGTTGTACTTACCACATGTTATCTAATTAATCAGATGCCTTCGTCTATTCTTAATGGTCAAATTCCATCCCAAATTGTATTTCCTGATCGACCTATATTCTCTATTCCACCTCGTGTCTATGGTTGTGTAGCCTTTGTTCATCAATTAGGACCAGGTATAGAAAAACTTGATCCTAAATCTATTAAATGTATTTTCTTGGGTTATTCTTGCACACATAAAGGATATAAGTGCTACAATCCGACCACTCGTCATCAATTTGTCTATGTTGGTGTTACATTCTTCAAGTTTGTTCTTTTTATTTTGAGGCTGCCAATGATGTTGCACTTGATCAATCTCCCCTTCCTTTGTTGCTTCTTTCTTTTGTCTCCGCCCACTTTCTCTCATATTGCAAAACTTCCTATTATGTTGGCTCCCATTGCAAACAGACTATTGTCCCAATGCCTCTACCATCCTCTATGTCATCTAAAGGTCTTGCTTTCCGCCATCTCTAGATGTTGATCTTCCTGTTGCACTTCAAAAAGGCAAGTGCTCTTGTACCCCTCCTTACGAGTTCCACAGTTCATCCTATTGAACAGTTTATTTCCTATGATAGCTTGTCTCCTACCTTTCATTGTTTTACATCATCTGTTTTGTCTACGTCTGTTCCTCACAATGTTCATGAACTCACTGCTCTGCATCAGAACAAGACTTGGGAACTTGTTCCTCATCCTGCTATAAAGAAATTAGTAGGTTGTCGATGGATATATGTTATCAAGTACTTGCCTAATGGTTCAATTGAAAGGTTAAAGGCACGACTAGTTGCCAAGAGTTTTAATCAGACATATGGTGTAGATTATGCTAAATCCTTTTCTCACATTGCCAAGATCTCCTATGTTCGAGTTATTATCTCTATAGCAGCCAATTTTTAATGGCCACTATTTCAACTAGATGTTAAAAATACTTTTCTGCATGGTGAATTAACTAAAGAAGTATATATGAAGCAACCACCTGGTTTTATTGCTAAGGGGAAGTCTGGTGGTGAGGTATACCAATTAAAGAAGGCGACATATGACCTAAAACAATCACCTCAAGCTTGGTTTGACAAGTTTAGTACAACAATGTTAGACTTTGGACTTCAACAATGTCAAGTAGATCACTCGGTGTTTAGTAAGAATTATGAATCTAGCATGATCATTTTAATTGTCTATGTGGATGATATTGTTATTATAGGAAGTGATAGTAAGGGTATTATCGCTCTAAAAGCATTCTTGCAGCAGAAGTTTCATATTAAAGATTTGGGTAAGTTACGGTACTTGGAATTAAGGTGACCACATCCAATAGTGATATTAGTTTGCCTTATCGTAAATATGTACCAGATTTACTAGCTGAACAAGACTTACTGGTACAAAACCGGTTGATACTCATACGGAATCGAATACAAAATTGATCATGGAATAGGGGGAGTTATTCCAACATCTATATAGTGTTTTCTTCATACGACACTAATTTTCCCTTACCATATGTAACATTACCTGGAGGTTATACCATATATACCTCCTCCTGTAGGTCTCCATGTAAAATAGCATTCTTAATGTCTAGCTAATACAAAAACCAATCATAACTAGCTGCAGCAGAAGTAAGAACTCTAATAAAGTTAAGGCGAGCAACAAGGGCAAAAATCCCACATTAATCCACACCATATGTCTAGGTGTAGCCGTTGGTTCAAAACCTCAACTGATCCATTGGGATGATACTTTACTTTTTAGACCCAACGATAACTAACAAGCTGCATACCAGAAGGAAGAGTAGTAAGGTCCCATGTCCGAATGACGTTTATTTCTTCATCCATAGTTAGTTTACAACCAAGAGATGTCAATACCTAGTTCAAGGAGCTAGGAACAAATACAGAAGACATAATTAATGCAAAACAATGAAAGGATACAGAAAGCAGATACAAAGAAACAAAATTAGAAATGGGATACTTAGTATAGTTACGTGTACCTTTCCTCAATAGGATAGGCAAAACAAAAGAAGATAAACTAGCTGACGGCTCAAAAGGCAACACCTCAGTAAAAACTAGCTGACGGCTCAAAAGGCAACACCTCAGTAAAATCAAGTGATGGTTGTGAAGCTAGAGAATAGAGAACAACCTGTTTGTTCTTGGAATGACGATAAACCTGCAAGAGAGGAGTAGTAGTCGGGGAGGAAGAAGATATAAAGTCAGGTCCAATAGGCAACAAGATCTCTCCCTGACTAGGAAAAATAAATCTGGGAAAAGAGTATTTCCTGACACAAAAAATAAGGAAGATGACTCAAAAATGGTAACATCAACACTAACAGTATTGACTAGAAACTGGGACATAGCAACAATAACCTTTCTAAGTGCGAGAATATCACAAAAAGATACACTTGATCGAGCACGGCAAAAGTTTATTCTAACTCAAATGAAGGAGATGAACAAATGCAACACAATCAAAAGACATGAGGAATGAGACCAAATAATGGTTTATCATAAAAGAATAACAAGAAAGGAGACTTCCTAGCCAAAAGGAGGGAAGACGTACGATTAATAAGATAAATTGAAGTAAGAATAGCATCAGTCCAATATAATTTTGGTACATGCATGTTAAACATTAAGGTGCGAGCAACATCCAACAAATGGCAGTGATGTTAACATTCGGCAGCGCCATTTTGTTAGGAGGTATGTAGACCACAATTTCATTATAAAAGTTTGTTGAATAACACCACGATTAGCACCAAAAGTTTTCACAAACTATTGAGTATACTGAAGGGAATTGTCAGACCTAAGAACTTTAATACGTTTATCAAACTGAACCAAAATTTCATTATAAAAGTGGTGAAGACTTAGGCAATTCAAATCAGTCTTTCATAAGAAATAACTAAGTCATACGAGAGAAATTATCATCAAAGATTACAAAATACTGAAAACTAAAAATATTTTTGACTTGTGCAGCACCCCAAATGTCTACGAACAAAATGAAAAGGACTGCACTGACAGCCTGAAAAACTAAGAGGGGAAGAACTACGGTGATGCTCGCCCAATTAACAAACTTCACATTCTAACAGAAGAAAAACTCAAACTAGAGATAACTTAACGCAACTTTTGCGAGGGATAACCTACAAAATAAAAAAAGATGGAAAGGACGTTATTGCACACTGTAAGGACTTAGTTAACTGGCTCATAGATAACAAATAAAAGGAAAAACTAAGAACAAACAAACCAGAGGTTAATGGCATAAACCGAGTAGGACAGAGATAGTCAGGCCCATGTACTGGTCGAAAAAAACCAATAACCACAATACTTGAGTCCAACCAACGAAAATTAGAGAATTGGGAAGAAATACAAAAAATATGAGCACTACCTCCTAAATCAATGATCCAAGATGATGAGGAAGGTTGAGCAACCACACATGTAGAGTTACCTTTATTAGCAAGAACAGTAATAGAAATAGATAAATATACAGAAATTGAACATAAGTGTTGGATAAGCTGACGAAGCTGAGAGGAAAGATCATCATGAGAACCAATAGTAAATACAACTGATCACTGGTAGAAGCCTTGTGCATAGAGAACCAAAGTATTATTAGAAGTGCGATTAGCATATTCTGGTGTCCCATTTTTATCCCAATAATAATTTTCAATGTATCATGTGTCACCATAATGAGTACACTTCCACCCAAAGCAATGATCATGACAAGAACGACCACACATCAACTATGTCCTATGCATAGACGACCACAAATGGCATTATAGGGTGGCTCACGACAACCACCAGGAACACCACCATCCAAAGTCGTCATCGAGAAACTCACAATTAATTATGCAATCCACTAGGAGTTATCACACAAACTAATGTAAAGTGGTGCGCCGAAGCAAACCCACCATAGATCCTCAATCATAACCAAGAACCCACAGTCCAGAAGCTACAATAGGGTAAAACAACAACACACTTAGCAAAGAGACAAAGTTTGTCCAAAAATCAACTTACCAAAAATAACAATCCAAGCACAGCTGACCCGAACACACGTATGTACTCTATCCACCAAAATAGTTGTCCAAACACATATACAATAAGAAGAAAACTAGGAATCCAAGTCAAAATATTGAGCAGGGACTGAAATAAACACCCTTAAAGCCAAAAAAAAAACTTAAATACAACAAAAAGGAGTTGGGTACCTCAAGTTCATCATCCCACAACCTAGTCGGACCTTGGAAGCAAGATTAGACGCAGTGGTCGAAGACCCAACCACCAGAACAGGCCAAACAATGATGCCGGCCCACTATTTCGGGTCACCCACAAACACCTCCTAGGGTCTTAATCGAACCGCACTGGTGCAAAATCATTCATCAAACAATTTCCATTTGGAAGGAGAAGGAAGATTGAAAAATCGGGTCCTAATTTCCAAAAATCATTTAAAAATGGAAAAGTCAAGCCAAATGGTCTTAAACAATTCTGCAAAAATCACCATATACACCAAGGCGCCCAATTGATCAATCATACCGGGTAGGGTTGGGTCGCCGAAAAATGCTAACACCACTTTCCGGCAGACGACGTCAACAACAAACAGTTTACTTTTTTTTCAACTACTCTTGTAATTTTGGCGAAACAATGTTCTAATACAAAGTCTATGTAGTAAATCCTAGGGTTGAAAGGAGAAGAAGTAAAAACAAAAGAAGGAGAGAAAGAAAGAGGAATAATCTGGGTGTAATTTATGTTGTCCTACACTTATTAATAATGAATTGATACTATCGGTAGTAACATTACTAATAATATAAAATAAGAACACACATATCATTAGTGTTGGGGAAAAACCCATCTTCTTTTATTAGAAGCTCTTGATTTAAAATAGTGGCATTAAGTATACAAAGAAATGACATTAAATCCCTTGTGTCTCTGTCATGTAAATTCCTATGGAACCCGAAGTCCCAATAGTAAGGATGATTATGAGATCGAAGCCTATATCTTATGGATGCTCCATAGAAGCAAGATATGCGACAAAGATAAGGAAACATACATGGAAAAGATGATTCCCAAACCCAAGCATCCTCCAAAACACCTTCTCTCTCCCCATTTCCCACGCCAAACTTGGGTATTTTGGAAAAACCTCGTCAATCCTTAACATATGAATTTCTACGGGAGCCGGAAACTTCCCATTTCAACCCAATTAGCGTCTCATCCGTTGCCTTGTAATCCATGTATACCCTTCATAACCAAGTGCCACAAAAAAATTGTTCCAAGGGAAACTCCAAAGCCACTTGCCCACGAAAGCAATATTTATTGCCTTCAAATTTCTAATTAGAAGACCACCTTTAACTCTAGATCCATGAAATTGACTTTCAATAAAAATAAATAGATAATAGCATCACAGTACAACATCATTTGACTCAATCTACTCCTTTAAGGTATTGCAATCAAGAAATTCAGTCTGTGCACAAAAAAATGAAACAATAAGAGTAGCTCTTTAGAAGTAAACATGTATGACAACATACCAACTAACAATTCTCAAACAATTTATTAACCAGAGTTAACAAAATTGGAGAGGTACCATCCAAGCTGAAAATCAAGGCGCCTTGCTGCAGCGTTTTTGTCTTCTATTTTATCTGATAAAGCCTCAGACCATTCACAATCCACAACCAAGCCAATTTGTCCTCCTTGCTTGTCCTGTGGCAAACAAACATTAGATAGCAATGATAATAGCAATAAAATTTCAGTTTATCACTAGCTTACCAATATGAGGAGATACTGACACAGTCAAAATGACCACAAACACAACGCATTAAAGTAATAAACAATTACAAAATAATTGATTGGGCTAGAAGTCTAGAATCATTCACTGCTTTTGATCATGGAAATAGGCATATATCAAACACGGAAAATGGATTTAAGTGTAGCACTCTATACCAATAAGAGGGAGGATAACAAAGACAAGTTTGCCAAATTTAATTACAATTTTAATGACCTACGCTCTAAGATTGTTTGGTTTAGCTGAATGATATATTGTGGGTTGGAGAAAAATAAGAGAAGAAAAGGAAATAGGCGAAGAGACCGTCATATAAACTTGTATTTTAGTTGGAGATGATAAATTCAGCTACACACTCATATGCTTACACTATCCATAAATTACGATAGTACCCCTCATCTCTAAAATATCAATCAACATCCCTCATGGTGCATAGATATCTCTTCTATTGAACTTGCATAAAAGATATGCCAGAAGGTAGTACCAAGGCCCTTAGTAAATATATATATGCAAGTTGATCTTCAAACTTTACAAATGGTGCATACATTACAATCCATGCCTTTATCTAGCTCCTCCTAGTAAAGAGATGATCAACCTCAACATGCTTTCTTGTATCATATTCAGCTAGGATATGAACAATATGGATAGCAGCTTTATTGTCCTAGGATAGACTCATGGGGTCGTCACAACTAACCCCAAATCTGCCAACAGAATTTGAAGCCATAAAAGTTTAGAAATCCCATGTCGATGGCTATATATTCTGCTTGTACACTAGACTAAGCAACAACTTGCTTTCCGTTTCTCCAAGTAATAAGGTTTCATCCAATACACGTACAATAACTTGAAGTAGATCACCTTCCATCTACTTATCTTGCTCAATCAATACCGCAAATCACCAAATGTCCCTGATTAGAAACAAAGATCAAAATTTATAACCCTCAAAATAGAATGGAGGTCAAGGGGCTTGAAATAGAGAAGATAAAGAGATAAGAGATGAAAGATAACGGTATCAACCATGAAGCCTAAGTTAATTTACTATAATCTTTCATGCTCAAAATCATTAGAGTTGTCTTGCTCAGTATCAACAATTGGGATCTTCAAGTTTCGAAATGGCCAAAACATTCCCGCTTTCAAGTGGGCCAAAATAAATCAGTGATTGAATTGAAATTTCAATGCTTTGAGTAGTTTTAGCATATTCCACCAATATTTCGACATGTTTTCAAGATGTTTTGGTGTATTTCGACCATAATTTTGGAATATTTTGAAAATAAATACCCATATATTTTTATTGTTTTCTTTATGTTCCTGGAACGTTTCCGAAACTTTTAGTTTCCTAGGTCATCAAAATAATGCAACGAGATAAAATTTTGATTCTTGACTAGAAAACAATATTTAGTTTATAAGGAACGACTTTAGGTGTCTCAAATTTTGGAAAAGAGCCTCTAGCTGACTTACAACACAAGTTGCATAGGCAACATTTGGGCAACTATGAACATATACAAGCCTTCCCACTAATTTCTAATATGCCCCCATCACTTCCTTCACAATAAGATAATGATTGGTTCAACAAGCATATCAGTTGGTCAACCACCCAACATAATTGTCTCCATCACAAAATCGAGAACATATTTCTATTACGATATAAATATACTTTTTGATGATGTAGTAATGACTTAGCTTTTCCACATTATCACTAGGAATTTTATTGGAAGTTAACTGGACGTCCCAACCGTGATCGAGGAGGTAATGTGTGATCCTGTGCACACATAACTAAACCTTCAGATAATCCATCTGAGTCTACTCTCTCTAATTTCCCTCAAGATGAACTATAGACTCTTAGGCGTCTGATGGCTTAGCTTGATATTTCCTTTACTACAACTCCTAATAATGCATCTTCTTGCAACTTTGCTCTTACATGTGCATCTACTAGTGTGCTTATTGTGTCATCATCATATACTCCTTGGATAATAGATTCTACAATGGGTGTTGTCAGTCAATTCATTATGATCCTCGAACTCCTTATCTTGAAACTGTTTATCGCATTTTAAAGTATCTCAAGTCAACTTCAAGAAAAAGAATCTTATTATCCGATAATGTTCACTTGAAACTAAAAGCATTCAGTGATGCAAATTGGATAGGTTCGTTGAATAATAGACGATCTACTTTAGACTATTGCACATTGATTGGAGGAACTCTTGTCACATGATGAAGCAATAAGCAAACAGTGGCCAAGACTAATGCAGAGGCTGAATACAGAGCAATGGCCCATGGTGTCTACCAGCTTATATGACTCCAAATATTACTGGAAAAGTTAAGAATTTATTATAATGGACTTATGAGACTATACTGTGGCAACAAGGTTGCTATCAATATTACTTATAATTCAATTCAACATGGTAGAACTAAACATGTTGAAATTAACAAACACTTCATTAAAAAGAATTTAATCAAGGATTTGATTTGCATGCCTTTCGTGAAATCAAAAAATTATTTGGCCAATATTTTCACAAAGGGCTTAGTACCAAGATTTTTCACCCCATTGTTTACAAATTGGGCCCAGAGAGATATCCATACACCAACATGGTGGGCAGTGTTACATTATGTGTTATTTCTAGTTTAAGGGTATCACAATACTTTGTGTCCATATACATTGTTAAGAGTATTGGGGTAGTATGTGTAAATATTATAGGGTGTATACGTCTTTTGTATTCTTATAAGTTAACTATAAATACAAGTGGTTTGTGAGAGGTAGCTTAAGTTTTTACCATTCTCCGTTTCTCTCTAATATTGTGTTAATTCTCTCAACTTAACATGGTATCAGAGCATAACAATTCTAAATCCAAATATTAACTCAAGTCGTCGCCGTTGTGCCCACTGTCGAAATCCCTCGTTTGGTGTTGGTGGTAATGGGTGGCTGGGTGTGAGGCACTGTCGACGTTGGTGGTTTCTTGTTCAATCGCAATTGGGTGGTGATCCCTGGTCTGGTGGTGGTGGTAGTCGTTGGTTGGGTGTGAGGTGTCGTCGACCGGTGTGGTTGAGATTGGTGGCTTCTGGTCTTGCTGCATGGTGGTGTGGCTAACGTTTGTGGCTGCTGGTCATCAACATTAGTGACTTTGTCTGGTGGTGGTGGTAGTTGCTGGACATCGGCGTCATCGACTGGTGTGGTCAACGTTGGTGGCTTCCCTTGGCGCCGTCGACAGTGAAGGTAGAATTAAGGGTTTGTTGGTGAAGAAGACGACCCACTCAAGCTGGGTCGATTGCGGGTTTGGATGACAGATCCAAGCCCAGATCCGGATCCGGACCCAGATCCAGGAGACTCAGCCCAAATCCAGTAGCCTACAGACCAGACCGGTCCAAGTCCGATTCAACTCCGGTTCAGTCCCGGTTCAGTAAGGTTTACACCAGTTCAGCCCCAGTTTAGTAAGGGTTACACCGGTTCAGACCGATTCCATCTATTTTTTTCCGGTTCAGTGGTCCAGTGTGACCTCCCTTGTCCGGTTCAGTGGTCCAATGGACCTCCCTTGTCCGGTTCAGCGGTCCAGTGGACTTCTCTTGTCCGGTTCAGCATTCCAGTGGACTCTTGCTTAGTTCAGTCATCCAGCAGCCCAACCAACCAATAAAAGACTCTCTTGTTTGCTATTTGCTGTAAGACTCTTGTTTGCTATTTGCTGCACTGTTATGGAACCCAAGCAAGATACTAATGCCCTTGTTCCATCTTTACCACCTACCTCTGCTTCTCCGATTCTTCTTAATGGTCTCATGACTTCCGTTAAACTCAATGGAACTAATTATACTTTATGGTCTCGCTCCGTTCAAATCTTCCTTTGAGGCAAAGGTTTTAAGAAATATTTGGTTAATCCTAAACCCAAGGAAGATTCTGGGTATGATCAGTGGTGATGCAAATCATAGCACAACTTCAAGGAATCTAGTTCAAGTCCCACTTGGGCCGGTTACGAGAGCACGAGCAAGGAAGTTTAAAGATGTACTCAACGGACTGATTCAAGAGGCATGGACTCAAGCAAATTAGTGGAGGCCCATTGAGCATGATCCACGTGAGCAACAAAGACTCATCAACATCATTCAAGTTCTAGAAGAATCTGGTCAAGGCTAAGCTTAAATTGACATGTTTAAGAATACTCCTTTTTTAGGTCTGATTGTAAGGCTTGCATGCCATTTACTTCCTTTTTGTCTATTTTAGGCGTATGATCAGCCAATTAAAGGGCTAATTGTCTTTCTTTTTCTTCTTTTAGGCAAGTAAGAGTTTTAGTCTTTAGTTATTCCTATTTGGGTTTGGATTGTCAAAATATAAACTCCTATTAGAATTTGTTTCGATAGCAGATTAAGATTTGTTTCCTTAGCAGATTAGGATTTGTCTCCTTAGCAGATTAGGATTTTACGAATTTTCTTTGTAATGGCCAGCCTTATACATAGGCATTTAATCAATGAAAAGAGCAGATCATTATTCAACAAATTGGAGAGTATTTTTTCGGCGGTTCTTTGAAGAACTATTCGAACTTATCGGGATTTCTCGTGGCGTTCACCAACGTCTTATCAAACGAAATTCCACCACCGTTTGTGGCATCTCCCTTATATCGAGGTTCTTGTTTCGCAATAAACAACGGGTTGATGTCATATATACCAAGGTTCTTGTTTGTCGTAAACAACGGGTCGAGGTCTATCATTCAAATCTGATCGTAAAACGATCTTGGTATTTTTTTTCGTTGTTGGATCTCGTTATTTTGGCGGGTTTCGCATCAAGTGGGAACAAGAGGACGCTCAGATTATCTCTTTAGTGTTGAATAGCATTGAGCCTAATATTAGCTCTACTCTGCTCTATCTTAACACTACCAATGAGATATGGAATCACTTGGCCACTATTTATTCTGGTACAGGTAATTTTACCCGTGCTTATGAGGTATGCAAACAGTACTTCCGATTGGAGCAAGGTACTCTGAGCCTTGAGGACTATTACTCTCACGTTCGGAGAATCTGTGAGGAGTTGAAGCTCTACCATCCGTTCCCTACTGATGCAGCAGTTTGGCAGAAATAACATGAGAATTTGAATGTTGTTAGGTTTTTGGTAGGATTGAAACCTGAATATGATGCTATTCGTTCTCAGATTTTGGGTGGTTCTAGTCTTCCCTCTCTACTTGAGATTTTCTTTCGTTTACAGCGTGCTACTTTGTCTACTCCTTCAGGCATCGATCATGGTGTCTCCACTGATCGCTCAGCTCTTGTGGTTCCTAGTAGCCACAGTGATGGTCATCGAGGTGGACGTGGTAATCGTGGTGGTCGGGGAGGCCGTACAGGAGGTCGTACGAGTGGTTGTGGGGGCCGTAGTGGACCTCGTTCCTGTACTCACTGTGGTCATGGAGGGCATACTGTTGATTTCTGTTGAGATTTACATGGAAAACCTTCTGGTGCTGCTAATCAGGTTTCCTATCAGGAGGACACCTCGGTTGTTGCTTCCATATCTCGGTTAGCTCCACCAGACTCTAGGTCGGTTACTATTACACGGGAGGAGTATGCTCAGTTCTTGTCCCAGCAACAGGTTGTTCCATCTTCCTCTACTGCTACTTTTGTCCAGTCAGGTATCGCTTCCACTTGTTTATTGTCCTTCACTCGCAGTCCCTAAATCATAGACTCTGGCACTTCTGACCACATAACTGGTGCGTCTGGTGTTTTTTCTACTTATCAGTCTGCTACTTCCACACATAATGTTACTCTTGCTAATGGTACTTGCTCTAAAGTTTCAGGTTTGGGGACTACTCACTTGAGTCCTAATATGTCTTTATCCTCCGTGTTATTTGTTCCTCAGTTTCCTTTTAGTTTACTTTCCATTAGCAAGATTACCCGTTTGCTCAATTGTTCCTTAACTTTTTATCCCTCTTATTGTTTATTTCAGGATCTCAAAACGAAGAGGAAGATTGATACGGGACATGAAGCCGGTGGCCTATATTACTTTGACTTTTGTTCACCTACTCGGGCTGTACAGACCTCGTTGTCTCTTTTTCAATGACATTGTCGTCTTGGACATCCCTCACTCCAAAATCTGAAGTGTCAAGTTCCCAACCTTAGTTATGTGTCATCTGTGTCTTGTGAAGCTTGTCAACTTAGTAAGCATCACTGTGTGTCCTTTCAGTCTAGAGTCAATAATCGTGTATCTAGTCCATTTAAGTTGGTATATTCTGATGTATGGGGTCCAATAAAAAATATTTCATCTAATAAATATCTTTATTTTGTGTTATTTGTGGATGATTATTCTCGTTGTGACATGATTGTTTCTGATGAAAGTTCGTTCTGAATTATTCTCTATATTTGAGACCATTCGCAAGGAAATAAAAACTCAGTATGGTTATCGTATACGTATTTTACGTTCTAATAATTCTCGGGAATATGAATCTGATCTTTTTTCAGCTTATCTTAGTAAAACTGACATTATTCATCAGATTTTATGTGCTTACACCTCTCCTCAGAATGGTGTTACTGAACGCAAGAACCGTCATTTGTTGGAAGTCACCCGTGCACTATTATTCCAGATGAATATTCCCCGATATTTTTGGAGTGATATTGTTCTCACTGCTTGTCATCTTATTAATCGAATGTCATCCTCTGTGTTAAATGGGCAAAGTCCATATTCTATCATTTTCTCTGGTAAGCCCTTATTTTCCTTAACTCCTAAGGTTTTTGGGTGTGTCTGTTATGTTCACAACTTGGACCCTGGGTTTGATAAACTTGACCCTCGGGCTACCAAATGTGTATTTCTTGGATACTCCCGCACACAGAAGGGGTATCGTTGCTATAGTCCTTCCCTGCGACAATATTTTAATAGTGTCGGTGTCACGTTTGAGGAATCTGTTCCATATTTTCTGGCACCTGCTCAGCTTTTGGATCTGGACTTTGGGTTGTCTCTTGTACCACCATCTCTTCCCTCACCGTCAAATATTCCGCTGCCTACTGTGTTATCGTCTACTTTACCTCTTCGTGTATACTCTCGTCGTCCTCACCCATCGCCTGAGGTGCCTGTACCGTCTTTCTTGTCGTTTGCTGATCTTGGTACATCAGGTAATTTAGAATCTTTACATATTGATCTTCGAAAAGGTACTCATTCGTGTGTTATTAATCATCTCATTGCTCATTTTATTTCATATAATGCCTTGTCTCCTATCTTCTCTTGTTTTACCTCTCAATTATCTATTATCTCTATCCCTAAGCACTACAAGATGTGTTCTCTGATCCGGGTTGGAGGAAAGCTATGGAGGAAGAGATAGATGCCTTACATCATAATGGGACTTGGGATCTCGTTCCTTTATTTCCTGGTAAATGAACTGTTGATTGTCGTTGGGTATATACTGTTAAATTTCATCTGGATGGTTCTATGGAGCGTCTCAAAGCCCGTCTTGTTGCAAAGGGCTTTACTCAGACCTATAGTGTTGATTATGATGAGACTTTTTCTCCTGTTGCCAAAATTTTCTCTGTTCGTATCTTGATTTCTTTGGCTGCTAATCTTGATTGGCCCTTGTTTCAGTTAGATGTCAAGAATGTCTTCCTACCTGGTGACTTAGTTGAAGAGGTATACATGGGACAACCACCTGGGTTTACTGCTCAGGGGGAATATGATAAAAGTGCATGTCGGTTAAAGAAATCTTTGTATGATTTGAAGCAGTCACCGATGACATGGTTTGGTAAGTTTTCAGATGCAGTTTTAGAGTTTGGTCTTCAATGTCAGACAGACCATTATGTGTTTCATAGACAGACGCATGCCGGATATGTTCTATTGGTGGTCTATGAAGATGATATTGTGATTACTGGAAATGATTCTGAGGGGATTGCCAAGTTAAAAACCTTCCTGCAAGACCGATTTCATACTAAGAATTTGAGAAAACTCTGGTATTTCTTGGGTATTGAGGTGGCTCGATCTAAACAGGGCATTTGTTTATCCCAGAGGAAATATGTACTTGATATGCTAGAGGAAGCAGATTTGCTGGGTGGCAGACCAATTGATGTTCCTATGGATCCAAATTAGAAACTGTTGATGGATGATGGTGCACTGTTTGAGAATCCGGGTCAGTATCGCAGATTGGTTGGGAAGCTCAATTATCTCACTATTACTCGACCAAATATTTCATAGTAAGTCAGTTTATGGGGTGTCCTAGAGTACCACATTGGGAGGCAGTTCCTCGTATTCTGCGATATCTCAAACGTGCTTCTAGCCTTAGATTGTTATATCGAGCTAATGGACATCTTAGAGTGGAAGATTTCTCATATGTTGATTGGGCTGGCTCTCCTTCTGATTGGAGACCAACCACTGGTTATTGTACTTTCTTAGGAGGTAACGTTGTCTCATGGAAAAGTAAGAAACAACTTGTGGTAGCAAGATCTAGTGCTGAGGCTGAGTATAGGGCAATGGCGCATGCGACGAGTAAGTTGACTTGGCTACTACATTTCCTCCAAAAAATTGAATTTTCAGTTCAACCTCCTTTACAGTTGTTCTGTGACAACCAGGAAGCTATCCATATCGCTGTCAATCCAGTGTTTCACGAGAGAACCAAACATATTGAGGTTGATTGTCACTTTATTCGAGACAAGATAGAAGTTGGAGAGATTACGACTCCATTTGTAAAATCTGAAGATCAGCTTGCAGATATGTTTACCAAATCATTGAGTCGTCCACGTCTTACAACAATTTGTTCCAAGCTTGGATTATATGATATATATAGTCCAGCTTGAGGGAGAGTGTTAAGAGTATTGGGGTAGTATGTGTAAATATTAGAGGGTGTATATGTCTTTTGTATTCTCATATGTTAACTATAAATACAAGTGGTTTGTGAGAGGTAAGTTAAGTTTTTACCACTCTCCGTTTCTCTCTAATATTGTGTTAATTCTCTCAACTTAACATACATAAACTGGGTGTAGTTGTATGACTTAACACACTACTCACTTGTGACAATCTTCTCTTTTCTCCTCGTCTTCTCCTCTTCTTCTTCAAACCCTACCGACTTCACAACTTAATTCTTTTCTTGATGAGGAGAAATTAACTAACATTTGTTATTCTTTCTACAATGGTATTGTAATTGATTCCTTTCAACCCTGAGGAAGAGACATAACACAAAAGACGAAACAAGAGAAAGAATCATATTAAATAAAATTGGATATGAGATATTTGTACAAGCTAGAACTCTTTTTCTAGTAATAATAGGAAGATTGATATCATGAACTATAGGATCAAGATCAAATGAGGAAACAATAGGAAGTTCATTGCCAAATAAGTTTAGAGGCACAGACACGGACACGGGACACACTATTTTCTACACTATAGGACACAAACACGTCGGGTACACGCTAAATAAAATATATATTTTTATTTTTATATAACTATGAGTTCTCAAATGGGCTTAAGACATTTTCCATGAACATGGGTTCCTAAATTTTGCCCTAATGCATTCATTAGTTTGCATAAATTGTATGTAAAATATAAGCATTGAGGCTCACAAAAATTTTATCCACCGTCTAAATTATTAGGCTAATGTAAAGACCTAAAAGATACAAGTCCAACCCCCATTCCATTAGTAAGTTTTAGAGATGTTGGAGAAGGTGTAATACAAATAGTCAATCCTGATGTGACACGTGGCAAATATGAAATAAAAAAAAAAAAAGATTCCTTCTTCTATCTTTCCTTTGGTAAAAAAGGTGAAAAATCAAAAAGCTCCTCTCTCTCCCTTGCACTGTTGTACCTCTACAACTTCCGTCTCTCTTATCATATTTATTTCCCCTTTAGAATCTCTGGTCGATAGCAGAAAGCATGGTAGGAAACATATGGGTCACACTCTCTGCTGATGGCTATGCAACTTTTCTTTTCGGGAGGTGCATCTGATTCATCGATTCTTGCACAAAAACCCGCAACTGTAAGTGTTTTAAATAGATTGAAATGGAATAAAATTGTTCCAAACGTGTCTGGGACGTGTCCCCAAATCCAAAAAAGAATTCAAAAACTCTATATTGTGTGCCCGAATAGTTAAGATAGTTTGTATCTCACATCAAATAATTAGTGACAAATCAAAGACAATAAGGAGATCACTGGAAAAGATTTTTTGTCATTCCCTTAGGAAGGCATTCTTCTTATAGCATTGAATATTCTATACAAGGAAAGTTCATAGCTACCATATCCCTATGATTGAGCTATTGACAACTAATTATACTCAAATCTCACAGCTACCATATCCTGAAGATTAGGCTATTACAATTTATGTTACATCTCAGCAAATCATCTAATTGTGGCAACAAATCACCCAAAAGGTCAACTTTGACATTCCCCCTCAAATTGATGCTGGGAATCAACAAGCATCAATTTGTTAACTAAGAACTCATGGCGTGTCCTAGTTAAAGATTTTGTAAAAATGTCTGATATTTGAAACTCAGTCAACACATGAGGCAATGTTAGGATGCGAGCATCATATGCTTCTCTAATGTGGTGACAATCCTCCTCGGTATGTTTAGTCCACTCATGAAGAACTGGGTTTGGTGTAATTCATATGGCACTTGTATTATCAGCATGTAGAGATGTAGGCTGCAAAGGAGGGAAGCTTATTTCAGTAGAAGACAGCGAAACCAAACTATTTCAGAACAGGCAAAAGACATGGCTCGATATTCTGCTTCAGTAGATGATTTGGATACTCTTTTCTTGTTTCTTGCATTTCCGTGAGACAAGAGAATCATCCAATACATGCACCATCCTCCCGTAGATCGATGAGAACCAGGACATCCTGTCCAATCAGCATCACTATAAGCTGTGAGTTGAAGAGAAGAACCAGCTTTGTAAAATAACCCACACTCTAGAGTACCAAGTAAATAGCAAATGATCCTTTTGACAGCTGCTAGATGAAGATGTCGAAGTTGAAGCATAAATTGACTCATCAAATTAACTGAATAGGAAATCTCTGGTCTAGTGATTGTCAAGTAGACCAAACTCCCAACTAGTTGCCCATCTTCTTTTGAATATTTGACATTTTCTTCAAGTGGAGTATCTACTAGAGTTGAGTGCTCAAGGCCAGCTAAAGCAATCAAGTCTTTAGCGTATTTGTGCTGATTAACAAAAATACCACTTCAAGTCCTACAAAAAATGTGAGATTTCCAAGATTCTTCATGTGGAAAAAAGAGTGAAGAGAATCCTATTTGGACAATGCCAGCTGAATCTGTGCCAGTGATAATGATATCATCTACATAAACAAGAAGAATGGTAATACCAGCTTCACAACGACGAAGAAACATGGAAGGATGAGTGGTGCTGCGGGTAAAGCCAACCTGTTTGAGAGTTTTTGTCAAATTTTTCAAACTAGGCTCGAGGGGCCTATTTAAGACCATAAAGAGAGCGACAGAGATCACATACAACAGATGATGCACTGTGTGGGACACCCGGAGGAAGTTTCATATAAACCTCTTCTTTAACATCACCATGTAAAAAAACATATTTGACATCCATTTGAAAGAGAGACCAAGATTCAGAGGCTGCAATAGCAAGCAATGTGCGAATAGTTGTCATTTTGGCCACCAGAGCAGTTGTCTCCTCATAATTGATCCCATACTCTTGCCAATTCCCAAGAGCAACCAAGCGAGCTTTATATCAATCCAAGGAGCCATCAGATTTTAGTTTAATGGAGTGAACCCATTTGCATCATGTTGGTTTGGAGTCCACAGGACAAGGGACAATGTCACAGGTATGGTTTCTATTTAGAGCCTCCAATTCTTCTTGCATAGGTTGTTGCCAGCATGAATGTTGCTTGGCCTGTGAATAAGAGCGAGGAACATAGTCTAATGACAAAGTGGTCATGAGAGACAAGTGATCAAGGGGTTTAGATTGCCAAGTGGATCTTCGAAGAGGAGGAATTTCACAACTTGGATCATGAGATGGAGAAGATTCTGGGAAAGGAAACTCTTCTGCATGATTTCTAGTTCGACCTCTTCGCTCATAAACCAACACAGGTTTAATAAATTTAGGAGAATCAATGTTGAAATTGTGAAGGTAAGAATAAGAGTGTAAAGATGCAGGGACATGAGGTTCAGAAACATGAGTATTTTGAAAGAAGTATTGGTTTTCAACAAAGACTATATTACGAGAGATGCGAATACAACAAGCGAGTGGATCCTAACAAAGATAAGATGCATACCCAAGAAATGCACAACAAGCAGATTGTCCAGTTAATTTGTTTCTATCAGATGAAGATAGATGAGCATAAAAAAGACATCCAAAAATACGAAGTTGGATATAATTAGGATGAGTTTTGTGCAGACAGATATATGGAGAATGATGATGCTGAAGGTTTGGGGAAGGCAATCCATTGATAAGATGCACAGCTGTAGAGATAGCTTCCACCAAAAAATGAGAGGGTGCAGATGCTAAAAGTAAGGTCCATGTAACATCCAGGAGATGTCAATTCTTCCTATCTGCCACTCCATTTTGTTGGGTAGTAGAGGCATGGTTCAAGGTCGCGGTATCGGTCATTGACTCGGAGAGCTCTGAGACACATTGGTCATCGCGTCGCGATGCGGTATCAGGCGATACGACCTAAAAGAAAATGTTGAACATGACGAGAGATTCAGGTCATACCGCGACGTCGCGGAATCATATCGGCTGATTCGGTGATGATAACTCGGTAACTCGGGATTGACTCGGATACAACTCGGCCGAGTTGTGCGAGATTCGACGTTTATACGTATCGTGTAACGGTATCATCTCAGAAGGTACCGAGTCGGATACGACTCGGCCGACTCGTATCGGTATCAGCCGATACTTTGAACCATGAGTAGAGGTACAAATGCGCTGAAAAATTATTCCCTCATTTTGAATAAAAGTTCGAAACTCATTGGATGTATAGTCACCTCCAGAATCTGATCTCAAAACCTTGATAGATACAGAAAATTAATTTATGATGTAAGCTAGAAAATGCTTAAAGGTGTTAAAAACACCAGATTTAGAATGTAAAAAATAAATCTATGTGTGACACCTATAATCATTGACGAAAATGACAAAACACTTACGGCAAGAATGAGAGGAAAAATGAGTTTCACCCATGGTTCAAAGTCGCTGCATCGACCATCGACTCGGAGGGCTCTGAGACACATCAATCGCGGCACGGTATCGGGCGATACAACCTAAAAGAAAATGTTGAATTTGACGAGACATTCAGGTTATATCGCGCCGTCGCAGAACCGTATCGATTAATTCGGTGACGATAGCTCAATGACTCAAGATTAACTCGAACAACTCGGTTGAGTCTCGCAAGACTCGAGGTTTATAAGGATCTTGTAACAGTATCGTCTCGAAAGGTGTCAAATTGGATACGGCTCAGCCGACTCGTATCAATATCGGCCGATACATTTGAACCATGACTTCACTT
The DNA here is from genome assembly GCA_951799425.1 of Ilex aquifolium. Lineage (NCBI taxonomy): Eukaryota > Viridiplantae > Streptophyta > Magnoliopsida > Aquifoliales > Aquifoliaceae > Ilex > Ilex aquifolium. Next base: position 40,166,978 of record OX637391.1, on the reverse strand, counting down.
TATACCTAGGAAGCATGAATACTTTCCAAAAGGGTGTTGTGGGGTGTCCGACACGGCTAAAAGTGTCCTAAATAGTGAACTCAGTCGGACACGGCTAGGACACGGCGTGTTCGTGGCCACGATATGTCTAGGACATATTCAGGATACATCTAGAAAACTAGAATACATCCAAGAAATTTTTTATTTAAAAAAAAATAACTATTAAAAGGAGTGTGATTTTTACTTTTTTTTTTATTTATTTTTTGTTATGTAACTTATATACTATGAATGTTAATGGATGCAATGATGTTTGACGAAAATGGTAGATATGAAATTTGATCTATTTCAATTTTATCTTAAAAAAAAATATTTGCTAGGCCTTATTATTAATATTTTTATAATATATAATTTTTTTTTAATATATTACAACTCTATTATTATTGAAAAAATATATTATATTATTTTAATAGTCGTAGCCTTGTCTTATACTTTCGAATTTTGTCGTATCCCCATGTCAATATCGTATCGGATACAACACCCATGTCTATATTTGTACTTCCTGCCCCCCCCCCCCCCCAACCAATCATCTATGTGAATGAGTTCAAAGCTTGAACGATACAACATGAGGCTTTTCGATCAAGCTTGTCGAATGATCGGTGATATTCCTGAACAAAGAACACTGACAAACTCCCTAGGAGAACCTGTATACAAAGATTTAGCTCTGAACAAAAGCTCAAGGGGAGTTTTTGACAAAAGAACACTACTACAATTCTGATAGAGGATATAAGTTCTGTTGTAAGAAAAATATCACCCAATAAGATTTGGAGAAAACCCACAGCAAATATTAAAGATTGAGCAACCTCTAAGAATTGGCAAGCCTTTCATTCTAAGACAATGCTCTATGATGGAGTATGTAACCAGTTGGTGAAGAATATCATTGTCTAAGATAAGGATCAATTTTGTTTCCATGCATAGTTTCATTTAACTGGGACAGAAAGGTTTGGAAATCTTTCAACAATATTTTGGAAGAATGATGGGAGACGAAAAAAAATTTAAAAATTCATTTCCAAAACACATATCTAAGCATACCAGAACATGTCGAAGCAAAAGCATGTGAACGAGAGCAAGAGGAAGACCAATCACTCTTAAGCAATAACTTGTATTTTCATTCTATCTTAGTAGCTAAGCGATTTAGTTTGTTGTTAGAATCTCTATCCTAGTAGCAGGAAGCTTTGCAGCGGCAACCAATAACAAGAACTGATGAATTTATTAGTTTGTCCTTTATTGCTTAGGTGACTTCCTCCTAGTAGCTAGGTAGCTTAGACGAACTAGTTTTTTGTGGCTTGGCCCAAGTTAGGTTTTTAATCCTTTAAGACTATTATGAAGTAGGGTCCTCGAACCTCACTTATTCCGACCAAGGCAAGTCAAAGGCCCCATAGTTCTGAATAAGTTGACCAATCCTTAGCTTAGATGTCGCGAGTTTCAAACTTTGTTTTCTCACAAATTTGATCCTCGGATATAGGTCTATCCGTAGCATGTTAAAATGAGCGAAACCAAGACAAAGAAAGTTACAAAAAAGTAAACAGGAGAAAATAGGCATGAACAGACACGATCACTGTAATGTCACTTTAGAAATTAAAAAAAAAAACCAAAAACACCTTGAATTTGTTTCTATATATGGAAACAGCTTCTGCATGGGCCAAGAGCTGGTGGTATGCAACCAAATATGGTTCGGTTGATGAATGTTCACGTCTTCCAGGGGCATATATCCCAGTACAGTATCCATTCACCGCAGATTGATGAGGCTCATTCAGTGTAATCCACTTCTTCACTCTATCACCAAAGCTGGCAAAGCAAGTTTCTGCATAGATGGCAAAGTATTTTCTGGATGTTCACCAGAAGAAAAAGCCATAATGATTGTTAATGCTTAATGTGCAAGCAGAAATGTATCCGCTGGAAAAGAATAATATGTATCTTAACAGGGCAGCAAACAGAAGGCTTAAGTTTTTTTCTGATGGAAACAAAGATTTTATTAATGCTGGTAAGGATGCAGCACAGAATGTGAGCAGAGTTAGACAAATTGTCAAACCCTATAGCAAACATATAAGCACTACATAGAAAGAAAAAGATAAAAATAAAAATTTGGCTATTTTATAAGTTTAATGAAACAATCCAGCTCGCCAAGAGAGGGGGGGGGGGGGGGGGGGCACATTGTCAAATTCATTTGAGACCGATGCCCAAAAAGATGCAAAATGACAGGCAAACTACTGAGCTAATAAGGCTATATTTCATTTCCTAAGTTATTATTACCAAACAAAATTCAAGGGAAAAGTCGACGATGACATCATTGAGGAATTAAGTCAGATACAGCAATGAACAACAGGCATTTACCATTCTATCAGAACAAAACTTGTACTCTAATATAAAGGCTGCTAAGTGCTACTTGGCTTTGAAGCCACCCAACAATTATCTAACGATCGAGCCACCCCACTGCTACAGCCTATAGAGTTACTGCAATCTGGCCCAAGTGCAAGAAGCACATGGAGGAGGATAGTCCTTTGTAAAAGACAATAAAAGTCGGCACTTTCTCTATTTAAACTATCTATCAATCACCCAATCTTCTGGCTCAAAGTTACCAGAGAAATCATGTAAGGCTGTCGTCACATATAACTTGAACTCAGGTGGCGAGGATTTGTCAAAATATAGTCATTCTGTTTAATGTTTATTCATCAAGGTTACTATACGAGATTTTCTGACTCCAAAACCGAGATATCCATTACACTAGGTGATAATGATTCATTTTTTGACTACCAAGGTCATCAGAGAATACATGACTGTGTTTCATTTGTCTTTTCATTATATAACTCATAACGGAAGAAAAAGAGTACAGTCTGTAGTTATCTTCAAACTTGGTCTTATCTGCCACTGAGAGGGACTTTACAGTCATCTCTGTCATGACTGCTAACGAAATGGGAAATTCACATATTTTGCAGCTCCTACATTGTACACAGTTTTCCTTAGAATGTTAAATCCTGTATGAAATGGAAAACCTATTCAGGGAACTTCTGACACAATTATTCAATTGGTTTTACACAATGGGGACATGTAATCATACGACACCTCAATATACAGACCAAACCCTACACCATTAGATCATCCAACCTCCTTATCACACATTGATATTCTGTACTCGAGTTGAAAGATAGGGTATGGCATGTTGGTCCTACAATGAGTATGCTGTATCTAGGCCTCGGACCTAGATGCAAGGGGCGTTGCCAATAATCGCAAACCTTCTCGAAGGTGGGACCTCACATGAATAAACTCCAACTTGGACCCCTTTCACAAAGCCTTCCCTTTTCATATGCAACCTAACCCCTAAATGCCTACCTGGGTAGGGAGCAAGGCCCGGGGAGCTCCTCAAGCATGGTGATCAGCAGCATGGAGGTCAAGCTGCTTCACAATCCTGTATTTGGCCCTTCTTAACTGGGGCGAGTTGCCATGTGTCCCCCGGAAATCTGGGCATGCTTGTCATGATCTCTGTACTTCCTATACATACTGCCAATAGCACATCAACATATTTGAGTCCCTCCAATTGGCTAATGTTAGGTTGGAATCCAAGTCCAAAAAGAAAGGTTAAGTTCAAGCATCCCCAGTTCCACCTTTAGGTTGGAATCCATAGCCATAAATGTCTCTCCCTTCCTGCCTCCCTCTCCTTCTCTCTAACCTAAGCATTCCTAGGCTCTCATCCTACCCAAACATCCAGACTGGGTAGGATGAACATGTAACCTAAGCATCACATGTTAGGGGTCCAACAACCGTACAATTACCACAATTACTACCACACACAAGCTCAAAATTGCATGAACATGTAATGACTTCTCCACATTTCATTCTAAAAGCTAGATGAAAACCAGTTACAATGTTACAAAATCTGTTCCACTTCTAAAAGATTGATCTCTCTCTCTACCAGCCCTCAAACCCACAACCTGGTGGTTGGAATTTGAGGTCCACAACCACCAAGCTAAATTGATGAAAACCACTTAAAATGCTAATTGGCCTGTGTTTCTGATTATATTTTAGATACAATTGAAGCAAGCATTCCATTGATACCAGAAGAGGCTTGATAGACATCAAGTAATTTTCACAAGTGTATGGTTTTACACAAAGAACAAAAGAACTCACACAATTTGCTTATTTAACCACCCTCCCATAGACTCGTGAAGGTGTAACGGAAGATCCCAATGGTATAACGTGACAAAAGGCTCGATGCCTGCAATAAGATAGCAACCAGTTACTTGTCTTGCAAGGAAAAAAACAAAGAAGAAATCATATTGTACCCTTTTCAAGAAGAGCACTAATGACATTGTTGTAGTGCGTAATCCCCTCATCATTGATTTTGGTTCCCAAACCATCTGTAAGCACAAAGAAAAACAGTTCAACAGACCGACTATTGTCATTTGCTCAATATAATGAAGCTGAAGGAGATGGTCCGAGGAAAGAAAAGATAGAAAGAAAGAAAAAGACAACTTATAGTGGCGAGCAATTTGTTCATTATATGCATAAATGAACCAGTGATTACAAAACTTGCTATTTCTGATAAAAACATATAATGGTTCAGAAGGAAGACAAGTGAAACTTGAGTGTCAATAGTGTTAGAGTACTAGCATATTACATTACGGGTAGTTTAGTCATTTACTTTAGTTTTATGTTGCTCTACCATATAAGAGCCTCTATTGTGTAGCTTAGGTGTGTTGTTGCACAAATTAATTGTACCGTAATAATATTCTCTCATTCTTTCTTCTATTTTCTCTCTTCTCTTTCAATTATGCAATCAAGTTTTACATGGTATTAGAGCACGTTACGATCCTACGCAAGTTTAAAAACACAGTAGTATTCATCAGAGGAAGTTAATTGGATTCAACTTAGGGCTAACGTCAACCTCGGTGAAGATGATGTCACGATGATGTCATCATACAGCAGCCATTGAAGACAACTTGCTGATTGATTCTCTATGGGCTTTTACCTGGTGCTATTTGTTTTTTATTTCGTGGTCTTTTGATCGAATTTTCGATTTTCTGAAGAATTTTTGAGGTATTTTTCGTGATTTTTGCAATCTGGTTTCTTAGCAAGATTTCTTCGAGTTTTCTTCTCTCAATCTCTCCTACCAAGTGTGGATTAGGGTTATTGATGCTTGGTTGATGGAACCAAAACATCCAGAAGAGTGTTATGCCAAAAATTTGATTTCTCTTTTGGCTCGAGAATTTCTCCACTGGTCCGCTCGCAGTTGATTTTCTTGATCCACTGGTACTATTGCTGGTTGTGAAGCCCTTTGCCGATTGCAAAATTCTCCCTGCTGTGGCTGCGAGTTTGTTTGTTCTGCTTGCACTTGTCTCTGCTCAGACTAGTTTGAGATTTTGTGTATTGAACCTACCATTGGGTGATTCTTCCATAGTTGAGTTGATTTCTAAAGTTTTGTTTGGTTGATTCTGTTGGTTCAGCTAAGAGTAGTGTGCACCAGTGATTCTCCTGTGTTGTTTGGCTGATGTCTAAGAGTTCTTGACTGGTTTTTTGCTGATTCTTGGCTCTGTGATCAACTGACCTGCGCTATGATCTCCTTCTTGGTTGCACAATAGTGTTGCAAACCTCCACTAGTGCTCTCCTGCTGGTCTTCATTCACGTCGGGTATTCTTGCTGGGCACCTACCACAACCTGCTGGGCCTTTGTTTGCTATTAGGGCTTGATATGTTGGGCCTTTATTTGGTGTTTTTTGAGCTTTGGTGTGGCTATTTGGATTTGGCAGGTTGAAGGTTTGATTTCTTAGCTCACAGATTGTTGGATGCTTGTATTTGGGTTTGGGCTACTATTTTTCCTGCGGACTTTGATTTCTTTGGATTTTGCTAGTTGCTAGCCCTAGAATTGAGCTTTGGGCTTTGTGTTTTGGATTTAGCTAAGGTAATTTGATTTGACTCTCATCACTCCATTAGTTCAATATTGACTACAATTACTGTTAGGGTTCATATTTTATATTTTGAGTGTTGAAGGGTAGTATTGTAATTCTCAAGTTATATCAACGAGCTGCAAGCCCAGTGGCTAAGAACTCGAATTTTCTCGCTCAATGCTTGGATTCGAGTCTCCATAACTATGACAACTCGTTAAGGCTAAACCTACTCTCCGGTGTCTCCATAACTATGACAACTCGTTAAGGCTAAACCTACTCTCCAGTGTTTCAGGCCATACGGTGGACCTTAACTTCGGCCCCGACGTAGGTGCGGTGAGATCCCCAGTAGATAGCAGGGCAATGCTCCTTGACGGATATATGGAATGGCCTATCTGCATATCCATTTTTTTATGTACCAAAAAAATTCCCAAGTTAAGTTTAGTATAAATAAGAGAGCGTTGGCAACGTAGCCTACTACCTACACATAAATTATTCTCATATTCTCTCATTCTCTTCCTGCCTCTTTATCATCTTCTCTTTTTCTCCCTTTCTCCTAACATAATATCGTAGTCTTTACTTAGTATCAGAGCACTAATTCTAGTTTTTTTTTTTTCCAAATGAACACTGTCGCGTGAACAGAACCGATGAACAATAACTTCATTAACAGTGACCCGATGAACAGTGATTTGTGATGAACAACAAATGCTTGTTTTGGACGTGATTTTTGTGTTTTTTTTTTTTTTTTGGTGTCGGATCACTATTTTGTCGGTGATTTCTTTTTAGAGAAGTTTCAATACAAACTAGATAGGTTCGATTAGAATCTAAGAAGTGTGATTTGTGATGTCCAGAGGTTTATTGTTGGTTTCGACGTGATTTATATGAATTTTTGGTGTTCGACTATTGTTCTAGCCTTGAACAATGAGTGGGGCTGCTCTAGGTTGCTCTATTGTGTTGTTATTTTTGCCTTATGTTGGCTTATAAATATTGGGTTCTTGGTTGTGGTTGAGGATATATGGTGGATTCACTTCAACGCACTACTTTGCTAAATCTCGATCTATTATTTGTTACTATCTGGTTGTGAATTTAATCTCTAAAGTCTCTAATTCAAATTTGGGTATTCTCTTGGTACTTTCTACATTAGTTTGTGTGGTTGCTAACACTTGGTGGATTAGTAGGTTGGTTGTGATTTTTTTTTTTTTTTTGGTTCGACAATGCATAATTACTTGTGGGTTTCTCAATAGTGACTTTGAATGGTAGTAATGGTGGTGTTCGTGGTGGCGATTATGATCCACTCTATAATACCAGTCGTGGTAATCTATAACCAGGATGTAGTGGAAGCGGTAGTCTTTCTGGTCGTGGTCATCGCTATGAGTGGAAGTGTATTTATTGTGGTGGAATGGAACATACTGAAAATTATTATTGAGATCAGTATGGAAGATCAACATATGCTAATCAAGCTTCTAATGACATTTTGGATTCTCTAGTACATCAGACTTCTATCCATGGTCTTGTTGTATCTATTATTGATTATCATAATGATCTTTCTTCTCAACTTCATGGGCTCATCCAACAGTTATCTTCACTTTCTTCACCTTTATATGTTTATACAACCGATCTTGCTAATAGATGTAACTCAACATGTGTGGTTGCTCAACCTTCTTCGTCCTTTTAAATCATTAATTCGGGAGCTAGTATTCATATGCGTGGTAGTTCTTCCCTATTCTCTAATTTTTATTCGCTTAACTCACATATTGTGTTAGCTGGTGATTTTTTTCGACCAGTATATGGGACTAGCGATCTCTGTCCTACACAGTTCTATATCAGTCACCTCTAGTTTGTTTATTCCTAATTTTTTCTTTAACTTATTATATGTGAGTCAGTTAACCAAGTCCTTATAGTATTCAGTAACATTCTCTCCATCTTCTTTTATTTTTCAAGACCTCACAAAGAAGAAGGTTATTAGTTTGGGGTATGAGAACAATGGCTTTTACTACTTAGATCCTGGTGATTCTGTTCCTACCTTGAGTACTATCGTGTCTCATCTTCGGTGGCACTTTCAACTAGGTCATCCCTCCTTGCAAAAGTTCCGTCAAGTTATCCCCCATTTGAGTTCTTCTTCTATATTAGAATGCGAGGCCTGTCAATTAGGCAAGCATCACCACAGTTTTTCAAGTCGTCAATCTAGTCCTTTTCATATTGTTCATACAGACATTTGAGTCCTACAAGAGTCAAAAGTATTTCTAGTTTTCAGTATTTTACTATGAAGTACAGATATTTCGATAAGGTTGACGTACCCGTATCGGATACGATACTCATCGGATACTTGATAATACATTTTGGATATGCATCATACTTATCCGATAATTAATAAAATATGTGAATACTTCGTTGATACTTCTACACATGGAGCAAGATAGATAATTTTAAATTTTAATCTATACCCTCTTCTTTCGAGTTCACATACTATACAAAGTATCAGCAAAATTTCATTTGATTTTGAAGTCATGAGTATTTGTTAAGTATTATCTACTACTTCATGTCAAAAGGGTATAAAAAATGAGTTAGTTACAGTATCTCTATACTACTTCTAAAATTGGCTTAAGCTGAAAAACTTTTAATTTCCTTATTTACCTTTTAATAATTCTATAATATCTACTTTATCCTTATTTCAAGAATTTTCATAGATTTATTGGTTGCGTTAATTCAATTAATAAATTCATTGTTTGACTTTTGATTATCTTCTTTACAAATATTATAAATTTGATTTTGATTGAGTACGATAGCCTTAATAAAAAAATTAATTCCTTAAACAATCGTCCTTTCATCTTCTCAAATTTATCACATAATTCTATCATATCATTTCATTTTTTAAAATTAATCATGTACATAAACTTGGCATTTTATTATATTTATTTCAGCGTAATAATTAATTTTCATTTTCATTTTTTTTCTTTGCTCACTCTTATCTATATTTATATTCCATATTTTTATCTATATAAATATATATATACACACACATATATATACTTATATAATAAAGTACAATACAATTCAAATCTCAAAAGATAAACAAAATGACTTTTGTTTTTCGCGATTGAGATATCTTTAAATTTTACGTTAAAGTTAATCCAACGGTTAATATTAACACTCCAAATTTAATAGGGAAAATAGGCCCCTAAGGGTATGTTTAGAATAACTTTTTAAAAGTATTTCTAGAACTTATAACTTCTAATAAGTATTTTAAAAAAAAAAAGTAATGCTTGGAACTGCCTCACCACCACTCCCACCGCCCCACCACCATCACCACTATCACCACCACCGTCACTCCACGACCACAACTACCCCCATCACCACCACCACTATCACCATTACCACTATCACCATTACCATTGGAATACAGGATGTCAGAAAAGAAGGGGCAGTTTGAATATGTGTAGTGTCCTTCCCGATGATAATTTTATGGCACAACAAGAAGGTGAAAACTCTATACAACGTTTGAAAGGAAAATCAAAGGTTGAATTGACTGATTCAGAGTATGTTTCTAATTCTGACAAGTTAAAGAGCTTCTACGAATTTGAAGGAGCTTCGACAATACGATAACGTTTCACATGTGTCGGAGTCACCTATTACAATACTTGCAGGCTTAGGGCTATTTGTCGAAAGGAAAGAGAATGACACTTTTGATAATTTCATACAAAAAAGGTTTGACACTAAGGATGACTCGACACACAACAGCTAATGCTAGTGGTTTAGAATCTGTCAGACCTTTTCTTGTTCCATATCCTTCTCTTGTTGATTCTTCTATTCCTAATTCTTTTTTCTATTTCTATTCCTAATTCTTTTTTCTATTTCTATTCCTAATTCCTTTTCTGCACCTATAGCACCTATTAACGAAAATTCAAGATCTTTAAAGGGGAGCATTAGACCTAGTGATGGTATTTTACCCACTTTGGGGAAGGTGGACCAGAAACAATTTTATCTTTGTCCCAAGGGGGAATAATTTATCTTAGTTATGATACAGGAGTCTAAGTTAGAATCAGTTGATGGGACTTTGGTTAGGATTGTGTGGGAGTCTAGGCATAAGGATTGGGTGTTCCTTCCTTCTTATGTGTCCTTTGGGGGTAAGTATCATTGTCATTTGGGACAAGGAATGCTACTAGAGTTGATTGTGTTTTTGGCCAATTTTTTGTGTCCACTCTTCTTGAGTTTAGGGGTAAGGGGCATGGGTGGGTTACTTCTATCTATGGTCCAAATTGTCCTAGGATTTGGTCCTGTTTTTGGAGTGAGTTGTACGATGTATTTGGTTTGTGTTATCCGAGGTGGTGTGTATTGGGGAGTAGGGGGGAGATTTTAATGTTATTAGGAATGTAGGGTAGAAGTTGGGTGGTTCTGGGGTCACTACTAGTACAAGGAGGTTTGATACATTTATCTCTGAGTGTGGGTTGTAGCATATTCCGCTTTCTAACGCTCAGTTCACATGGTCTAGGTGCTCTGAGAATGTAATTGCGACAAGGATTGATAGGTTCCTTTTTAGTAATGAGTGGGAAGATTGGTTCCCAAATTTGATGCAAAACGTTGTATTAAGACCAGTATTTGATCATTTTCTAGTGGTTCTTTGATGTCAATCTGGTGAAGTGGGGTCCTACATCGTTTACATTTGAAAATATGTGGTCGACCCATAAATCTTTTGTAGGATTGTGTGGTGGAGGGATTGTGAGGTAAAGGGGTGGGAGAATTTTCAATTTCTGAAAAAATTGAGGGGGTGAAGGATAAATTGAGACTATGGAATAGAGAGGTTTTTAGAGATGTTAGGATTAGGAAAACTGAGATATTGAGGGAAGTTGAAGCATTAGATAATTTGGAAGAGAGTGATATGCTATGAAGCACGGATACTTCGTTGAGGTTGACGTATCCGTATCGGATACTTTACGGATACGATACTCGTCGGATACTCGTCCGATACGTATCGGATACACCTTCTACGTATCCGATAATAATTAAATATTAGGATACTTCACGGATACTTTTGTAGTCGACCAACATATATAATTTTTTAGTTGAACTTTTAACATCTCTTTTCGAATTTACATACCATACAATACATTAACAACAAATTCATATTACTTCAAAGGTACATGAGTGTTTTTTAAGTATTATCTAAAATTACATGTCAAAAGAGTATAAAATAAAGTTATTACATTATAATTTTAGCAAAATTACTTCTAAATACTAGGTAAATATTAGCTTTGATTCCTTTAATTTGTCACTTCACTTTGTGAATATACCACAGCGATACGATATATATTTTCTTGAAACTAAAAAGAATTACTAATTTTTCTTATTATATGTTAAAGAACTACCAAAATATATAAGTATTAAGTTGGTTGAAAATAATAAAAATAATAAAAATATTTTATTATAGCCGTATCTTGGCCGTATCCGTATCCTATTTTTTTAAGTTTTGCCGTATCGCCGTATCCGTATCGCCGTATCCCGTATCGCCGTATCCGTATCCGTGCTTCATAGGTGATATGTTATCTACTGATCAAATTACGAGGAGGGTTGTGTGGAAAAATTATTTGGAAGAGATTATAGTGAGGGAGAGATTTAGATGGAGAAAGAAAACTAGAAATAAATGGGTACAAGAAGGTGATTGTAATACCAGTTTTTTTCATACGATGGCAAATGAAAGGAGGAAGAGTTTTATTAGAGAGATTGAAACGGAATCGGGGGAAATCTACTGATTGTTAATGAGATTACTAGGTTCTATAAAAGGTTATTTATGGAGGATATTCCCTTTAGACCTAGCATTGAAGGTGCTGATTTGAGTCCTATAATGGCTGAGCAGGCAACTTGATTAGAGAGGCCATTTGAGGAAGAGGAAGTAAGGAGTGCTATTTTTGATATGGATAAGGAGAAAGCCCCAAATTCTGATGGTTTTTCTGTGGCATTTATAAGAATAGTTGGGAGATCATAAAGGATGATATTATACGTGTTTTTCATGAGTTCTTTGCTAATGGAGTGGTAGGGAAAAGTGTAAATTCCACATTTATCATTGTAATGCCTAAAAAAGATCATTCAAGGAAGGTTAATGATTATAAGCCTATCAGTTTGGTGACTAGCTTGTATAAAATAATTTCTAAAGTGTAGTCTAGAAGACTTAGTGAAACGTTAGAGGAGACGGTTACAATGGCTCAGAGTGCATTTGTCAAAGGAACACAAATTGTTGATGCAGCGTTAGTGGCAAATGAGGTGATAGATGATGTTTGGAGGAGGGGTAATAAAGGAATTATGTTTAAAGTAGATTTTGAGAAAGCATATAATCGGGTAAATTGGAATTTTGTGGATGGTGATAAGACATAAAGGATTTCGGGAGGGATGGAGAAAGTATATTAGAGGGTGTTTCTCGTCTTCTACTTTTTTAGTATTGGCGAATGTTGAATCTAAAGAATGATTTAATGCTACCAGAGGTTAAGGCAAGGGGACCCATTATCCCCTTTTCTTTTCACTTTGGTAGCTGATGTGATGAGTAGAATGTTTTATAGAACTGAAGAGGTAGGATGAGGATAAAAGTGCAAACAAATCCTTCATAATACGTTGTCACAATCCCAAGGAAGGAAATAAGACAGGACTCATCAACTCATGAACTCAAAAACTCAATCCCGGGGACTGAAATAATACATGGAAGACTCATGAACTCAGTAACTCATCAACTCAGTAACTCAATCCAGTCATCCCTTACTCCATTCCTTCCTAAAGTCAGGAATGGCGGGATGGTTAAGAGCTTGCATGAGCAATAGGTCTTACATGTAAAGGGTCCAGTACCCATGACTCAAAATTTCCTTGTCAAGCTACATGAAACAGATTTTCGGAAGTCCACAAAAAAATTATTGCTAATTGTCCAAAGTGAGAAGCAAAAATATTCTGATAAAGACGTTCATCAGTAATATCATCATGACTTTCAAAATCATGTGCGGTAGCAATACCAAACCAAATACGACGAGTAGTGAGGTCCTGAGCTAAGCCTTGGCTAAACCTTGGAAATCTTAATGTCATAATGCCTTTCAAATCCTCCTAGCCATTATCCTACTGTAATAATTCTTGCTAAGAAGAATGCCCATGTTGTGGCAATTCCACCCAGAAGGTAATGGGTGACTCCTACAGCACGTCCTTGTATAATGCTCAAGGCTCTCGGTTGAGTAGCAGAAGCAACGCTCACAAGCTCCAACACACACCGGACTTTTTATTCCCTCTCGATTCCATCCATATCCACCTATGTTGTGCCCTTCCTCCCAAAGCATTCCAGCATCTGTTATTCCTGGTCTCACCCTATGAAGCAAAGTCGGATAAGGGAGAAAGACATGGAATTGATGGGGAACCATAGCCAAGTAGCTAAGGCATGAGTCTGCAAAACTTTTATTCGTCGGTTCGAATCCGACTCGTTCCTACAGCACCATTCCACCCATCCTTTGGAGAATTCCGAAGCAAGGTTGGCGAGCTGAGCCAAAGACTTCAAAATAAGTTCAGGCTGACTTCTAAACTAACCAAATCGTGCAGAACTTCATCGAGAAATGGATGATGCTTGCCTTCCCGGAGTCCAAGAGGCCGATGCAAAATGTGTTTTTGTTACTAAGACTTTTTGGTAAAGTCTCTAGTTTGGAAATTAATGTCTACGAGGGCAATGGTTGGTATTAATTTGAGGGATGAGGTTGTTAGAGAATTTCCACTTTAGTAGGTTGTGTAATTCATGAGTTGCCTATCAGTTATCTAGGGTTTCCATTAGGGGGTAATCTAAGATCCTTATCCTTTTGGGATCCATCCAATTGTTGAGAGGGTAGGAAGGAGATTGGATGGTTGGAAGAGAGCACATTTTTATTTAGGAGGACAGATTACTTTGATCAAGTCTTATTTATTTAATATCCTTATATATTATTTGTCTTTATTTAGAATTCGAGTAGGTGTTAGTCAAAGACTAGAGAAGATGAGGACTTTTATTTGGTCAATGTGGGAAAGGATAAAAGGGACCTTTTGGTGAGTTGGGAGCAAGGAACAAATATCATGTTGAAACGTCCAAAATGTTTCAGATTTTCAACACACTAAAATTCTAAGTTTTGGGAGAACGCCAAAAATGTGGTAAATATTCATACACCTATTGCAAGAGTTCTAAGAATGGTGGATGAGAAAAGAAAAGCTACAATGTCATATGTATATGAAACAATGAAACAAGCAAGACAAGCTGTCAAAGACGTGACTCCTAAATCTTTTAAGAAATATATTGATATCATTTATGCTCGATGGAAGAAACAAACCATTCACCATATTCATATGATAGGTAAACATATTGTTTAACAATATTTATTTTTATTATTTATAAGTGTTATCATTTTGAATGTGACACAAATTAACTCATACAGAGTATATTGTGTAGCTTATTACTTGAACCCCACATATCATTATGAAGAAGATGTTAATGTGTAAAAAAGTTTGTCAGATTTGCTTTGGATCATTGTGTCTAGATTAGTAAATCCAAGCAAGGATACTCAAGCACTTATAGAGGTAATATTTTAGTATTTCGATCTCATTTTAAGAGTGTACTATTTTGGTATACAACATCAACATATCCATGATATTTAGGTCAAAATATTTCAAGAGGCCATACATTTTTTTGCTTACCAAGTTGCAATTAGGGAAAGAACCAAAATTAATCCAGGTAATTAAGTAGATTATTTAAACATATAATTTTGTCCTCATGGTTTTTTGTTTATGTTTTTCTTTAAGGCTTTAAGATGTTTCTTATTATTATGCAACTGAATGGTGGTTTATATATGACACTGATGCTCCTAATTTGAGAAAGATTGGTATGAGAACATTGTCGCAAATAGCCTCAACTAGTGGTTGTAAGAGAAACTGGAGCCATTTGTGAAATTGACTCAATTATCAAAACTTGGAAAGATTGGTGTTTGCACAGTATAACATAAGGTTGAAGTTAAATCACTTTATGAAAGAGAAAAAATGGCATAAATTCAGACCTATAGACTAAACCATTATTTTTTAAGATAAAGGTATTTCAAAGTGATTAGATGATCTTGGTGATGCACTTTTAGATAAATTTGATGATGATGGGCAACCAACAAGACCAAACACTTTCCTGACAACATGGGCAAATCGTTTGATACAAGAGTAGACCAAAGTCAAGAGCGTTGTGCCACAATGGAAATCAAGATCCAAAGTAACTGGATAAGGATCAAGTAAAGCAAGGAAAAATACTTCACTAATGTATGATGAAGAGTTTCAGAAACTAATGAGAGGTCCACCAAAACGTAAGCAACCTGACACTCTCACTAGTAGTACTGATGATGATCATAATGGTGATGGCAACAATGATGATGGAGGTCAATATGATGATGATAATGATGATGGTGGTGGTGGTGGTGGAGATAGTGACAATGGAGGTGGTGATAGTTTTGGCCATGGTGGCGATAGAGGTGGTGATGATGGAGGTACAGGGAGCCAAAGTCCACATGGATTTAAATTTACAGTAGAGGAAGGATTTACACATGCTACACAAGATTAGGATCAAGGCTCTAGACGAATGCTTCAATATGAACGACGCTCAAGTCGAGATCGTTGATGTGAGATAACTCAAAATCCGACACTCCATATGGTATGGATGTTATTATGTATACAGTTGATATAATTAATGATGGTTTTTCTACTGAGTGTAAGTGGAAGTGGAAATGAACACCATAATTATGATTCGTCGTCTTCAAATGGTTTTTGTTCTGGATATGACATTCTCTCATATGATTATGGATCTGGGTATAACTCACAAGAATACGAATATGGATTCCCAACATGTGGTCATGGATCTAGCCATGACTCTCAGACATCCTCCTCTTTTAAATAAGATGAAGGTTAGGTTGGGACTGGTACATTTGTTTTTCAGCAGATTGGATGTAGTGTTGCAGACTATCAAAGGTTCAACACAGAGTATGATTCATATTATTGTAATTATATGACTTAGACTAACTATTGTCGTGATGTTTATACCACATATGGAGTTCATCTAAGTGACTACCCTGCATCGATTTATGAGTCTGTTCGACACTCCACAACGAGATGTAGTCATGTAGTTATATACTCATTAGCACTTCATTTGTATTATGAGACATTAACATTATGTAAAAATGTGTTTACTTGATGAAATTAAGTATTTGAAACTAATTGAAGTGATTTCCGCCTCGTGTCAAGCTCTTTTTTTTTTTCCCTACAACTTGATGTTATCTTGTATAAATGGATGTTAACCCAATAAATATGCTAAATTAATTATCTTTATAAATAAATGGATTATATTTGTGTTTCCACGTGTTTCCATATTTTTTATACATTTTCGAAACGTTTCTGTTTTTGAGCTGACTGAACAGGTACTCTGAAACGATATTTCGATCCTTGGTTTGGAGGTAGTGTGTAAGCCCATAAATGAGGGGGGTTTGGGACTCGGTAATTTGGTGTCAAAAAATGTTTCTCTAGTTGGGAATTTGTATTATGAGACATTAACATTATGTAAAAATGTGTTTACTTGATGAAATTAAGTATTTGAAACTAATTGAAGTGATTTCCGCCTCGTGTCAAGCTCTTTTTTTTTTTCCCTACAACTTAATGTTATCTTGTATAAATGGATGTTAACCCAATAAATATGCTAAATTAATTATCTTTATAAATAAATGGATTATATTTGTGTTTCCACGTGTTTCCATATTTTTTATACATTTTCGAAACGTTTCTGTTTTTGAGCTGACTGAACAGGTACTCTGAAACGATATTTTGATCATTGGTTTGGAGGTAGTGTGTAAGCCCATAAATGAGGGGGGTTTGGGACTCGGTAATTTGGTGTCAAAAAATGTTTCTCTAGTTGGGAAGTAGTTATGGAGATTCCCCATAGAACCTAATTCCCTTTTGGCACAAGATAAAAAAGAGTAAGTATAGTCTTCTTCGGAATGGTTGGGATGCTAGATCTGGTTATAATGCAGCTCATAGAAGTCTTAGGCAATTTATTTCTCAGGTATATTCTTCTTTCTTTTCATTAATTCGTTATAAGGTGGGGGATGGATCTAGAGTTCAATTTTGGGAGGATACATGGGAAGGTGGGTTAGCATTTAGATTTAGTATTGTTTTTCCACAACTTTATTGACTTTCTTCTCTCCATGAGGCGCTTCTATTTCTATTATATTGGTAGGGGGGATAATTCTTATTGTTGGGATTTTCACTTCTTTAGGAGTTTAAATGATAGAGAAACAAAGGATTTGACCTCTTTACTTCTTATTCTTCAAAATTTTCATCCTAATAACTTCCAAGATTGTAGAATTTGGATTAAGGAGGATTCAAGTATTTTCTCTTGTAAATCTTTTTACTCCTATCTTATTAGTTCTCATACAGTACACTCCTTATCTTTTGATAAATTCATTTGGAAGGCCAAATGTCCCTTCAAAGTCGAGGCTATTGTTTAGTCTATTGTGTTTTGTTAGATATACATTTGAAATTGGCTAATTTCGTAGAGTCCATTATAAATTTCAACCTATTTCATGGTCATGATGCTATCAAGGTTGAAAATCCGAAAGCGTCATCATAGAAGGGAGGATATCAAGCGTTTTCACACTCCAGTTGCACCTTCAAACTTAGAACAAAGGTAATATCCTAGATACCTAAAATGATCCCTTGGTTTATTCAACTTAGGAGGATTAGAATTAAAATGGAATTAGAGATTAATCTATTTATGGCTCCTAGGTGATTTAAAAAAAAAAAAGATTTTTTAAACCTTTGTGTTTTGGAAACATAGATTGAGCCTTTAGCAGAACCTCTTGAGCTCAAGAGGACAAGTTTCTCCCCCCTCCCGGAACAACAACTAGTATCACGAGACACATTAGCGTAACCCTCTTAAGCCTTGAGTTGCATGAGATACATCTAGTGTATTGCGTTCTAGAGATCTATTGTTACTACTAGTTAGTTTCAAATGAAGTCTTAGAAAGGAAGAGATTCGATTACACGACCACCTCTCTTCGATGGGTCTAACTTCGCGTATTGAAAAGCTCGCATGAGAGCGTTTCTAAAATCTGTAGATGAGAGAGTTTGGTTGACCATGCAAGAGGGTTGGAGCTCTCTTACCGCCACCACACAAGTTGAAGGTGGTGGTAGATTTAAAATCTCCAAAGACTTAGTTAAAAACCAAGATTGAATCGATGGGGTGGAACTCGAAAGACTTGAATGCGATATTTAATGTCGTGACACCAAACGAATTTAGGAGAATTGCGAATTGCCTTCGTAGAATCTCAAAGTGATGAAGAGAACTTCACAGCCTTTGTAGGTTCATACTCCTCCCCCCTCCAAACGAGAAAATTCCAAAGAAGAAGAAAGGAAAGTTGAGTCGAGTCCCATTACAAATGTAGATGACTTAGAGGTTGAAGTTTCTACTAGTAAGGATGAGACCGAAAGTGTTGAGGGCCTCTGACTTTAAAATTATAAAACTTGATAGAGACATTCACGAATCGCAAGAACTTTCAAAAAGACATTCTCAGAAAAACTTGACAAAATGTTGACTATAGGAAAGAATGTAGGTGACAAAAGAGGTTTACGATACACTATTGAGAACGCCACCATCATTTCTTCCATGACTGTGTTCGTAAAGGGTAATCTCAACCCTCCACCTCCACAAGTAAGCACAAGTCCTAAAAAGGCTAACATTGGTAAAGGTAAACACTTAAAAAAACCGATTAAAAATGAAACCCAAACCAAATCATTTGTGTGTTTTACTTGTACTGAACATGGTCACTATCGTGCATATTGCATTCATGATAGGGTAAGTCTTTAATAAGAAGTTCATGCATCTAACCAACCAATCAAAAGTTTTAAACCATCAAATCCTTAATTTTTCTAAATTTTTGAAAAGGATAGTAAGTCCAAGTTTATGCATGCATCATCATTAAATTGACCACATGCTAGAGTGCATAAAGCTCATTCTACCCCCAAGGTCAAAATTGATCTACACACATTTAGAGATAAGAGAGTTAGTCATCTGCCCATTCCCCGACCTAACCCGAGTTTTAGGAAGAGAAAATAAGTATGGATAACTAGGGAGGACCACTCACCACCTCAACCAAGTGGAGGCCCCGAGTGCTTCTATCAATGTTATGACTCCTTAGAAGTAGAAGAGGTGAGAGTATGGACCTAAGTGCTCATTAATGTATTGCATCAACTACCGATAGTCATACATTGTATAAATTTTTCTTTGTTATTTTTTATTTATTTTTTATTTATTTTTCTATTTGAAAATCAAAAAATAATAGAAATTTGAAAAATCCAAAAACAAAATAAATTAAAAAATCCAAAAATAGTTTTGATGTCAAGTTTGACATTCATTTTTAGGATTTATAATAATTGCTTTACTTATCCTTTTCTTTGTTTTTATTTGCATGTTTATGCATATTTTTATTTGTATTTGATTAATTAAAAAATCAAAACATAAGAAAAGAAAAACAAAAAAAAATTATTTTGTTTATTTTTCTTTGTTAATGATCATCTAATTCACACTTATCACCTGAGCTGGTAGTCTGGTGGTAAGTCGTACCCGTTTAGATCGAGCAGCCCTGCATTATTTCTAGAAAACATGGAAGGAAATGCGAAGAAAGCTAGAGGTGCTTCCAAAAAATACAAAAGATTTGGCATGAAAGTTTCTGCTAAACTTTTTTCAATCTTGTATTGAAAACAATTTATTAAGACGTTAAATGCATAACTCTTTACTTTATATGGCCCCTTACAGAATTAAAAGATAAAGGAGGAGAAAAGAAAAGAAACCATGTGCATGCAAGAACAGCAAAAGGCGACCAAGTTGATAATGTGAGTGTCCACATTTTTTAACTGAGTTTTCATAGTATACCACTGTTGGTCTCATGCTTCTTTTACCCAAATATTTAAGTGCCAAGAAGAGTTTTGCATCACTATATCTATTTACTTTTGGATCTAATTAGCCAGGACCTCTTTACCATGGAAAATCATATG
Source organism: Ilex aquifolium (assembly GCA_951799425.1). Classification (NCBI taxonomy): domain Eukaryota; kingdom Viridiplantae; phylum Streptophyta; class Magnoliopsida; order Aquifoliales; family Aquifoliaceae; genus Ilex; species Ilex aquifolium. Next base: position 40,147,009 of record OX637391.1, on the reverse strand, counting down.
ATTGCCTCTAGGGTTTTTCTTCTTTGGATTAGAATTCAATCAAAATTTCTTAAGTTGATCTAATATATAATTTCAATGAGAAATTGGAATAGTTCCTTTGCTTGGTCTACTATTTCCAAACTAAAATTCTGTCAATTTCTTATTTTACTATGTTCAATTCTATGTAGGCCCTTATTCGTAGAGTACCTTGAAAGTATAGAAATGGATATAAAAGTCTCTCTCAAACCTTTCAACCAGTTGATACAACCCCAAGGAACTACTTATGCTAAAACTCAATTAGTTTCCTAGACGCAATCTGAAAGGAGAGGATCACAGCGTAATTTCCCACGAGTAGTCGAAAAAGAGGACATTACATCGAGACAAGTCGTATATTAAATGCAAGTGCAGTGACGTAAGCAGGCATGCAGCTGAAGCATCTTCTCATAATAGGGAAAGGCCCTCTTAATCCTCTAACGCCCACACCAGACATGAAACAACCTATCTCATGACGTTCTGAAATGTATGAACAATGTCAAGCCCAAGGACTTGCCAATTCAAACTCTGCCTTGCACCTTATGGAACAATTGGGAATTGAGAGTAAGGGAGCAAAATAACTAGAAGCTTTACCTTGAGATGGAAATGACAACCACCATTATAATTTATAAACCGATGTGATGTATCAAAGGAAGAAGAATAACAAAGGGAATGGGAATTGAAGAGCTAGATTACACTAAACTAACACACGCAACTCAATCCAAGACAGAATGTCAATTCCGATAAAATAAATCAAAAGATGATGAATGCAACTTGAAACAACCCTTTTATTATGTTGTTTTGGTACCCCTAGCAAAGACTCAAGCTTAACCCTTCATCTTGATCTCAGAAAAGAGCTAAACTTCTGTCTAGATGAATCGAAAGACACAAAAAAAATCAAACAGTCCATAAATGGACAGATGGCTCACTCAAAACTCACATGAAATTTAAAAATGAAACTTCAATGACTAAAACCCTAATCATAGCTTAAAATAATCTCAAAAAAGGGAAAATCTCTAAGAAAAACCATAATGTTTTGGCTAAATCAAACTTAACTTGAACTTCTTGGGATGTTCAAGTGTGTGCACCTACATGCTCTGGGTCACATTACCACTCAAAAAATAGAAGGGAAAAAAAATAATAGCAACCCACAAGTCAAAGAAGGGAATAAGATAGGTACATTATCAAACGACCATATTAACTGAATTCATATTGTAAAATTGAACAATTGCAACTGTTCATAGTGAATTGCACCATGCATACTTTGGGGAAAAAGGGTATACCAGGAAAGATACGGGACCATGATATGGAAAAACGATAGGCGCCAAATCCCATCTTAGCTATAAGGTCAATATCTTCCTGCATATCGTAAAAAAATAAGCGAGAGAAATAAAGCCGGCAAAGAGAAAAATAACAAACATACAAGTGTCAGCAACAAGAATGAGCATACACAATACCATTTTGATTATTACAATAAAACCATGCATATGAAACACTCGGACAAAATCAATGCACAGAACAAATCAAACTTTTGTATTTCCCATTTCAATATCATAAAACATCCGAAAAATTGGCAAAAAATTTAATAATCCATTTGACAGGAAAAAATATCCTTGCACATGTTTTGATGCACAATCAGTAAACGATAATGTTTAGTACAAAATCATTGATCAAGTAATCACACATGTAACTGGAGTAAAAATTAGAAACACAAAAGAAACAATTGAAAAAGTATCAAACATCTACAATGGTCAGACACTCCCCTAAACTTAAACTATTTGAAAAAACTTCAGGCGATTCGTGACAATCGGTGGAGTTAGCCTGAAATTTCTCAAATCTCAGGGATAAAAATGAAGTCAAATTTCTACACCAAGCTTCTTGAGAAAGTCTTGCACCCATGGAAGGGGGGCCAATCAGAAAAAGTTTCATGTAAAAACCCAGAAAATCTTATAGAATTATACGAAATAAGCAACAGAGTGGTACTGTTATCATGGAACTGTTTCCAAACATCAGTTTGCTGTTTATGTTACCTAAACACTTCCCAAAGTGATAGATTGGCAAAACCTGCAGTTACAGTGCTGAAGTAGAAACTTATGTAGTACTCGGGGGAAAAAAGAAGTGGAGCGAAAATTCTACAACAAATGACCTTGTAACGATGATATTGATCCACTGATATATCCCCATTGCTTCCATCACAAATCTTGCCTGGCAGTCTCAGAGCAAGTAATATGAACCAAATAAGCTTCATCACCAAGTACAGCTTCGAATTGTATGTGCATATCAATCCAAGACAAAAGGGAACCAGGAAGTATTATTGATAAGAGTGCAAGAACAATCATACCTTGAGTATGTGAAAAAGCATCCCAAATACTAGGACCCCTACCACCCTCATTACAAGCTCCTTCAACCTTCAATTAGATAACAGAAAACAGACTAAATTCAATTGAATGACTGTAAATTTCTATAATCTACGAATGAGGACTCGAGACTACTATATCGAAAACCTGGTAAGCGGAAGTGGCGACACCGAAGAGGAAATCCGGAGGAAAGTCAGTTCGTGAGAGTGGTCGTTTGGCTATGGAGTTCCAATCCTCCTCGATTAACCTTTTCTTCTCCAAACCCCTTGTCTCCATTTCAATTCGACCGAGTCTCTGTGTGTGGTTGGGTGGGTGTCAGAGAGCGAAAGAGGAAGGTGGAGAGAGACAGAGAACTAACGAACAGTCCAAGGGGCAGTTGAATTTGAGGGTGGAGAGAGACAGAGAACTAACGAACAGTCCAAGGGGGCAGTTGAATTTGAGGGTGGAGACAGAAAGAACTGACAAACAGTACAAACTCCGTGTGTGTGTGTGTGTGTGTGTGTGTGTGTGTGTGTGAGAGAGAGAGAGAGAGAGAGAGAGAGAGAGGAGGGTGGAATGAGACAACACTAACAGACAGCCCAAGGGAGTTAATTATGTATACATCTATCGTATATATTATATAACATTTTTAAAAGCGTGTTTATGCTGCAATGAGAAAATATACATCAGTGGATTTCTAACCTTGACTCAATTTAAATTTTAGTCAAAATAGTTCAAAAAAAAATTTCAACCTTAGATTCAAATTTATACTAAATCAAGGCAAAAATTATTCTGGACTTAAATTGAAACAGACTCAAATTCTATACTAAATTTCTAACGATAACTTTTTAACCTATCCAAAACTAAAAGAGTTCTTCGATGACTTGTTCTCTGTCTCTTTTTATTGCTTCCATCGTCGACCACCACCTAAACTTTCACAAATCATTTGAAGACCTGTGGATAAGTTTTTTCCTTTTCATCTTTTATCTTCTTGATTTGATGAATTTTTTAAAACCCTAATCAGCTCATATAAAAAACTGAAGTTCATCTTGTTCACTTAGTTATTCTTCTTTACACGATAATGTTGATGTGGTGTAAATGTTTTTTAACAAATGTGTGTTAATAAACATGCTTTTCGAGTATGGTATTCTACGGCACTACTTCATGCCAAGTGTTAGACCCTAACTGACTTGGATAGAAATGGACACGTTTTGGCGGCATCCTGCAACCAGGCACTCTATGAGTTTGAAGTAAGGTAAAGTAGATAAGATGTTCATCAAAAGATTCCAGTAATGCTTACTCGGTTAACTAGTGTATGTTCATGTCACTTTGAAAAACTTTCTAAGAGCATATATATATGAGGGGTGATAATTGAGGGGCATTAAGGGCCCAGCAGGTCTTGGCATCACTGGGAAAAGTACACAGCAAGGTCCTTGCAATGAGTGAGACAAGGCGGATAAAAGGGAACGTCAGATAATTGTAGAATCGGAAACATTGTGGGACCTGTAACTACAAAAAACCACACGAGGTGAGGATGGCGACACGTAGTGGTCATAATTGAACCAATGTTGGTGCATGGCTTCACAAGACATGGCTTGGGCTTAGATCAACATCTTGATTGGTTCGTTAGCAAGACTTGGCTGCAGATTTGTACGCACGTGGTTGTGATAAGTTTGTTCAATGCACGGAACCAAGCGGTTAAGAGCAATTGTTATGCATGGTCTGATCATGGGAAGTAGTTGCGGGCGGTTACTGAATATAACCTGATCATAGGCGAGCAATTGTGGGCAGTTACCAAGTTAGGTGCTGAATCAAAGGAACCGCCAGGAACCTGTCAAGTAAAGATGTAGTTTGGCATGCTAGTTTAGCTAGAAACTACCATGCCCAAGCAACTACTAGTTGGTGGACTAGTAAATCTTAGGCAGTTGGGGGTGTCTACTGTCATCTTCCTTGTATAAACGGGGAATGGCGGGCACTCTATGGGCACAAAGTCCTTAGTCGGATTTGTGAATTCCTTATATTATGTGAACAATAATATAATGTTGGGGAGTATTTTTTTCGGTACTTTGTGTGTTGCTTGTGTGTATGTGTGTGCTCCTTTACGAGTTTGAGTGGCTACTTGCTAAGGCAATGCCTTCATATATAGCCTCCTTGGTGAAAAAGTTGAAAATAGGGAGTTGCCCTGTGACACGTCACCATCTCCTCCAAGACTTCTGTAGTAGTTATTGAAAGAATAAGCACAGTTTCAATAGAAACCTCCTTTGTCTCTCTTCTCCTTATTCTTTGTCTCTCTTATTAGCATCATACAGTATGGGTGCCCATGGGCTAAGTTACCCACGGGTCCCGTTACCTGGCTCGAAAAAAATAGGTCTGAAACTCGATAGGCCTGATAGTTGACCCGCCCGAGCTCGAGCCCAATATCTTTAAAAAGAGGGCTTGAATTTGCCCCCAAACCCATTACCCGGCCCAAAGCCCCGCCCAATAGCCTGCCCGAAAAATTCCGTTAAAACCCGGCCCAACCCACACAACCTACCCACCCTTCCTTTGAAAAAAAGTTATAAAATTATTCATTATTTTATTTTTATCCATTTTGACTCTATTTTTGATTTAAAAATATAATTTACACAAATATTAAGTTACAAAAATATTCATTATTTTTAAATGAAGTTGCATATAAAAAAGTCCGTGAGCAGGCCCGCCCAACAGGCTCGCGGGTTGAGCTACGGGTAGCCTACCCCTACCCGAAACTCGGTTCAGCCCGTTCGATAACTCACTTGGGTAAGGGATTGAGCCTACATTACCTAAGTCCGGTTCGAAAAAAATTTCGTGGGCCTCGCCCAGCCCGGCCCATAGACACCCCTACCATACAGTCTTCATCCTCCACTAATCAGCATTCATCACACAATCGTGTAAGAAGCAACAACAAGCTTCCACAACAATGTGTCACTGCAGCATCTGATCAAACACTTGTAAGTAAGAAACAACAGCATCAGCATTAGTGCACAACCGACTTACTCAAATTACTCCAACATAATATAATGATGTAACATTTTGTTAGAATTTGTTAGAACTAACCAGAACCAGTTGTTATAGTTAGGTGTAACCATGGTTAAATGTAACTAACAACTCTGGATAAATAGGTGATCAAGTGTGTTAGCTCATTATGACGAGATTATGAATAAAATTAGCTAGAGAGTTCTCTTTCATCATCATCATCTTCTTCTTCTTCATGGTATCAAAGCCCTAGAGAGACAAACGTCTCCATTAATGGGCAACTAAAAATTTTCATCTTCTACATCTTCTTCTTCAACCAATCTCACCATATCCTCTCCTTTTATACAATCTCCAATTTATATTTTTTCAAGTATATGCAATCTCATTTCTTTACGATTGGATGCTACAAACTATGTGTCATGGAGATTTCATTTCTCAGCACTATTGAAAGCACATTCACTTTTAGAATTTGTTGACATTTCTTATACATGTCCAAAACAGTTTGTTTGTGATGCAAATGGATCAATTACTATTGAAGTCACTCTAGATTTTTTGTAGTGAATGATACAAGAGCAGGCCATAATGATCTTGATCAATGCAACTTTGTCTCAATTTTCTCTTTCTCAATTCGTTGGATAAAGGTTCTCTTCTTTATCTAGATCAAACATAGTACAATTGAAAACAAATCTTCAAACTATCACAAAAGGTGAAGACTGTAAAATCCGAAAATTTTAAAATTTTGTTAAACATGGCAAAAACAGTAATTAGCCTAATTTTTCTCGTTACGGGTTGAACGGTACGGGTTGAAAACTCAATTTTTTTTAGAACTCGGATGACGAAACGGACCTCACAATTGGATCCGTCTCATGAAATCTAGTTACCTAGCCGAATTTCGTTGAATTCCAAGATAGTCGGATTTTTCGCATCGCGCGACTAAAATAAAAGCGATCGGGTTTTAATTGTGAAACATGAAAAATAATTTAAATTTAGTTCAAATAAAATATATTGAACTTAAAACGTGATGAGATTTAATTGATTTGAGATAAAATCAGATCAGAAAAGATGTGAGATATGACTTAATGAAATCCAAGCATTAGAGAGTATAAAAAGGGGGAAAATCAGATTTTTTTCCCCCATTTTGTGTTGCTAGGTTTTCGGGATAGAGAGAGAGAGAAAGAAGAGAGATGAAAATCAAAAAATCTTCAACCTTTCTTCTCCAATCTAGGGCGATCCGTTCATCGGATTGCTTCGAGCGAAGAACAAAAAGTGTGTTATGCGATGAGAGCTACGAGTATGTACCAAAGATTGTGAATTTCGCCAAAATCTCAAATAAGGGATTGTTGGGATCAAGTCTTTGAAGCTTGATTTGGGTATTTTAGAGCTTCTACTACTCGGTATTATGCTTCAAGAGGTAGGATTCATTTCCTAACTAGGTTTATTTTCAATCTAGAGTTGTATATTAAATGGGTAGCATGATTAGAGATGAAATCTCTTGTTTAATATACTCCTAGTGTAACTAGAGTATGAAAAATGGGTATAGAAACATGTTGAACCAATTTTGCATGATTGACTTTTGTGAAAATTGCTTGTTTGTAATTTCTTGAGATATGTGATGAATGGTGCATGCTAAGTGCTTACATAATTTGTGTCTTCTAGGTGTTTGGCAAAATGTCTTGAATGATTAAGTATGTTATTTGGATGAAAATTATATAACATGTTTTGGTGATGTTATGGATTGTAATTATATGCTTATGATATAATTAACAATTGATGAAATTGGGAAATGTTGATAGACATTGAAATTGTTCATAATGTGCCCATGACATATTGATGGTAATTACAATTGTACATTACATTTGCATATGCAACGAAAACATCGAATTCGTGGGTATGTGACATAAGTGTGGGTGTGTGTGCATGATTTGATTAAACATCATCCTTGGTGGGTTGAAATGTGGGCTCGATAAAGTTGGACCTAGGTTCGACTAAGTCGCACTGTTTGCATTGAAAACAAGGGTCGGGGTTAGTAAGAAGGGCTAGATTCTCTCTAGGGTGCAAGACCCAAAATTTTGGATATGCACTTCCGTTGGTATTGAGTTCATAAGTGTGTCGGCGTACGCGGAACCGTTGGTGGAAGTCCATAGATACCGTGTCGGTTGTACCCGTTGGTGGAAGTCCATAAATACCCACCCCAAGAAAGACCCAATGATTTTTAAAATAGTCATTGGATGTCCAACATCAATGGCGGGGTATGAAATGTCTAGATGCATACGCATGACATTGCATGGGTTATGGGAGCCGGTGGAGGGCTCAGGTTACATTGTATGTGTGAGTATCATCTCATGACATTGTGGAAATCCATTTATGAGTTGCATATTCTTGAATGGATGTTTGATTGATTGTTGAATTGCATATGAACATTTCATATGCATCTGGGTTGTGGAATAGCCTCTTTAGGAGATACCCTATTGAGCGTGGCTCACCCTTTATGGGAACAACATTTCAAGTGTGGGACAAACATCTGTGGATGGCCCTCACATGGGCCCTTGTTAAGACGAAGCTGAAATGTGGCTTTTAAATTATATTTTTGTAATCAATTGAGTAATTTGTAATGAACTCGTAAGGATGTATATAGGGTCGTCTAATGAACTCTTATGGACTAAACTTTGTGTATATGAATGTATGAATGTGTATGGGAAGAAATTGGATGGTTAAAGGTTGAAGATTGAAAAGATTTGGATAAAATATGGGTCCAAGTACCGGTACGACGTTGTTGGATGGCCTAGGTACCGATACGTAGACTTATAAGTACCAGTACTTGGATTCCAGTGGGCTCAGGTACCGGTACTAAGGCTTCAGGTATTGGTATCTCGATGGACAGTGGGCTCAGGTAACGGTACTGGTACCTAAGTGATTAAGTACCAGTACCTAACAAATGGAAGGGACCTGGCAAACAAAAGGCTCAGGTATCGGTACCACGTGTAAGAGATACCGATACCTCTTCCAAAATTTTAAAAAAAATTTAAATATAACTTTGCCTAGCTTTCAGCTCTTGAGCCCTCTTATTGGAATGATGTAATTGGTCGAACGTTAAGTTCTAATTGATGGGGATGGACCTTGAAATTGTCAAATGGCTGATATGTGCACAAGTTATGCGTTTGGGAGTGCTCCGGTACAAGGGAGACTCTGCCCAAACTTTGCATGAGTTATGATCCTAGTAAAGGGGATGAGATAACGTGGCGATGGGTTATGCGACATTCACAGATACTTCCGCGGGTTGATGGGTAATCATTAAGTTAATAAAGGACCCCCGAATCTTGGGGCGTTACTGGTATCAGAGCCTAGGTTCCTGATTACCTTGGACTTGAGGGTAGATCGGGTTAAGCCATTGCATTAATTATGCATTACATGTTATGTACCTTAAATGATACATGTTATGTGCTCTGTGGATGATATGCATGATTCTATGTGTGTGGCAATGGGACACTTGTGTTAGAGAACATAACCTTAGGGGTCGGAAAAGAAAGAATGGAAAAATTTACGGTTTTGGTGTCTACTAGTGGGTGGCACAGCTCCTACTAGTGAGACAAGAAGAAAATATCCAATGTTTTGACTTTGATCCCTACTTTGGGATACTAAGTTAGTGCTCTATTGTTATCTTATGTTTGTGTAGATTAAAGTAGAGGAATGGGACATCAAAATGACTGAGGGGATGGATGAAACAACAATCAACGACCATCGACCTTTGACCAATAAGCCTTCATGGAGGATATAGACACAATGGCGGCTACCTTTGCACAAGCTAGCACCAACGTGGGCCAAGGGGGCTTGAACAACCTTCAACGATTTAAGACACACAAGCCACTAACCTTTATGGGAGGGGCATATCCGATGGTGGCCGACCATTGGTTCCAACAAATAGAAAAGATCTTAGAGGCTACAAAGATCACATCCGATGCCACTAAGATAAGATTAACGACCTTTTAGTTTGAGGGAGAGGCCCATCTATGGTGGAATTGGGCAAAGGCCTCAAAGAACCTTGAGGTAATGACATGTGAAGAGTTCCATAAGCTCTTTATGAACAAGTATTTTCCATTGGCTATTCGGCAAGTGAAAGCTCGGGAATTCTTAGACTTGAAATAAGAAAACATGATGGTGATGGAATACGTGGCCAAGTTCACCGAACTAGCCCATTTTGCCGACGACTATGTGGCCACAAAGTTGGCCAAAGTGAAGAGGTTCGAGGATGGTTTAAAGTTGTCAATTCGGGGAAAGATTGTAGCCTATCGCCTGCAAGACTTAGACTCAATGGTCGAGACGGTCATGGATATTGAGAGAGAGGTGGAAGACACAAGGGGCATTCGATAGGCTGGTGCTAAGGATAAGAATAAAGAGGGTCAATTCTCTTTTTCTAGTCGGGGAAGAAGCAAAAAACAGTTACCCCACAAGGGTATCAAGGGCAGGGCCAAGGCTATCAAGGCCAAGGTCAATCCTCCCAAGGAGGGAGAAATTTCAGGGCCACCTATCAGGCCGGCCAGAGGACTTGTTTCATATGTCACCAACCGGGTCACTTGAAGCTGGATTGTCCTTAGACGTAGGGATCCCAGAGTTATGGTGCGTTTTAGTCCCAGTAATCGGTGGGGCATCCACAGACCTATTTCATTCCTCCATATTCCCCCATGGGCCAAGAAAATTAGTTCCAGTTCTAGGGTGCTACATAGGCCTCTACTATTTCACGTGCGGGGACTCTGCAATCAGGCCAGATGGGGCAAGGTTTGGGTGGGGGCCGATGACAGGGTTTATAGGCCGGGACTTCAGTAACCCAAGGGCGAGTCTATGCCATTACACCTCAGACTAAGCCGGTGGATCAGTCGATGATTCAGGGTACATTCCTACTCTCTCACTTATGGATAAGTGTATTATTTGATTCGGGTGCATCTTACTCTTTCATTTATACATTATGTGTAAAAGATTTGGACTTAGAGGTTGAAACCTTAGAAGAGATATTGCATGTGAGTTCTCCCCTATGGGCTAGGATTTGCATTGATCAGATATATCAAGGGGTGTGAGCTAAAGATCTCAGGGATTATACTCACTGTGGACCTTATGGTCATGGACATGTTGGAATTCCATGTCATCCTCGGGATGGATTGGTTGGCGGCACACTGAGTCGTAATCGATTGTGATCGGAAGAGGGCCACTGCCTATACACCAGAGGGTGTTTGTTTCAAGTTTCATGGTGAAAAATACGATACTTTACCCCAAACCGTGTATGACTGTCATTGGCATGGGCAATTAATGGGTTGGCTTATGGGCCTTACACTTGAGGACGAGGCGAGACAAAAGTTGGGTCTACCTCGGGTGGTTTATGAGTAAGTGGACGTTTTTTCGAACGAGTTACCAAGATTATCTCCACATCGGGATATAGACTTCACCATCGAGTGGCAACCCGGTGCATCCCCTATTTCTATGATACCGCATAGGATGACACCTGCGGAGTTACAAGAACTCAAGGTTCAGATGCAAGAGTTGTTAGATAAGGGTTTCATTATACTGAGTACCTCATCTTGGGGTGCTCTAGTATTATTTGCTAAGAAGAAAGACAAAACCCTTTGACTTTGTGTAGATTATCGGTAGTTGAATCGAGTCACCATCAAGAACAAGTACCCATTGCTACAGATCGATGATCTTTTTGATCAACTGAGAGGGGCACGAGTCTACACCAAGATAGATTTGTGCATGAGATACCATTAATTGAGGATTAAGGAGGCCAATATCCCTAAGACGATTTTCAGGAAGCGATATGGGCACTTCGAGTTTGCTGTTATGCCCTTCGGTTTGACGAATGCCCCTGTGGCATTCATGGATCTCAAGCATATAGTGTTCCAACCCTATTTGGATCAATTCGTCATAGTCTTCGTTGATGACACTCTGATCTACTCCAAGTCTAAGGAGGAGCATAATGGTCACTTGAGGATTGTTCTCTAGACCTTAAGAGACCACTAGTTGTACACCAAGTTCACCAAGTTCACCAAGTGTGAATTTTGGCTGTCAGAGGTGAAATTCTTAGGCCATGTTGTGTCCGATTTGGGTGTGTCAGTGGACCAGGAGAAGGTCGAGGCAATTATGAGTTGGGAGAGGTCGAAGTCAGTCTTCGAGATACGTAGTTTCTTGGGATTGGCAGGATATTATAGGAGGTTCATTAAGGACTTCTCCCGACTATCTGCACCTATGATTAGGTTGACCAGGAAAGAGGTCAGGTTCCATTGGGATGACTTATGTGAGAGGACATTCTAGGAGTTGAAGAAGAGGCTTACTTCAGCTCCTATTTTGATAGTTCTGGAGAGGGGACAGAGGTACACTGTATACTGTGATGCCTAAAAGGACGGACTTGGATGTGTATTGATGCAGTTCGGGAGGGTGGTAGCTTATGGTTCACGGTAGTTGAAGAGCCATGAGCAGAACTACCCAACGCATGACATGGAGTTGGCATCCATTGTCTTTGCCTTGAAGGCTTAGCGCAACTATCTGTATGGAGAGCAGTTTGAGGCCTTTTCGGACTACAAGAGTTTGAAGTACATCTTTACGCAGCGGGATCTCAATATGAGGCAATGTAGCTGGATGAAGTACCTAGAGGACTATGACTTCACTTTGTATTACCATCCCAATAAGGCAAATGTGGTGGTTAATGCACTCAGCCAGAAGTCACGGGGAGTCTTGGCTAGCATAGCTTCTTGGGAATGGCGGATGCTCAAGACTGTAGGACAGTTTTGGCTACACTACATTGTTCAAGCTTAGGACACTTTGGGAAGTTAAGTGGCTATGCCTTCCCTATTGAGTAAGGTGATTGAGTCCCAAGAGCAGGACACAGAGATATTGTCCATCAGGGACCAAGTACAGTCGGGTACAGGTGACGAGGGTTGGGCCATTCCCGCAGATGGTAGTCTTCGATTTAGAGGAAGGGTCATGGTTCCCCAATCTAGGGATTTGAGAAAGGAGATTCTTATGGAGTTTCATTGCTTCCATTTTACTATGCATCTAAGTGGCACGAAGATGTACCATGATCTTCACCGCCAGTACTATTAGAATAGGATGAAGAGACACATCAGAGACTTTGTTAGTAGATGTCTCGCGTGTCAGCAGGTCAAGGCTAAGCACCAGAGACCAGCAAAGTTGCTCTAGCCTTTGGAGGCGGCTAAGTGGAAGTGGGAACACATCAATATGGATTTTGTGACCCACTTACTGTAGACTTCGCGTGGGCATGACGCAGTGGGGGTGTTTGTAGATTGACTTACGAAGTCGGTACACTTTTTGGTTGTATGGATGACCTTCACACTAGAGGAATTTTGTCGATTATACATATGGGAGATAGTTCGGTTGCATGGGGTACCTGTATCTATAGTATCGGATAGGGACTCCAGGTTCACGGCCCATTTTTGGGAAAGTTTCCAACTGGATATGGAGATACAGTTGATGATGAACACAACTTTTCATCCCCAGACGGACGGTCACTCGGAGATGACTATCTAGATTTTGGAGGATATGCTTCGGGCATGCGTCCTTGACCTTAAGGGTAGTTGGAAAAAACACTTATCCTTATTGGAGTTCGCCTACAACAATAGTTAACAAGCGAGCATACAGATGACACCTTATGAGACACTTCATGGGAGGTCATGTCGTTCTCCGGTTTGTTGGACGAAGGTTAGAGAGAGACCATTTATGAGTCCGGATTTGATTAAAGACACCTCGGAGAAGGTCAACTTGATACAGAAGCATCTTCTTACGGCACAGAGTCGGCAGAAAAGCTACTCCGACAGGCGACAAAGACCTATGGAGTTCGAGGTTGGAAATCATGTCTTCTTAAAAGTTATGCCTAAGATGGAAGTGGTTAGATTCGAAAAGCGGGAAAAGCTATCGTCGAGTTATATCGGGCCCTTTGAGATACTCGAGATGATTGATACAGTCGCTTATTGGTTGGTGTTACCGCTAAAACTATCGGGTGTTCACATGGCGTTCCATGTCTCCATGCTCCGGAAGTACACTCCAGAGTGGATTGGGGTGAGCTAGTTGTTGATGTGGTCCGTTCTTATTTGAGGATGGATGTACATTTCTTGTAGTCAAAGAATAACGTATGACTTGTTGCAATTACATGTTGTTATATGTGCATGTGTATTTAATTTCGGGGACGAAATTCCTGTAAGGGGGGAAGAATATCAAAATCCAAAAAATTTAAAATTTTGTTAAAAAAGGTAAAACAATAATTAACCGTTACGGTATGGGTTGAAAATCCGAATTTTTCTAGAACTCGGATGATGAAAATGGACCTAATCATTAGATTCGTCTCTCAAAATCTAGTTATCCAGTTGAATTTCAAGATTGTCGATTTTTTTTGCGTTTTATAATGCGATCGAGCGTCGCGTAACTTAAATAAACATGATCAGGTTTTAATTACGAAACACGAAAAATAATTTAAAATTAATTCAAGTAAAATATATTGAACTTAAAACAAGACGAGATTTAATTGATTCAGGACAAAATTGGATTAAAAAAGATAGGACGTGCGGCTTAATGAGAGCCAAGTATTGGAGAGTATATAAAGGGAGGAAAATCAGATTTCTCCCCCATTTGTGTTGCTGGGTTTTTCGGATAGAGAGAGAGATGGTCATATTGATAGATCTTAGAGACAATAAATATCACAAGTCATGTGTGGATGGTCATGACCAAATTGAATTATCAACTAGGGATATCCATGAATTTGTTTTTCAAGCAATGGTTGATCAAGGAAACCCCCGTTGTTTGGGTGGTGATTATTTTGAAACTGATCTCTCCAGTGAATCTTGGAAGTCTCGGCCTCTAGTTAAATACTTAGGCAATGGTACTTACACAGTTTCCCTCCAAGTCCACCAGGATTTTCCTAGAATTTACAATCTCACTGTAATCCTATTGTTTAGATGCCACCAAGGGTTGAAATTCTCACCTCTTAGATTTGCATTCGACAAAATGCTTTGTATTGTCCCCATTGAATTCCACAAATCATCATTCCAATTACCGATTATAACTCAATTCTAGAAGGCTGATCTCAGTAGAGATGTTTGGTCTGGTCGATGGACTCGACATGCCAAGAACAATAACTGCTCAATTAGTAATGATGGTCGATACAGGTGCCTAGAACCAAACTTCCCATGTCAACTTCCATGGTGTAATGGTTCTTTAGGGTTGCTAGAGAGTAATGGATGGACCTACTCAACACATTGGTCCTTCAAACTATTTGATAGTGAAACGGCTGGGAAGTGTTTGAACAGTCACTGGATTTTTTGGTGGGGGGATTCAAATCATTGTGATACTATTCGTAATATCCTTCATTTCATCTTGAATGTGCCTGAGATCAAGATGGTAACTAAACGGTTTGATATGAACATCACCAACCCGAATAATCCATCCCAAATGGTTCGAATCACCAATATTTTCAATGGCCATCCAAATGATACTGGGAATTATCAGGGGTTGAATACATTGATAGACGAAGATTATATGCCTTGTTTGTCCCTTGCTTAGTTTGCTTGCATGATTTGACTAGTTGTTATACATTCATACCTTCTTGTTATACTATGATTCTACGTCATGATTGTTATAGGTTGACATTGGATTGACATTTGTAGCAAATAAGATAAGAATATGTTGGGTAAATTGATTATGTATCGTGTTTGTTGCATGTTGTTATTGAGTTGACATTTGTGACAAAAAAGGGGAGAATATTTTAAGTACATATGGAAGAAATTGGGGAGATTTATTCTTGACTAGGCTAGATATGTTGTATGCGAACATAGAAAGGGATAGTTTGTTCAAATACTCAGGGGGAGTAAAATTTGAAAACTTGGCATGAAGTCACATTTTTCTTTCTTTATTTTTCTCTTGTTATTTTACTTGTGAACACTAAGGGGGAGAACTTGATTTGTTTCATATTGATAGATCAGTAGGTTCTCAAACATATTGGGCAAGTTAGTTTTTAACATGTTATATATTTGCACTTACATGATATGTACATACTTATGCCTTATGCTTAATTTGGTGCTTTCCATATCTGTGATTATGTTATGTATTTCTCTAACATATGATATTTTTCACGAGATTTTGGTTTGAATGATGATGTGCAAAACTACGATCTTCAAATTTCATCAAAAGAAGTAAATCCTTGTACTAGATAGAGATTTAGGATGTATGCATAAGGGTTGAGATTAGTTTACAATTATTTTGTTCAATGGTTTTGAGTTGTAATCTTAATTTCTAACTTATGTGTTTTATCACGAAATTACCAAAAGGGGAGATTGTTAGATCATATTTGTGATTGACTAATTTTGTAGAATCCATTGTAAAATCTCAACCTATTTTATGGTCATGATGCTATTAAAGTTCAAGATCCGAAAGAGTCATTGAAGGAAGGAGAACAAGCGTCAAAGATACATCATTCAACCTCCGTACGCATCTTCATGTTTAGGACAAATGTAATGACCTAGATACCTAAGATGAACCCTTAGTTAATTTAAATTAGGCGGATTAGGATGAAAATGGAATTGAAAGTAATCCGATTATGACTCCTAGGTTATTTTAAAAGAAAAAATTTTCTAAACCATTTATGAGTTTTGAAAACATAGTTTGAGTCACAATTGGACACCTCTTTTAGTGCGTAAGTGGACAAGTTTTTGCATGCTTTTAGGCTTAAAAACTTGTAGGGACCGATCTATACTCGCTCGTCTTCGCTAGAGCGCTCTCTTTATGACTTAGAGAAGAAAATGGGAAATGGCCAAGAAGGCATCACAGGGCTCACTTTATGAGCTCGCTTGAGCAGTGCCTGCCTTAGTCATGTTTGAAAATGTTTACTTTCACTCCAGCAACAATCGTTTTATGACCGCCCTTCCATCGATCGAGCGGCTGTTCGTAAATCTGAGTTTTTTTATTTACTAAGACTACCCTTATTCCGAACCTATAAATAGAGAAAGCCTTTCCCACATTTAAGTTAAGCCTCCAGAGAGATTTTAAAAGAAAGAAACTCATTCCTTTACCTCGAGATCTTCTACCACAACCTAGATCCCTAGTATCCAAAGGCTACTACTAGTGATTCTATCCATCCTCACAACATGGAGAAGAAGAACTTGTTGGTGGACAAACCCATTGGTGTGTTTATGCCGAGGATTGTTGACGTGCCCATAATCGCTCGAGGCCTAGACGAATTGTGCTGCGTGGAGGTCCAAGTGAAGCTATGCTAGATGTTGAAGAGGGACTTTCGGTGGAGAGACATAGCAAGGAAAGAAGCTTCTAACCATGGTATTGGTTGAGGTATAATTCTTGAGTACTTGCATGTTGGTTTGGAGAGTAGTGGATTAGGCTTTGGTGAACCCCAAGTGGTTTCCCGTGATTTTTCCAAAGATTGGTTTTCTGTGTCAACAAATTCCTTTTGTCTATTATTTATTATTGTACACACTTGCTCTTGTTAGCACGCACGCGTGCTAAATGTTTGATGTTTTGATATTATATTATCCATAGTTGTGCAATTGGGTTTAGGGATTTGGGATCGACATGAGATTGCTTACGAGTGAATTAATTAATCATTAATTTAATCAATTTTCATGTGTGTTAAGGGTTGTGGTGACTGTAGGGGTTCTCACATTCATTGCTTTATATTTGTGAGAAGAGGTTATTATGGTAGACATAAGTTTTAATTTGTAATCAATTTGGGCTAAAATTGAAAAATCAATTCACCCTCTCTAAATATAGTGTCTTGGTCTCCACGTATATAATGATGAGGGAAGATCCACATAGAGTTCCTCTTCCTAAAACAACAACTCATAAGCTCTTGGGGAGAACATTCAATGATAGCCGCCAGACATTTATCGAACCGCACTAATCATCAAGTGAGATGCACCGATGGGTTGCCCTAATGATGACGTGACAAAATGGTTGTTTGTCCTCTCCCACACGTTATATCAATTAATGCTTACAGAGCGAGTCCTCCACGATGAATTAATGTCTGAACACCTTCTTTATCTTGAGGAACGTTGTAACCGAGTGCACAAGCAGTCAATAGGCTAAGGGGTCTCCTCAGTCTGGTGGAATTCCGTCTTATTGTGCTTGGTTTGAGGTAGCTCGGGGGTCACTGGTATAATGAGTGTGGTCCATGTCACCTTATGACTGGAGCATCGCCCACATCCTATAAATTTCCCTCTAACCTTCGGTTTGCTTACGATATGGGCCACGTGGTGTGAGGATGTTGAAGGCTTCCTGCACATGCCACCTATTTGGAGCTATTACACGCATGTTTGCCGCTCTTTTAGAATCTTCATTTAATGCTCTGATTTCTTTGGCAACTTTGGTCTTGGTGGTGGATTATAAATAGAAGTGGGTCTCCAGTTTTTGGGACCTTTTATATTCCTAAATCTTTGAAGCATTTGAAGCGCCCGAGTAGTTCTTTGCAGAAGACAGAGACTGAACGCGAGTTTTTAGCAAGTTCATTCAATCCTTCGCATCCTCTATTAACCCTTTCTTTCTTTTTACTCTTTTCTGCACACCTCCATGGCTAAAACCAATAGATTCGATAGGCCGAGGGTAGTTGATAGGCCCAAGAAGGTCTTAGATGGCTAATTTAGGAAAACCCAAGTAAACGAAGAGGTGATGCCTAGTTTTAGGGCCAAGTATCACATATCGGATATGTATGATTAGCCATCAAAAGTAGTAATTTGTCATCTTTAATTAATGGCTAATTGCATAATGTCTAAACTTATATGTGATAATTTATTGGGTGTTTCTATTTTGACTCTTGTTTTTAGTGTTTAATATATAAAACAATTGAATTGGAGTATTATTTACCATATTTGGTAAAATGGATGATTAAGAAGGAGCAAAGTGGACCCAAGAGAACAAAATGTTATGTTGGAGCAATGGGTCATGAATTGGAGCGAGTTGGATAACCATGGGAGACCCATGCCCATCCCAAAATATTAGAGCACGAAAACCAACAAAAGAAAAAAAACTAGCATCCTCTGGATGCGACTATGGCTATTTGGATGCAATGATTGATATGATTGAGCTTATTCTTTTGACAAAGATAGACTTGGATTTTGAAAAATGGGAAGACCGTTCAGACGCAACTAGAACCGTCTGGACGCAAGCAATGAAGGATGAATTATAGAGAAGTTATTGTGTTTGGACACTTTGGAGACTGTTCGGATTCAATTTGACGATGTGCACAATCACTGTCCAGACACAGGAATAACTATCCAGGTGAGCCTATTGACTTGCAAATTCCAATGACTTTTCACTATCCAGACACTACATGTACTATCCGGACGGGCCGTGAAGACTTGTTCCGTACTTCAACCTATTTTGGATTCTGAATTTAAAATTAAGTCTCCTACTTACCTAGACCTAGACTTTAGTATAAATATCTGCTCTCAGCTATTGAGAGGGGATCCTCTTCATAGCCTTTTTACATTATTTTTAGTTTTTTGAGTTTCACCATGTCTTGTGAGTAATCTCTTTGCACTCATTAGTTAGGGTATGGATTTATGATTGTGATCCAAATATTCATGTTATGCAATTATTTTCCTTTGTTCTTTAATTTTATATTCTTTTATAAATTAAAGATTGATTGAATAATTTTTAGTAAAGTTTTATACTCTGTACAATTATTTGATTATTTATTAATTTGATTGAGTTCTTGGTTTGGATAATACTCTAATTCCCTGCGAGTTTTATAGAACTAGTTCTTTAATTCTTATTTTCTAATTAATTGAATCTGGTGTTTTCAAAGTTATATCTTCCGTTTGAGTACACTCATGTTTGGAATCAACCGATACGAATTGTAATTGCTTAAATATAGATATTTGGTGAGTATAAATAGATCCAGATCCCGAAACTCGAGTCACTTTTCCAATTGATAAATTCCTTTTAATTTTCATGCACTTATTTTACAAACTGATTTCAACCTTACAAATCAATTTTTACTATTCTTTCTTTACCTACTTCTAATTTTATTCAATTCCTGTGGTACGACCTTAAACTTAACCAAGTATTTACTACTTCTTGACTACTTGTATTTGGGTACACCTATTCGGTATCAAGTTTCTTGGCACTGTTGCCAAGGACTAGGAGTCAAATTTAGAAGCTAAAAAAGAAGGAGTTTGCATTCATAAGCTAGCTACTTTGGAGATATCTCTTTTTGGGTAACCTCGCTCCATTATGTAGTTTACTTTTGATTTACTACTACCATTAGAATTTTTTAGGTTTCTTGTTATTTTTGTGTTAGTTTAGTTTTGTAGTCACATTCATCTTATTTCTACTTTGCACGTCTAGTGATGATAACTCAGACTCCAACCAAGTTGAATCCACATTCAAAGAGTTAGTTAGGTCTGTTGGTCCATCTACTTCTTCTAGTCCCAAGTTAGTCACTTTCCCCACCTTTGATCTAAGTAGAACTGGTAGGGATATAGGTGATAGAAACAATAGCTCACAAGAGGTTGACCAGCAGGTCAGAACTCTTAGCGAATACCTACATTTCGTAAGGAGTAGTGTCCCGTCTTGTTTTGTTTTTCCTACTAATGCATCTAATTTCATAGTCAAACCTGACATACTCCAACGTTTACCTCAATTTCATGGCCTTGATTCTGAGAACCCCTATCTACACATGAAGGAATTCGAGGAGGTATGTTGGACTTTTCAAGATAATTTTGAATTAGCCCGATAGAAGCTTTTCCCCTTCTCCCTGAAGGATAAAGCCTAGCAGTGAGTAAATATATTGAAGCCCCACTCCATACTTGATTGGCATGCTTTTCAAGAAATTTTTTCCTCTCCACTGCACTAGTGCACTTAGAAAAGACAAATAATGAATCTTGTTTTAAAAGGCAGAGAGACTTTTTATCAATGTTGAGAGAAATTCAAGGATCTTCTCCATGCTTGCCCTTACCATGGTTTTGAAAATTGAACTTTGGTAGGATTTCTATGATTCTTTCCCTACCTTTTTGTGTTAGTTCGTTGAGATGATGTCTTAGGGAGAGTTCATGGAAAAGGGTCCCAATTTGAGTTTTGAATTTTTTGATACTTTAGCTGAGAGTTCCCCGATATGGGACTCGACCTCACCTAAAAGTCTAGTTACTAGGGCTAACACTTCCCATGGGGGAAAATATGTGCTAAAAGCAGAAGATGACCTTAGGGACAAGATGGCCACCTTGTCTTGAAAGCTTGAGGATTTGGAGATGGGGAAGGTGAATGAAGTCACTCACGCGGTGTTCCATGTCTTTATACTCCGGAAGTACACTCCAAATCCTATACACGTGGTGGATTGGGGTGAGTTGATTATTGATACAGAATGGACCTTCGAGGAGGGACCAGTGCATATCATGGATAGCCGAGATCAGGTTTTGCGCGGTAAGACTGTGAGACTGGTGAAGGTGTTGTGGTAGTACCGTGGTTTGGAGGAAGCAACATGGGAGCGTGAAGACACTATCCGTTCCTATTTGAGGATGAAGGTAAATTTCTTGGAGTCATAGAGTTGCATATGACTTTCTATGTTTACATTTTGTAATATGTGCACGTGTGTGTAATTTCGGGGATGAAATTCCTTTAAGGGAGAAGAATGCATAACCCGAGAAAATTAAAACTTAATAATTAGCTGTTACAATATAGGTTGAAAACTTAAATTTTTCAATAAGCTGTTAATAATCACCGTTGAATTTGTATCGCGAAATTTAGCTACCTAGTCAATTTTCGTTGAATTCTGAGATAGTCGAATTTTTTGCGTTTATGATGCGATCGGGTGTTGCACGACTAAATTATAAGCGATCATATTTTATCAGCGGAACCCAAAAAATAATTTAAATTTGGTTCAATTAAAATATGCTAAACTTCACACGATGCGAGATTTAATTGATTTAGAATAAAATTAGACCAATTAAAATGGAACGTGTGGAGCATTGTGGGCCAAGCATAAAGTTAGTATTTAAGGGGGGGAAAATCAAAATTTTCCCCACTCTTTTGGCCTGCAACTTCCAAGAGATAGATAGATAGAGAGAGAGAAAGAGAGAGAGAGAGAGAAAAGAAAGGAGTTCTTCAAGCTTCTTCATCTTATTTATCTGATCTAAGAAGATCAAACCGTTGGATCGCTTTGGGCCGAGAATTCAAGTTGATTTACTTGACGAGGCCTATGCATCAACACCAACAAAGACTATTTTCTACAATTTTCGAAAATCAAGGGTGTTGGGAGTTAGGCCTTGGCAGAATTTTTCTTGGGCAGTCTTGAAAATTTTCTTTCTTGATTAAGTTCAAGAGGTGAGGGTTTCCTCCTATTTAGGATTACTTTCACTTTCAATTATGTATATGGTATGGGTAAGACTATGTAGAATATTTGCATAGCTACTATATAACTATTGTGATGATTGGGTAATTTGATGAATATGTTATGCTTATATCTACTTGATTTGGCCTTGAATATGTGGGTTATGTGTAATATGTATTGACATGCTATGTGTTTATATTTTGTGCCTTAAAGTTGTTTGATAGAATGCCTATAGATGTTCAAGTGTGTTATTTAAATGGAAAATGATATAACATGCTTAGTGATGTTACAAAATGTTATTATACGCTTCATGATATAATGGACATTTTGGTGTTTATGGAATATTATCATATGCACACATGTCATAGTTAGCATTATGATGAATTGGGAATGACAAATGTACATTACATTACATATGCATGGGTTGCATTACATTCATGGGCATTTGCATGAGTGTGAGTGTGTGGGTGCATGGGTTGGTCAATCACCACATAGTGAATTGATGGGTGGACTCGAGAAGTTTGGATCAATGTCCAATTGAGTCGCACGAAACATTGCATAGAATGAATGTGTCTAGTATAGCAAGAAAAGATAGATTCTCCCACGGATGAAAGACCCGGTTACTTGGTTCACTCACTTGCCCTGTGGTGAAATTCCAGAAAAATGTGTAGGTGTACTCTGAACCTGAGGTGAGAGGCTCTCGAATATCGTGTGGATCTGGTAGTCCCTTGGTTTGATGTTCATAAATTACCTACCCAACAAAAGACACAAGTATTGATAAAATGGTTGTTGGATGCTTAGCATCAATGATGGGGGCTTGGAATGCCCGGGTTATGACATGACATTACATTAACTGTCGTGCATGGAATCCTAGAGTGGGTTAGGAGTTTGTACATGCATTCATGAGCAAATCATTCATGATTGACATGTTTGGCATCATATATATGTTGCTTAAGATATATGTTTGGTGTGTTGATGTGCATTCATATCATATGCATTGGGATTGAGAGGTAGTCTCTATAGGAGATACCTTACTAGGCTTCGACTCACCTCGTGTATGAACATTTTTCAGGTATTGGACAAACTTCCGCTGCAGGCCCTCCCATGGGTCCACTTTGACAATAGAGCTGGCTTGTGGCTCTATATTTTTGGAACTGAAGACCCTTGTATAAAAAGTATCTTTTGGCCTTGTAGATTTTGTAATACAAAAGTTGTATTTTGGTAAAGGATTGTAAGGGTACTCTATATTTTGACATTTAATCTCATTACGAATTGATGTGGTATGAGTTTGTAGGGTTAAATGTTGAAATCTGGGCCTCAGGTACTAGTACCTTAAAAGTACCTAGCTTCCAGTGGGCTCAGGCACCGGTACCTGACTTCCAGAAGGCTCAGGCACCGGTACCTCTTCCCTAAATTTGATTTTTGAACTTTAATGCTTCTAAGCCTTCATATCTTGAGTTATTTTCCTTCAGATGATATGAATGGTTAAATTTAAAGTCTTAGACTTTTGGATGTAGACCTTGTAATTGTCGTATGAATAATGTATACACATGTTATGTATTGGGTAGAGCTCCCCTACAAAGGAGACTCTGCCCGAATTCCATTTTGTTATGATCCCGATGAATGGGGTGTAACAACGTGGTATCGGGTTATACGGTATATACGGATATTTCGCGGGTTGATGGGTGATCAACGAGTTGAGAAATGACCTCCGAATTTTGGGGCGTCAAAATAATCGATTGACTTAAGATGTAGCGTATGATAGTTCTTCAACATGAAAGGGTCAACCATAATGTATTATCATAATATTAGGTTTTATTTAATATAGCACCTACAATGAATAGGATTTTTTTTTATTTCTCTGTGGCCTTACCTTGACATCATGAATAATATTAGGGTTAATCTCAAATTGCACCCCGACAGATCGTCTAAATCTCAATTTGCACCCTCAAAGATAAAAAATATTAATTTGTACCCTCACAGATAGAAATATGTATCAATGCGCACCTCAAGCTAACAACCATTAGTTTATCATCGAAAACTAAATGGATAAATTACACCTAGACCCTTTCATGCTTGTCACTTAACCACCTAGACCCCCCACATTGGAAATATTACACCTACATCCTTTAGAATCCAAATATGACTAAAAATGTTCCCTCAATTGGCATCCAAATAATTCTGTTTAAGTGATGTATTGCATTGGATATAAATAATATTATATAAATACCTGCATTAGATTGGGCATTCAAATGATAAACTTGATTTTGAACTTTAGAGTATAACGAACCCACAAAATAAAGGGTAGTATGAAAATTATAATTTTTTATTATGATAAAATCATATTTTTTAACGATTATATTAACAGTTATCAACGACAAGGGGTTATGTGTTACACGTGCACGAAAGTCAGAAGGTGTAGGAGTAATATTCTAAACGTGAGGGGGTCCAAATGATTAAGTGACAAGCATGAGGGGATCTAGGTGTAATTTATCCATTTAGTTTTAGACGACAAACTAACGGTTGTTAGTTTTTGGTGCGCATTGATACAAATTTCTATCTTTGAGGGTACAAAATGAGATTCGAACGATCTTTTAAGGTCCAATTTATGATTAACCCATAATATTATGTATCAGAGTGGTTGAATTATCAATTTAATATTTTGTGCAATTATATTATTTTGATTTGATATCTATATTACGATATAGTTTGGTAGTTGTCAAAGTGGTCCAACTAGAATGTCTCACAGATATCAAATTACATAATTGATATTTAATATCTATTGCCGAGATATTAAAATAATAGTTTATTTAATGTCATTATTTTGATTTGAGATCTATATTATGATATAGTTCGGTAGTCACCAAAGTGATCCAACTAGAATGACTCATAGATATCAAATTGCATAACTGATTTTAATATTCATTATTGTGATATTAAAATAATCAGTTATGCAACATCATTATTTTGACATAATGCCTATATTATAATATAGATCGATAGCCGCCAAAGTGGCCTAACTAGAATGACTAATAGGTATTAAATCATATAATTGATATTTATTATCCATTACTAAGGTATTAAAATAATGGCTTACAAATTGTAGTTTTTAATCATTTATATATTGGGAATCAGCCCAAAGTTGCACCACCTTTCAAATGATTAATTAACTAGATTAGGATAATTGATATATATTCATAATGGTTGTAGAACGGATGCCCAAATGTGACGAACCTACCTAATTATGAATAGATTATTAATTAGTCCTATTAGATGATAGAGAATCACCATAATACATAAAGTTTTAGTATATCATGATTACTGCCTAAAGGAGGATCACGGTAGAACTATTTATTGTTTATTAGAATATATATTTTATTCTAACTCGTGGTTAAACTTATAGATGACTGAAAGCATTAATGTAGTGAGTCTTTACCTTCTTTTATTGTTAGTGCATGTGTTGTTACATTCGCATATTTTATCTGATTCGATACTTAATTGAATGAATATTTTCAGATTGATGTAAACAAATTCAATTTTACTTACATATTTTGACTACTAGTTTGACACTTAACTGGTATAATTGAATCTAGTAGTTCTAATGAAGAAGACTTTGCACAAAGTCTATAAAGGATGAACAAACTAGACATTATATTTATGAGAATGATAATTATGAATAACATTAAGTTACTACTTTCATAAATGGATAATTTTTATGAATATTATTTAGTTATGCAAGAATGTTATTGAACTATTGATGATGAGTCTTTTATTGGATACTGGTGGTTGAACTTACAATTATGAAATTTACATCCTGATAATTCTACCTATTAAGTTGAAGGCTTTAGGGATAGATGTGTTCTTTTACATAATTTATTTTATGATATTTTTGTCCCTAGGTATGAACCTTTACTGATGTTAAGTAACATGTTAATGTATGTCTATTATGTTTGTTCAAGAAGAAAACAAAATTAAGAACTTAGGGCACTATTCTAAGACCAAGAGCATACTTAGCTATTTAGGCTCATAAAGGAAATAAATAATATGTGGTCATTTATGTAAAAGTTGGGATAATTTTCTTTTAAAATGATTGAAATAAATGAATGATATGATTTGAAATGAAAGATAAACATTAAATCTTTTGTATGTTTCAAATCAAAACTTTAATGAAGTTTCTTTTAGCACATTATGGATTGACTTGAATTTGCTACTACGAATGATTCAAATTTGATGCTAGAGATTTTTCCTAACCTAGAATAGTAAATCATAAATTAATATTCATGGTTAATCACATAATTAAATAATTCACTTTATTCTGATCTTAGGTCGGTGTGATTCAAATTTCAATATTTTCAATATAAAAATCCAATCTCATTGATTACAAGCAAATGTTTATAATAAATGAAGAAATCTCATTGATTTAATTTAACATCGAGTTATGTGAGACAAATTTAAAACTAATTATTTCATTAATAAAGAAATCTCACTAATTCTCTAGAACATAAAATCTTCCTGAATTTTCTACAATCTTTTCAAGGGCTAGTTCTTAAAAATTGAAAATTCCCCAAAATTTTATGCACGCGCAAATCCTGCCCCCTGCACCCACTTTGAATCCGCCTTTGACCAAGCACCTCCGGGAATAGATGAAAAAAGTGGAAATTTTATCAAAACTGCAGAGATACTCTTTTAAGCTATTAAGTCAAAATAAGGTATTTTTGAAGTATTAAGGACATGTCATGAGGGTCTTTTTTGTCTTCTAGGACATTTTAATTTTAACCGAATCTTTCTTTTTAAGGAAAGAGCAATGCTACTTTGATTTAAAATAGTGATTTAATTTGTTGACTTGATCAATCACTCTCATTGATTTAACTGTGAGTCTCAATCTAATCAAATGATTGTGATTAATCAAGTCAGCAATACCTAAGCTGGTGTTAGATAAAACTGGAAACTGAACATTGAAAACTAAATGCTGAATTTTTTAATTCGTTTGATATGAACTAAAATTTAAGTATTGAATTGAATCAAACCGTTTGACAAATATAAAAAAACTAAAGTCTGAAAATTATTATTATTCTAATTTTGACATTCTTTTTAACCATCTCTCCACAACTATTTTATTACCACAACCATTACAATGGTGGTAGTGGTGGTACAATGGCAATGGTGGGAGTGGTGGCGGTGGCACAATGGCAATTACAGTGGCAGCAACATAATGGAGGTAGTGGTGGCGACGACGGCACAATGGTGGTGGTGGTAGATGGTAGGTATTGAAAAGTTTAGAGTGTAAAATGTATTGATGATATATTTGTCCATTATGAGGAATTGATAAAATTCTTACTTGCTAACATTTTAAGCATTAAGTGAAAAGTAGGTGACTTGCTACTTAAAATTTTAGCTTATTTTTAAGAAGTGCTTAAAATATTAAGTGGTATGAGTTTTAAGTTATCAAACGGGTTTAATTCATTAAGTCCTTAAATTATTTAGTTTTAAGCCTTAAGTAGGGTTGTCAAATAACCCCTAATTTGGGAACTTAATCTAGTGACTTAATTCAATATAGCCATTATGATAATGCACAAAACGTGTTTATGCGTAGGGGTGTCAAACGTGTCGAGTTGGGTTATTTCGTGTCAAGTTGATTTCGGGTTTGTGTCGAAAATCTCAAAACCCAAACCTGATATGTTTAATAATCGTGTCGAGATATGTAAATACTAATCTGACCTAACCATTAAACGGGTTACCCAAACCCGACCTATTTGACACGTTTAATAAACATGTCATTTTCGGGTTAACATACATAACATGATTTGTTTAACTTGTTTAGCACACATAACACATACCTATTTAACAAACGTAACCTATTTCCACACCAGTTCGTTACCATTAAATACATCATTCAATTATTCATCCAAAATTTTAATACAAATAACATATCACATCTCATCAATGAAATTAATTAAAATGCATTCAAGTTTCAACCCAAAAATTAAAGTAAGAATTATACTCGTATACTGTCATGATAATGTTAAGAATTATCCTGCCAATTATCATAGTAGAAGTAAGAACTAATAAGTAATATTGTTAAGAACACATCAGTCATATAATAGGCAAACTATACTGTCATAAACGGGTTAAACAGGTCTACAATGAGTTAGATTGGGTTCGTGTTTGAATCATGTCGACCTGTTTAAAATATACAGGTTAATCAGGTCAAAATTGGGTTAACCTGATGTTGACATGAACCAGACATGATTTTTTTCGTGTTTAAGTGTGTTGACCTATTTTAACCCATTAACTCGTTTAATTTCGTGTCCAACCCATTAATTTCATGTTCGGTTCATGTCGTACTAACGTGTCGTGTCGAAAATTGACAGCCCTATTTATGTATCACCTGTCAAGTATTTAATGCAGTAATAAATAATGAGAGTCAACACAAGCAAAACATAATTTAAGTAGTTCGGTCAGGGTCACCTACTCTACTGTAAAGAGATAGGATAACCTGAGTGTTTTATTTCTCAAGGAGTGTAGAGTGCTCTAATGTGAGTGATATATAAGAGATGCCCCCTTGTGTAGGTGGGACTTATAATTTATAGCAGAACTGGCCCAACAGTATGGAAAAAAAAAAGCATGGGCTTTAGGCCTCAAATTTTTTGAAAGCTCTATAATTTTAGATACATCACTAGCCCACAAAAAAATTAAATCTATTAAATTTTAAGCCCTACAAAAAAACCCCAAAAAAATAAATTCAATCAAAATTTTTATTGCAATAATTTGGGCCTATAATCCAATCCATAACATTAAAAACTTAGAAATTAAAAAGAAATAAAAAAATACTCAAAAGTCTATTTACTCCCACCCACCCACTCTCTCTCTCTCTCTCCAGTAAAAAAATAAAAATAAAAGTTGAAATTAAACACTCTTTCTCCCTCTCTGTGGTAAAAAAACAAAAAAAAAAAAGTTGAAATCTCTTTCTCGACAACATTAACAAATCTTTCTTTTGTCTCCCTCTCACATAGAAAATTAAAAGTACATTATTTTTTTAAAAAAAATAATACTAAAAATAAAAAGACATCAATTTAATTTTTCCGCTTTAGGCCTTGAATTGGCTTGAGTCGCCCTTAATTTATAGACGTTTCCTAACAGATTGAGGCGCTATTCTAGTATTAGCTGAGGTAGTTTGGTGGATGTGTTGCCCTTCTCTGAACAGGTGAGACAATTCTATGGAGGTGGTGACGTGCGCGTCCCAAGAAAATCTCTTTGTATGTCAGTTTTGAACTGAGTCTCTCGTGCATGAGCCGGCTGACCTGACTCTCTCTCAAGATGACGCAGTTGACCTAGCTTCCTCCTTCCTACTGTGGGCCTAGCTTGCTTGTGGAATCGGCAAAGCTAAATTTTTTCCAGCATCTCCACCAGATGGCCTCTGATGAACCAACAAAGTGCCTTTGACAAACCGGCATATCGAACAAGCAAGCTAGTATACCAGACGTAGTTATTAGACAGCAATGGTCACAATTCGGCATACCAACCAGTATACCAGACGAGGCTTTGACAAAGTGGACGTTTTGGCTAAAAATCAACATTTTAAATTGGCTTTGTCCTCCACTATAAATAGAGGACTTAAAGGCATTTGTGGGTCTTCTTGCACATGTCAACTTATGAGCTAAAAGGAGATTCTATTCTTTATTGTTGAGTGATTTGAGTTGTTGTAAGCTTTAAGAGATCATTCATTCTTCTTGTCTTCCTCTATTTTGATTTGAGAGAATATTCTAGAGAAGCAAGAGAGAGTGATTATTGTATTCTTCTTGAGTGAGTCTTTTAAGAGACGAATCTTTGTATTGTACTCAAGGAAGAACAAGTGTAAAGGTGTTGGGATCTCACCTATTGAAGAGATTCAAGAAAGAGAAAGGGAACCTCCAAGGAGAAAAAGAAGAGAGGATGCAGGTGTTGCTCCAAAATCTGTTGTGATCGACAGAAATGCCTTAATCGACAAATAGTTCTCAGGCGATTGCTTGTGGATGGGTTCAATTGCCTTGTTTCAGAACTTCTTTGGATGAAATTCAAGAATGAAATACACAGAACAACAAACTAACAGAGAGGAATGCCTTTATTAATTCAATCGAGTGAGTTTCAATTACAGAGGGACTGAATGAACAACATTTGATTACAACACTAACTATTTCCTAAAACTAACTCTAGCACTACTCCTAAATGCCCTGATCGTGGGTCTTGTGTGGGGTTTTGTTATCTTTAACTGCCCTCTTTTCCTCATTTATAGCCACTTCCTTCAATAGTTTCTCCTCTTCATCAATAGTTATCTGGCTTGTAACTTCCAAACGGTTACTTCATTCTTTCAAACATAACATGGGTTAATTATTTCCCACCGTCTTCTCTAGATTCTGACGTGTGGTAAATTTTTAAAGACTTCAAGTTTACTAACCACCTTTGCATCGAATATTCTTATAATTTTATATTTTAAGTCCAAACAATGACCCCTCATTCAATTGGGTTTATTCTTCAATTAAGCCAAATGAATGAATGATCACATTCGTTGCTTCTTTCATAATTCATTTAAGACTCTCCCCAACAATTGATTTGTTCATCTCGAACAAGCACACAAACGGTCAGTAACCATTAAAACCCTTAAAACAACAACTTAAGGAGTCCAAACATTGCATCTGTGCTTGCACTGTTTCTCTTTGCCTCACATCTGATAATCTTTTCTGGCTTACTCTTAAATTTTTGGCCTTTTCTTCATTTTTGATGACGTCCAAACGGAAAATAAATTACTTTACTCCTGCTGGTTCTCCTCCAAGCATGCCTCATGATATTCAATTCTCTGTGAACCTCAAATATGCCATTTGGGATGTAATTGATGACCGAATTCTTATCCCCTCTAAAGATATTGTGGCCAACTTTGCTTTAGGCCCAACCTTCAAATCTACCATGCTCCCGACACTTTCTAAGTGCTACCCTATTTCTCATGGAGAAGTCCTAACACTCCATCATTCCCACCTCCACTGGAGGCATTAGGATCAAGAACTTACCCCTTTGAAAAGTTGGGTCAACCCAGACCAACAATGGTCTAACTGGGTGACCTGAATGGAGGGACATTTCTTTGAAAAATGGAGAGAACAAAGAATCTATGAACAGATCAAGCTCAATACTTGCCCTTTTTACATGAATTGTTGGCTCATAGGTGCAACAAGCTATTTCTGGTCAAAATCTTGCAATGTCATGCTCCTTCATTTGGGCATAATGTCTCCTTCCATTCTTGATGTTGTTCACCTAACAGGGATTCCATCGACTGGTATTGAGGAAACTGCAACCTTAAAACCGAATCGCATCTTGGTGGATATCCCTGCCAATTTTAGTTATTCCAACCATGTCTCTTTCTTTTGTAAGCCAAATTCTGGTCGCCCTTCCTATGAAGAACATGTTGTTTTCCTTCTCCATTGGCTCTGTCGCTTTATTCTTTGTGTTCCCAATCTTCAAATCATAACTGAGTACCATAAAATTGTTATTTTCTTCGTTGATCGCCAAGTTCTAGCTTTAACCCCTTTTGTTTCAGAAGTTCTCTATAAAGGTTTTTTTGACATGGCTGAGAGAGTCATCGACGACCTCTGCGGATGTCCTTTTTGGCTATTCCAGACATGGCTATAAGTCTATTTTCATGAAACTTGGGCCATTGAGTACCTTCCCTTCCCAAAATTTTGTCATATCAATTACGCCAATTATTTTCTTATGTTAGTACCTTCATCACTGCACAAAGACTTTAACTTTTATTTCAAAGCATTCCATGATCTAAAGTTTGCCAGGTATCCTTCCATTTTCCTACCTTTCTCTGAATGGCTTTATTCCTCTCATCGCTTTAGAGTGTTCTTCGATGGCTCCATCGATCTTTCTACAGAGCAAGCAATTTCCTGTCATGGTTTCTGGGGAAGCATTCTTCTTCCTCGTAACCTTCAAGTGGGTGGTTCCATCTATGATTCAAAGTATACTCGTAGTTTTGAATCTTACTCTCCTAGCTAGATAGCCAAACAATTTGGCTTTAACCAAAATATCCATGTGCCTTTCCTGCATCCCCTTATTGATGAACATGCTAACACCACGGTTGGGTTGAGAGATCCTTACCGCTGTCCAGCTTATCTCCTCACCCTACAATAAAGCCTTAAAAAAATGTTGCTTTGAGAACCTGCGTGGGGAACCATTTGTCTCTTCCCTCTTTGTCAATTGCTGGCAGCATACTTCTACCTTGATATTTAATGACCACTTAGATAGTTATATATCTAGGCTAAGTTTTGTCCATTGAAAACCCAATGACCTATCTTTTATGCCTTCGCGATTGCTATATGAACTCAAAGCAACAACTTCTATGTTTTTTCCCTCTAGTTTCTCTTTCACCGCTGAAGGTCACCTTGTTATTGACCCTTTAGTTGACTCTGGCATTGGGAAAGTCCATCTCGAAAGAAAAAACACCAACCAAAATGACCAGGGATCTCCTCTTCCATGCTATCCACACAAATGGCCAGTGAGGCGATAGCGTATGAAACTGGCTCAGCCTCTTCCCCAACTCTTCGAAAGCTTGCTACCACCAGAATTCTTGCCACTACTGAGCCTTCTCCTGATACAGAGACTCTTTCTGACCCACCTTAGGGGAAGGCAAAGCTCAGAAGGATATCGACAAAACTCTTCCTTGCAGATTTTTTTATTTGTTTATCTATTTCTTATATCTTTGTCTATATTTTCGTGTAATGGGCAAACCTTGTGGCCTTTTATTTTGTAAGTTACTTCTCAGGATTAAATGCTCTTTTCTTTTTATATCTCTTGTTTACCTCTAATGGTTATTACCAAAATCCCACATAGTTGGATAATATCTTTTTAAATATCTTCCATTAATGGGTTTCCGATGCCAATCTCCATCCACAGATTGTAAGTTGTAGGCTCCACCTCGTAATATGTTTCCTACCTTTAAAGGTCCTTCCCAAGTGGGGGACCACTTTCCATACTTATTCTCTATCTTTGCTTCCTAGTGGCAAAATGGCTTTCTAGACCAAATCCCCTTCTGAAATGCTTTTGGACTTGAATTTTCTATTATAAGACCTCTCTATCTTCTTTTTCTGTATTTGAATATGATCTAGTGCCTCTAATCGACCTTCTTCCACATCTTCCAATTCAAGGAACATAGCTTGAGAGTACACCTCTGTCGACATGCCCTGGTGCTCAATCACTCTCCTTGATCTTACCGTTATTTCCATAGGTATTACAACATCGTGCCCATACACTAGTTCGAATGGCGTCATACATGTGTTGGTTTTCTTAGAATTCCTATATGCCCACAAAACATTTGGCAATAACTCATGCCACTGCCTCAGATTACCTTCTATAGTCTTTTCTAAGATTAAATTCAATGTTTTGTTAGTCAACTCTACTTGCCCATTAGCCTGAGCATAATAAGGTTATGAATTCAACATTTGTATCCCATGTTCAGACGCAAACTCTGCTATCTTTGTCCCTATAAACATGGTTCCTTGATCAACAGTAATTGTTTGAGGCAACCCAAACCTACAAACAATATATTCCTTAATAAATCTAATTATTGATTGTTGATCCACTGTCTTCATAGGCATTGCTTCTACCCATTTCGTGAAATAATATGTGGCCACTATTATGTAAGAATGTTGTCTCAACGAACTAGGGTGAATCTGGCCAATCAAATCCATTGCCTAGCCTATAAATGGTCATGCTTCATAATTGAATATAATTTGACAACATGAACCCTTTGAATTGGTCCATGCCTTTGACAAGCTTGACAACCCTTAGCATAAGCAATACAATCCTTTCTCATGACTGGCCAGTATTGGCCATACCTATGAATTAACCATCTCATTTTTTCACCTGACTAATGAGATCCACAAATCCGTTATTGAACTTTTGCCATAATTTTCAAAGCATCTAGCTTGCTGACACATAACAACATTAGTCCTTCTGGAGTCCTTCTAAACAATTGCGTCTCTAAAAGGAATAATTTATGGCTCGGTTTCTAATAATCCTTTATGTTTTCTAAGAAGGATCTTGTAAGTATATGATAATAGGAAACCTCCAATCTGTTTCTTCCATCTCAACAACTAAGATTTCCACTGGCCATGCCATTACTGTTGGCAAATGCCTTTTCTGAATTTTGATGACTCTTTTGTTCATTCCTTCTAGAATTTAGAGGCTGCTTGAGCCATTTCATTGGCCTTTCCATTATGAAGCCTCATAACGTATTTAAACTGAACATCCTCAAGTCCTTGTGTGACAGACTGCACTCTCATGATATATTTTTCTAATGCGGGGTGATTGCATTTATACCAACACTGCACTTGTTTAATCACTAACTGTGAATCTCCCATAACCAATAGGCTCTTAATTTTCATATCCAAAGTTTTCTCTAGGCCTAATATTCAAGCCTCATACTCAGCTTGGTTATTCGACAGCACCCACGTATCATCCAATTGATAAGCGAACTGGAACATCTTGCCTTCTGGTGACATCAATACAATCACAACTCTTACTCCTCCTTCGGTCTTGGACCCGTCGAACATTAATTTTCAAGGTGTCGTTTCTACACAGCCTATTTCGAATAGATCTTCTTCAACGAAGATGCCTGAATGGTCTACTAGAAAGTCAGCCAAAACTTGGCCCTTAACTACCTTTTGTGGCACATATTGAAAACAATATTCTGTAAAGACAAGAATCCATTTTCCCATTCTCGCTCTTAATAAGGGTCGTGTGAGCATGTACTTGACTATATCAGTCTGAGCAATGATACACACGGTGAATGGAAGTAAATAATGCCTTAATTTTATTGCTGAGAAGTATAAGGCCAAACACAGTTTCTCTATAGAAAAGTAATTACATTCTACACTGTTAAGTTTTCTACTTAGATAATAAACTGCCTGTTCATGGCGTTGATCATCACCTTGTGCCAAGAGGTTGCCAATGGACTTCTCTCCTACTGAGATATCAAATTTTAATGGCTTGCCTTCCTTTAGTGGCATTAGTACTAGAGGCTTTGCTAGATATTATTTGATTTCCTCGAAAGCCTTCTGATGTACTTCCTCCCATCTAAAATTAGCTTATGATTTAAGCCTTAACAAAGGTGAAAAAGCCACCGTTTTCCTGCAAGGTTTGAAATGAATCTCCTCAGGAAATTGACTTGGCCCCAAAATCTCTATAATTCCTTCTTATTGGCTGGTGGCTGGGCCTCCAAAATAGCATTGGCTTTGCTTTTGTCCACTTTAATTCTTTTTTGATGGACCAAAAAACCCAAGAAATTGCCAGCAGACCAAATGCGCATTTCAAATGATTCATTCTCAATTTGTGCATTCTCATCCTCTAAAAGCCTTCCTCAGTCTCTCCAAATTTGATTCTTGATCATCAGATTTGATAACTACGTCATCGATGTATACTTTCAACAAATTTTCTATCATGTCATGGAAGATAAAGTTCATTGCCTTATGATATGTGACCGTCATATTCTTAATGCCAAAAGGCATCACTACCCATTCATAAGTCCCCAGTGCCCCTAGACACCTAAAGGCAATCTTCTGGACATCCTCTTCTACTATAAATATTTGATTATATCCAGCATGTCCATCCATAAAAGTTAAAATAACATGCCTAGCTACATAATCAATCAAGATGTCTGCCACAGGCATAGGATACTCATCCTTGTGAGTTGCAGTATTCAAGTTTCTGAAATATATACAAACCCTGACTTTCCCAGTTTTCTTTTTTATCACACAGACAATATTAGAAAACCACTCACATATTTGAAAACCCTTATGAATCCTACTTTTAACAAACTCTCAATTTCTTCTTTTACCAACAGCGCTACTTCGATAGTCATTCTTCTCGGTGGCTGCTTATGAGCACGAAAACCCTTTTTAATTGGCAATTTGTGTTCCACCAATAACCTATCTAGACCAGGCATCTCCTCATAACTCCATGCAAAGCAATCCTTGAATTCTTTTAACAATTCAACCAACCTTTACTTGAAATGAGTCTCGAGGGCTACACGACATAGATAGGTTTCTTATTAGTGTTGTCCCCCAAGTTCACCTCTTCTAGTGGATCCTAAACATATGCTTTTATGTCATCCAGATTAGCAAGTACTAACTGAAGATCTTCCAATATTATTTCTTGATTCAGATTTTCTAGGCCTCTTTCTAATTTTCACTCAGCCCAATCGACAGAGGCATCTCCTGCTGCCTTCACCCTTTCTTCCAGTATAAATATAAATAATATAGTTAATGTGGCTTTAATGGCAGCCATCTTTCCATTCCATCTCCCTTTAAAGGCTCTATCCATTGACTTCCTTGATTTCTTTACCTTCAAGCCCTGGCTGCAGGAAACTAGGTTTGGCCATGTAATGGCAAATCTGATGTAAACCTTATTCTGAAACTTCATCAAATTGATCCATGATGAGGCCTTGTCCAAATGAGGTCAAGGCCTTATGATAGAAATGAGCCTCTATACCAAGTGCATTTGCAATGAACGGATTAGCATCTGGTTTGGCTATCTCTTTAGCACATTTGAAGCACATAACCAATGGTTCCTCCTCGTTAGGGCCAAGCCTGCTATGACATAGAATTCTCATCTTGGGAACAATTCTTTCTGTACCAACCACAGAACTGGCAGACCTTTGCTTCCCAGCATGTTGACAGAAACCACATTAACATTCACTTCCTTAGGAAAATGATCTTTTGTCAACTTTAATGGCTTCTTCCTCTTTTGTGGCATACTTGAGAATCTTTTTTTTTTATTATGTCTTGCACTCGATTCCTGAAGGTGATGCAATTTTTAGTTGAATGCCTAAACGAGTTATGCCATTTGCAATACTCCTTTTCCTTCCTATCTTTCTCCAGTGGGATACTATGTCCCTGAGACAGGACTATGAACTGTTGGTTGATCATCTCATCAAACAGAGCCTCAGCCATCGATAGATCAAATGAGTATTGTCTAGAGGTTTGGGGTGTATCCCTCTTAAAAGGATGATTAGATGGCATGTCGATAGGGTCTTCAATCTTTTTCAAGATATCACACGTGATTGGTGACTTCTCTACGATTTGTGCCACATTTATTTCGAATTCTCCATTGAAGTCTTGGAAATAAGTTACAAATAAACTATTTTTCCTTTGTTGCTATTCCCTGAGCAACATTTCATATCTGGTAGCCCTGGTTGAGAGTTTAAAAAGGTCCCTGAACACCATTCCTTCAAATTTCTTTCTTAATTCGAAGTCTAAACCATTTTGAGCCAATTTTACCAGTTCTATCTCAGGCAAGTAAACATGACATTTATTTCTAGCCTTTTTGAATCTATCGATATATTGTTCTGTAGATTCATTTGTCTTTTATCTCAATCAACATAGATTTGCCATTGAAACCTCTGGTTCGTTCCTAAAGAACTGAACATGAAATTGCTCTTCCATCTCTTACCATATCTGAATTGATTAGTAGGCAAATTGATGAACCAGGCAAAAACAGTCTTTGTTAATGACTGTGGGAATAATTTCATTTTCAAATTCTCATTATGTTCAACCTATCCACATTGGAAAGTGAACTTTCTTACATGTTCTATTGTGGATTGACTCCCTGCACTAGAAAAGTTATGGAATTCTAGGATTTTATAACCCCTTGGGAATTCTTCTAATCGACCCGTGGAGGGTAGGATTTTCTAAACATAGGCCTTTCAGTTTCTCTTAGGCTAGGACCATACAATTCTTGAATAATGTCTACCAACCGGTTTCTGTTGAAAACCATATTCTGGTGGTCATTGATGTGTTCAACCTGATCAAAGGGTTGTCCTTGCTCTTGGGTTAAACTTATCTATGAATTCCAATGGAGGCACAACAAACTTCTCACGACCCTTCCTAGGAATTCTAGGGACCATCCTTGGTCCATTCCTTCCCCTAGGATATCTTTCTAGAAAGAAATTTCGAAAAACTTCCACAGTTTCTCCATCGAACATCATGTTGAAATGATTTTGATGTGGGACCTGGCCTTTCATTGATAATTTTGGTGGTGGCCTTTGATTTTCTATAGGGAATACCACAAGACCGGTATTTTCTTCATCCACCACTTGGTTTCTGGTGGCAATATTTGATTTTTGATTAACTGGTCCTAACACTGGTGTTAGGACACTCATCAACTCATGCATTGTATTAAATAATTCTTGTCTAATACCAGAATTGGGTTTGCACAAAGTCTTGCAATTAAGCACTATCCTGGCCATTGGGTTTGCAGATTCCACAGGATGGGTACTCGAACTTGCTTCATGATTACCATCAGGTGTCATTTCCACAGTTTCATTAGTCCCAAATAGAATATTGTCTTGTTTCCTTGTTCTCACCATCTTCCTTGACCCAAGTTAGTAATGTTATCCCACCGGGCGTGCCAAAAGACTGTTGCTCCAAAATCTGTTGCGATCGATAGAAATGTCTCAATCGATAGAAAGTTCTCAGGCGATTGCTTGTGAATGGGTTCAATTGCTTTGTTTAAGGACTTCCTTGGATGAAATTCAAAAATGAAATACACAGAACAATGAACTAACAAAGAGGAATGCCTTTATTAATTCAATCGAGTGAGTTTCAATTACAGAGAGACTGAATGAATAACATTTGATTACAACACTAACTACTTCCTAAAATTAACTCTAGCACTACTCCTAAATGCCCTGATTGTGGGTCTTGTATGGGGTTTGAGTTATCTTTCACTATCCTATTTTCCTCCTTTTATAGCCATTTTCTTTGACGGTTTCTCCTCTTCATCGATAGTTATCTGGCTTGTAACTTTCAGGCAGTTACTTCCTTCTTTCAAACATAACAGGGATTGATTATTTCCTGCCATATTCTCCAGATTCTGACACGTGGCAAATTTTTAAAGACTTCAAGTTTACCAACCACCTTTGCATAGAATGTCCTTATAATTTTATATTTTAAGTCCAAACAGACTTATAAGTTATTTTTTTATGGAATTGTGATTTCTTTTTCCATGAAAGAATACCTTTTCAGTTGGCGTCTATACTTGTTATTTTTTCTCTTTGTAAGTTCCAAAGTTATTTTGAAATTTAAGAAAATAAACAAAATTGGGTAGGTTTCATCCATACTCAACGTTATGAAATAACACAATTACCCCTTGTTGATGTCAAATGTTGCCTCACGTTAAAAGACTTGGTATAATAACTTCTTTATTCTTGGGTTGATTTGAAAAAAAAAAAAAAAAAAACATAGAGGAGAATTCAACTAACAAAAAAGAAAGTCAAATAACAAGGCATCTCCAATCCTTACCTAGAGCCTTACTCATATTTAAATCTGAGTAAAAACAAGCTAAAAACAATCTCTAATCCTTTACTCAAACTCATATCAAATGAAGGGAGACTCGAATTTTTTACTCAAATCAAGTGAATCAAATTTTACTCAAACTCTCATCTACGAACTTTTGGTTGTGTTGTACATGTCTCAATTGCACTCCTACAATGTACTAAAATGGGTCATCAACGTCAATTAGGAATATCTATTGTGTATTATTCACCTTCGATTATTAGATATCTTAAACTTTTGACAAGTACTGTTTTATCGTAAGATTTGCGAATTGTCATTTTAATGAGACACAATTCCTGTCATTAGGGGGAGGAAATTCGCCGCCTGAAGATCGACATTAATTTTCTTGGAATGTACAATCTATGCTTTATTTTGATCCACATACTTCTCAATGTAAAACTGAAATGTAAAGTATCATACATCTTCAGAAAATTGTTAATCAGTTGTCTGATGTATTTACTGATGCAACAAAAGTGGCTTAATCATATATACTAGCCATGAATATTCCAAAAAAGATGGATATTCCAATTAGAAAATATATGACACCAAATCAATTGTCAGTTGCATGCCTAAAGTATGGACGACCCATAGGTTCGGAAGATTTTGAGCCTACCTTGAATAATCCCCTTTTTGTTGGATAGCTTCCAGAGAACTAAAAGTTAATCACATATTACTCCTAAAGAAATTGTTGAATTAGAAAACCAAGATGCACCCATATTTTCTCAAATAAGATCTCCTAAAGAGGAAAAAAAATCCCTAAAGAGACACATACTCTTGAAGAGATGTAGATATCCATGAATAAAGAAATTTCTATTAACTATACATCTGCAAGAGAATTGTGGGATCGCACATAAATGATTATTAGTGATGTATTCTCTTTTTCAGTGGCTACTGAAATCTTAAAAGATGATGATCTCGAACCATGCTCTGTTGATGAGTGTCAATTTAGACATGATTGGCTAAAGTCGAAAGACGCAATCCAATCAAAATTGAATTATCTAGCAAAGTGTGGAGTATCTGGATTTGCAGTCCTAACACCTGATTGCTATATTACAAAGTAACTTTTGATTGCTATATCCTCTAATCATTCTGAGGTACTGACACTTCATGAAGCAAGTTGTGAATGTGTATAACTAAGATCTATATCCATCACATTCGAAGTACATGTAGACTTCCTTCAATTACAGATTCGCTAACAACATTATATGAAGATAATGTTGTTTGTATTGCACAAATCAAAAGAGAATTTATTAAAGATGATAGAACCAAACATATATCACCAAAATTCTTCTATACTCATGAACTTCAGCAGAGTCGTGAAATTAACATAAAATAGATATGATCAAGTGATAATCTTGTAGATGTATTCACTAAAATTTTACCAATATCAACGTTCAAAAGATTGGTATATGACGTCAATTCAATTGATTTTCTTATCGGGAGAGAATCTCATCAGGCTAAGCATCCATATCAAGATATGGGAAAATTTCTCCAAAGTTTTTACTGATAAGATTTTAATGAGGCAAAATTAGTGAGTCAAATACTATCTTAATATATTGGTCATCCAAATAAAAGTGCTGTAAATTTATGAAGGTTGGATGACCACCATTCATTTTCAGCTAAACCCAACTACCCTCATTAACCTTATGTCCCCTTAACCTCTCTATCGACATAATCACTCTTTGTACACTTTGCCTATAAAAAGGCATCCAGATGAATGAAAAAATGTGAAAAAAAAGAGAAAAAAAAAAAAAAGAATAATGTAATCTTGAAGATGCACACCGATATATTAAGTTTTTGAATAACTTATTTTATATATAATTTTGTCTATTATTTTTATTTTATTTTATTAATATTTCGTTAATTTCACAATAAAATGAAGCTAGAATCATCAGGTAGCCATTATTCAAGATCTCTTTTCAATTATTAGGGCAAAGATAAAATTCATCTAGTAAAAGAAGGTTGAGTTTTTCTTTTCTTTTTCGAAAAGTAAGGGTTCGTTTGTTTAGCAGAAGAATGGTATAAAATATAAGAAAGATAAACTTTTTAAAATTTTCATGTGTTTGGTTAGCATGAAAATGAAAATAATAGAAAAAATAATTTTCTTTCATCCTTGAATTTTCTCACAAATAACTAACTTTTTTTTCTTGTAAAAAACACAAGGAAATGCAAGAAAGTTATGAACAGACCCCATGTTTAGTCAAAATTCAGAATTTCGCCCTTCACCAATGCATTACTTGTCAAATGTCCAGTTTCCACCCTATTTCATCAAAATTAAAAGGGTTCGCAAATTGTATCCTGAAAGATCGTTCAAATATCAATTTATACTCTCCAAGATCAAAAATCTCAATTTACACCCTCAAAGATAGAAATTTGTATCAATGCACACACTTAAAACTAACAGCCGTCAGTTTGTTGTCAAAAAGCTACTTCAGTTAATCCCAGTCCGTCCTGTAAATATAACTCGAACTCGAAACCATGGATAAATTATACTTAGAGCCCCTTATACTTGTCACTTAATTATTTGGACCCCCTTATATTTAGAATATTACTCTTACACCTCCTGACATTTATACACGTGTAACACATAATTCTTTGTCGTTGATATTTGTTAATATAACCGTTAAAAAATATGATTTCATCATAATAAAAAATTATAATTTTCATATTATCTTTTATTTTATGGGCCCGTTATACTCTAAAATTCAAAATTAAGCTTACTATTTAAATATCCAATGTAATGCAAGTATTTATATAACATTTTTTATATCCAATACAATATATCACTTGAACATAATTATTTAAATGCCCAATTGGGGAACATTTTGTCATATTTGGATTAACAAGGAATGTAGGTGTAATATTTCAAATGTGAGGAGTTTAGATAATTAAATGACAAGCATGAGAGGGTCTAAGTGTAATTCATCCACTTAATTTTAGACGACAAACTGATGTTAGTTTCAGATGCGTATTGATACAAATTTTTATCTGAGGGTGTAAATTAAAATTTTTGATCTTTGAGGGTACTAATTAAATTTCAAACCATCTTGTGAGGTGCAATTTGAGATTAACCCAAACTAAAAGGATCAACGTGATTTTTACCCAACTTTTCATTTTTTTTCCCTTTGGTTTTCTAGGGTAGGAGAAAGGGCAGTTAGACATTGAGAACATGTCATTTAAGAAAAAAAAGTTAATAGCACTTTTAATCTCTAAAATATGCTCATTTTTTTTAATTTGTTCCTCATTGTATTAATTTTATCAATTTAATCTCTAAAATTTTAATTTGTGTCACTTTAGTCCCAAATCAAACAATTCGTT
The DNA here is from genome assembly GCA_951799425.1 of Ilex aquifolium. NCBI lineage: Eukaryota > Viridiplantae > Streptophyta > Magnoliopsida > Aquifoliales > Aquifoliaceae > Ilex > Ilex aquifolium. The sequence goes on along the minus strand of OX637391.1, from coordinate 40,104,665 downwards.
AAATTTTTTGATGAAAATGATCACATGTCATTCTTTCATATGATATCACGTGTATAACATGTAATCATTCTGTCAAAAATTTAACAATCCATCTACATAGGAACTCAAATAAAATACTTTAAAGACCAAACTGACAAAATTGATATTTTAGGAACCAAACTAACAAAATGTGTATATTTTAAGGACTAAAATTGTTATTAACCCCTTAAAAACCAAGATACAAAGAGAAGAATGCTGAGCATCAACCCTAACTTAGCATATCTTCAAGGTATCTTAAAAGTGAATCCAATAGAAGGACCAGAAGGGAATGTTACAAACCATGAACCAAAACTTTTAATAAGAATGAATATTGATCCAAGTTTGGAAATTTCAATAAGAAGGAACTGCTCTTTTTATATTCTGAATTATGACATTGCACAAGCATAGCATCCTCCTACCGAGTTACTGGGTCACCCAACAATTATTGTGGTTAATCATTGCTACGAAACACCATAGATGGTAGACATTCCTTGTATCGAGCATGAAACGAGACATGCATCTTATAGCAAGAATATGGGTTACAAGGTCAAGATACTTGCGAAGAGATGATACAGGTCAGTTTCCAAATGTCAAAAAACGGAAGAGATACAAGGATAGTGTTAATAGTTCATTTCTAATTCATTAAAGAACAGAATAAACGCCAAAATTCTTAAACTAATCATCTATCACAATGTAGAGGCATCCTATCACCTTATAATTTACATATAAGGCATAGAAAAGCAAAACACTATTCTGAATTAGGCATTATAAATCTACTCAGGTCTAATGTGCGGACTTAAGACATCAGTAAAATGCAAGTTCCTCGAGTTTGATCATACAGCAGAGTTAAGATCAGCAAATTGTACTCTTAATTTCATATGTAGACTTCACCTCAATCAGCTTCAAGTTCAGTTCCAAACTTGTCCAATCTTTCAGCATCATCTTCCAAATTCCGGACCAAAGCATGGTTGACAGATCCATCATCCTCACTAGCATGTACTTGCCTACCATCAAACCTAAATTGCACGTAGAATTATCAGAATCATAATTGCATGTAGGTGTTACTACAGTCTACATGGAATAAAATCCTCTGTTGAAGTCATAGTCCATTGTTGGAAAAAAATGAAAACGTACACATAATTTAAGAGCTATTCAAATGCTCTAACAAGATAACCCAATAGATGCGACTGCAAAATGAAGGCATTATCTAATGTGATTTCGGGTGATCAAAATAAATCCCTCTATGTTGACAGGAGTGTCGATGCTTCCCTGCTTCCCCCCCCCAAAAAAAAAAAAACCCAAATTTAAATAAAAAATTATGCTTTTTTTTTTCCCACAATCCATGCATAGTTATTTTACTTGAGAAATATAATTCCATCTCACATATTTCATCTACATGATTCCTTGAATGATGAATGTTCTTTTCTATGATTATAGATGATGTTAAACTAGAAGTTATCTACTAATGGCCGATGGCAGTTCAAAAATGTAACACCTGTGTGATTAAAAATCTGCCCTTAAATTGAAGGTTAAAAAAACTGAAAGCAACGCTGTCACTCCTGCTATCTTGATAATTAAACACAGATAGTATAACAAAAACCGTTAGTAAGGGGCTGATAAACTGCAGTTATTTCTATTTAAAAGACATCCCAACACCTCAAGGCTACACAATGTTTACTGTTCAATTTATTTTAGTAATCATTATGTCAGCACTGTTCTGTCTCGAATGAACAAAAACATCTTATAATTCTAGATGAGGAAAAATGTTACCATCGCCCATTCATCAACTCTATGCACTTTTGAGCATCCTTCCTATCGCTAAATCTGACCAAGACAACACCCTGTGGGTGATTCTCACACACCTGCACGGTGAAAACAAGGAAAAAATTAGGCAAAGGCATCTATTCTTATAATGCAATGGGCATAAAAGAGCTAACATTGAAGAGAGAGAGAGAGAGAGTATATAATAATAATTGATGGACAGCATTTTAGGACCTCTATAATAACCGAAAATAGGGAAAGATGACCATCCAAAAAAAGGGGGCAAAAATGCAAAACCTAATGTAAAAACTAAACAAGCCCAAGGATGGAAGGGACTAGAGAGAAAAAAATAATTTTGGAATGTGCTACTTATGTGCATAATTTTGCTCAGCCCATTTTTTTTACCAAAAGTACTAATATTTTTTTTTTTTTTGGATCAGAAAACAAAATATTTTATTGATTTAAATGAGATACATGAGAGAGAAAAGAGGTGAACAAGTTATCCAAACCTAAATTAGTCACAAATTACGAACAAACAAAGAGAAAAAAAATGAAAAACGGTCTCGGTGTCGCGACGTGGTATTGGCCATTACGCTCAAAACACTATATAGAAGGCCCAAAAAATTATGAAATTTTTTGAAAATTGTAAACATCATCATCTATGAATCATATCTAATATCCATATCCCTAAAATACACACTATTTAACAGATTAAACAGTGAAAATGAATTATAAGGTCGCTACCGAAAATAAATTAAGAATCAAATATCACAAAATTGTTAAGCTTTAAATATATGCTAGGGTTTATGGCACTTTTGGTCCTTAAAAGTACATATTTTTTGTCATTTTGGTCCTCATTGTTCTAATTTTGTCAATTTGGTCCCTAAAATATAAAATTTGTGTTTAAATGGTCCTTCACCCAACGTACTGTTAACTTCCTTGACGGAAATTATCACGTGTCCTTCACGTGACACTGCCCGAAGGGTATTTGGTGGAAACAAAAAGTGGGGGGGTCAATCGAAGAGTCAAAGCTTTTCTATTTGCTCTCCCAAATCGACGTGAAGGAAGTGAGGATGAATAGGATTTCAGTTGTTCAACTTTGCTCTCCCGGTGGAAACAAAAAGTGGGGGGGTCAATCGAAGAGTCAAAGCTTTTCTATTTGCTCTCCCAAATCGACGTGAAGGAAGTGAGGATGAATAGGATTTCAGTTGTTCAACTTTGCTCTCCCGGATGAAGTAGAACAAATTAAACATTCTCTAGTGATTCCTCTCCCAAAGATCGTTGTTCATCATATCAAAAATTAGGTTTAGATCTGTCATATTGTGAGGATGGATGGTAAGTGGTTCAAGTGTTTTTGGTTTGTATCTATTATTTACATTTGTTTAATGCACCTGAAAACAATGTTTTAAAGTGAATGCTTTGTTGGTTGTCATTTTATAATGGATAGCTGGGACCCATATGCATTATGTGTTCCCTTATCTGAGACAAATGTGTCTTTGTTTCATAGCATTAGTATAGAATTTCAATTTTAAAATTATGTGGTCCTAAACTTGATACTGTACTCTATTTTGTGACAGATTCTGATGCTTTCACAATAAAGATGCATCATGGTGGTGAATTTAAGGAAACACCAATTAAGGTATATGAAGGTGGTAAGGTTGATATAGTTAATTTGGATGATATGGCTGAAAATTTAGGTTACGCAGCGTGTGTGGTTTTTATTACAAAGTCCTTCAGAAAGATATGGAATTGGGGTTGGTACACAAAGTCTGATAGTGAAGTTATGGGAATGATTGATTGTCTACCAACGAATAGGGTTGCTGGAATGTATCTAGTCCACCTAGATGGTATACCACCGGGAAGTCAGGTTGTCGGTGGTAATCCACACCAGGGGAAGACAGTCTTGACCGAGTCAGGTTCTGAATGTGTCTGAACCTGAGTTATCATCAGATTCAAGTGATTATGAATATTTAATGGATGAGTATGGCATGTGTGATGACGATGATGAATTGTATGAGAATAACATAGATGTAGAATGGGGTGGGGTTAGAAATAAAACAGAAGGTCAGAAAAGGGTTGAGGTTAGAAACATTACACAAGGCCTGGAAAGGGTTGAATGAACTTTTAATGTGACTGATGATGAGCATTATGAGGATATTGACTCAAGAGTAAGGATCCTCAGTTGATTTGGAAAGTTTGGATAGTTCACCTGAAGATGATACTGAGAAACCAAAAAAACAAAAGTTCAAGCATTTCACGCCTGAAACGGACATGAGGAATCCCGAGTTCAGATTGGGCATGTGTTTAACTCACTAGTTGAGTTGAAGGTTGCAATTAGAGAGTATGAGGTTAAAAATCAAAGAAATGTTAAGTTGGTTAAGAAAGATAGAAAAAGGGTTAAGAGTTACTTGTAAGGAAGGTTGTCAGTGGTTGTTATATGCTTCACAAATATGTGGTAAGGTAAGATTACAAGTGAAGACTTTTATTAGGCGTGCAACTTGGGCGGGCTAACCCAAAAAAATTAGGGCTTGGGCTAGGGTTTTTAATACTTGGGTTGGGCTTAGGTCAAAAAACTCCAACCCGCATTCAATTTGGGCGGGCCTCGGGTTGAGCCATCGAGTTCAACCCGAATTAATACTACATAAATACAATTTTATCCTAGGGTTAATCTCAAGGCTGCACCTCCCTCAGGCCTCTGGACCCTCACTCACTCTTAGTCTCTCTCACTCTCACTCTCAGATCGCGCCTCCTCCCTCTCTCAGCCTCCTACGCTTCGTCAGAGTCTCAGCCCTCAGCAGTCAGCCCTCTCAGCCTCCTTCGTCTTCGTCAAAGTCTCAGCCTCCTTCGTCTTCGCCTCTCTCTCTCAGAGTCTCAACCCTCTCTCAGCCTCCTTCGTCATCTCAGGTCAGATCTCATCTCAGATCAAAAACTCAGATTTCATCTCATAGCAGATCTACTATCTATGCCTCTCCCATCATCGATCTCAGATCAGGTAAGCAATTTTCATTTTTATTTTCACATTTTCAGAGTTAATTTTTTCAGAGTTAATTTTTTCTGAGTTAATTTTCAGAGTTTATTTTCACTCTCAGATGCAATTTTCTACGCCTCTTTTCCAACTTGCTATGACATTAAACTTTTTGTCCTCTTTTGTCAAAACAGAAAGTTTCATAATAACATGGAAACTTGAACGATGCATTTTTTGGAGCTTGATCCTTTAATGTTTTTAACTTGGAGCTTGATTCTTAACTTGTGAAAAAAAGACTTTTAATGTCACTAAAGACTTTTGATCCTTTAATGTTTAACAAGTCTTTCAAGTGTGATAAGACTTTTGATCCTTTTTTTCACAGTCAAACGATGCATTAAGAATTTCTTTGAAAGTATATCATCTAAAATAGAAGGTCAAACTTCAGTCTAAATTTTTTTTTTTAGATTTTGTTCAAATCTAATATTTCACTTTTAGCTGCATAAATTGATCATTTTTCTGTTCTTTGATTTTATGGCACAGTAAATCAATACATGTCACTAATGGGGGAAACAGAGACAAATGTTGAATCACTGGCTAATCTTACATCTGAGCCTGCTTCTGCCAACCCTGATTAGAGGAACTCGGTAAGTCCCAAACGCCAAAAAACTTATGTTGAAAAATCTGATGTTTGCCTTGATTTCACAAAAATTAAAAAAGAAGATGGGTCAAAACCTGATCAAGTACAATGCAACCATTGCAAAAAGACGTTTCATTATGCTAGTTCACAAGGAACTAGTACGATTCGGCGACACTTATTCAAATGTCCGAAATGTGAAAAGAATAAAGACCCTACTCAAACATTGATTAACTTTTCATCTGCAAGTAGTCCTACTAGTAATATTAGTAATTGAAAATTTGACCAAGAAGCTGACCGGAAAGAGGTTGCTCAAATGATAATTACTGATGAAATGCCTTTTAGTGTTGTGGAGAAAGAAGGTTTTAAAAGGGTTCTTAATGTATTGCAACCAAAAGGCGTTTCATTAGTAATTACCATTCGAGCAACCTCTTGGGATTAAGGTACTTTCTTGGGATTAAGGTTTTTAAATTAGATAAAGGCATCTTTATCTCCCAAAGAAAATAAGTTTTGACCTACTCCAAGGAACATGCATGTTGGTATATAAACCTACAGATTCTCCGATTGGGTAGTAATGTTGGTGATATTGTAGATAAAGAGAGGTACTAGAGATTAGTAAGTAGATCGATATATCTGTCTTATACTTCACCGGATATTGCTTATACAGTGGGGGTTATAAGACAATTCATGCATGATCCTCAAACCTCTCATGTGGAAGTTGTTTACCATATTTTGAGGTATCTCAAATAAGCTCTTATGAGGGGAATATTGTCGCATGACGAAGTAAAAAGCAAGCTCAGTGATAGAAGATCCACTTCGAGCTATTGCACCTTTGATAGGAGGAAATATTGTTACATGACGAAGTAAAAAACAAGCAGTGGAAACATGGTATACTGCAGAGACTGAATACAGAGTAATGACCTATGGTGTTTGTGAGCATATGTGGTTCCAAATTTTCCTAGATGAGCTCGAAATTCGTGATGATGCACCTGTAAGGTTGTATTGTGATAATAAGGCAGTTATCAACATTGCACACAATCCAATGCAACATTATAGGACTAAACATGTCGAGATTGATCGACACTTCATCAAAGAGAAGCTGGACAAGGGTCTGATTTGCATGCCCATTTTGAAATCAGAAAATCAGTTGGCCAATGTTTTCACAAAGGGGCTTAATGGCAAGCTTTTTAATCCTATTCATTGCAAGTTGGGCATGAAAGATATTTATCCACCAACTTGAAGGGGAGTGTTACGTTGCATTATATTAAGACGTATTTCCAGCTTAAAGCTAATTTTGGTATTTTGTGGATATATATAAATTGGGATTTAGCTATGCAACCCTAACGCACTATTTTCTTCTAATCTCTTCTCTCCTCTCTTAGTCTTCTCTTCTCTTCCCTAACCCTAATTAGTTTAGAATCTAACTCTAACCAACAATGACAGTGACATGCAGTCGTGCAGAGTAAAATGAACCTCTACAAAAAAAAAAGAAGATTGCTTTTCCCTAATGTGTATCCTCCACTAGCAAGTGTCAACCTTAGAAATCTCCTTACTTTGAACTCCAGTATTTTCCTATTAAGTTTACTAGGTAACAAGCTCTTGCTCGTGGATTTTAGAGAGTTTCTAAGCCTTCTATTCATAGGGTTCAGCCATGATATGAAGGATTTTACACAGCACACCAGTCTTCATATTATCATTGATTGGTTTACAGAAATCATATTGCTCCTGTGAAAACCTACATGCAAGCATGCATCAAAACAAAAGAACTTGAATCTCTGCACAGTGAGACAGAGAGGAGAGCGTTGAGGGGGGCCCAATTAATGTTGAAAACGGTTACATACCTTGAGTAAATCCACTGGACCAATCTTCAAACATTCCTCTTTAACTTCTGCCTCTAATTCAGTACACAAATTCTCGTCGGTCTGTGAAATAAGAAAGAATGTTAACTTAAGAGAATCCATGGTCAAAAAAGATTCTGTAAAACAACAATTGGTATAATTGGAGGCCCAGCAGATTATATCCATCATAGATTATGTTGGATTCAATTTTTCCCAGCCTACTATCACTATCATAATTCGATAAAACTTTAAAAACTTCAATAGAAATCATGTCTGTTCATATGTTCACCAATCTATTTCTTTTGGATATCTTGAACCTTAGCTCTTAGCAGGAATTTTTACGAGTTAATTCAACCACTTTCAATTATTAAATCACCTAATATCCAAACCAAACATATCCTTGAAGTATCTGAAAAGAATAAAAGGAAAATGCTTCTACATCTTGAAGAAATCCAAGGATTTATAGTCATGCTCATGAACGTGCAAAAATTTTTTTGCTGACACACTATACCAAAACTTAAATGACGAAACAACATTACATACCAAGCTAGAGCACAATAAGCCTTTGCATGAATTGTATAGCTTTTTGCATATTCCTCTCTTATTTTCTTGTCTTTATTTGGGTGCAAGCCACATAAAAGGGGGAGGGTTAGGGGCTGGGAAGGAGCTAGTAGCATTACCCTCATTTCTGCGGGGGAGAACATATAACGAAGAACAACAGTAGCTGGTATCAACAACTTCGCATCATCACGGCCACCTAAACCATAAAAGGAAAAGAAATTGTCAAGGATTTGGTTCAGCATTTCCACCCCTATCTGCGTAATGCTGGAAAGTGTAAAAACATATAAAATATCTTCCGCCCTCTATATCTCTGTAATGCTCTTCTTCTTTGTTTGAGGACTAACAATGGCAGTAATGGGTATACATACATAAAAATCCTGTACTTATATCATGAAATGAGCAAATTATCATTCAAGAAAAAGGACCAAGATAATGCAATTATCCAGACTACAAAATGCAATTAACAATTTGCTGAACTTGCAAAACCACAACGAAACTAGCTTAGAAAATCAATGCCTAAACTAGTTGACGTATTTGACCTACTGAAGTTCCTCTCAACACCTCTTTGTAAAAGATAAACCCTCCCCATATTCAATTGCCATAAGTTTGATTCCCATAGCTGAAAAGAGTATACTAGAATGTACCACTTTCCATATTTGGTGTAGTAGTTGCACTTCAGTTCTGAAGCTTAGAATCCATAGGCTGGGAATTAGACATGTTACGTGTTGTAAATTGGTGATTGCATGAAAGATGCTCATGAGCGATAAAGCAACCGGACACTATTTTAAAACACGATCAACATTCTCCTTGCTCCTCCTACACATAGAGTACACTACCAAGGAAGAGAAAATGAGGGGTCCCCCTTTGAAGTATTAAGTGTCTTTTGAGCAACAATACATGACAAAACTTGACTTTAAGAGGCACCTTGGCTTTCCAAATTATCTAAAGGTGGACCAAACTGGGAAAGCTAGGATCATCAACCAATGTCTCATAATGATTTACAAGAAAATTCTCCCGAACATACCATCCTCTTCTATCGAAAATTAACCATCTTGAGTATGACTCCCACGGTCCCACCAACTGGTGAAGTAGCTGAAAGCTTATTAACAACCTCCCTATCGTCACCGATGGTGGTCATATAGTTGCCCCATATAAATTGGACTTTTTGGATTCATTTTGTTATTTGATGCTCAAATGTAAAAAAAAAATAAAAAATCTATAATTCCATCAATCCAGTCATAAGTTATCAACTTATATCAATTTTACAGTTGCAACCCATTCAGCATCATTCTGCAACATGTACACTTATTTAATAGGGGTGTCAATTTGTGTCGTGTCATGTCGTGTGACCCGTGTGTCGGTATATTCATATCGTGTCATTGTTATTCGTATTGTGTTCGTGTCAAGACCCACGAAAAAAAAATCTATTTAGTGTGTTCTAATTGTCAAATATTAATTTAGACCATTTATTATGTGTATTTAATAAGCGTGTCAATTTTAGAATCGTGTCGTGTCGAGTTTGTGTCAGATTCGTGTTGATAGGTCATAGTTAACACCCCTACTTATTAACATGTCATAAATGAAATAACTAGCTAGGCAATGATATGGCCAAAGCCTTTTCATGCTTAAACAACAATCATTTCAAGAAAGTACTAGTTTCATAAATTGGGTAAATCAGAGTGTGTCTCCTCAACTGTGGTTTCGATCTCACTTTGCCCCTTAACAATGGAGTTTCTCACACTGAACACTCAACTATGTGAATTAAATTCACATTGACCCAAAACCAACTGTTCATTATGTTATGCACAAAAAAAGTCCAACTGTGTAGTAGAATACACGCTTCCAATGTCTGTACATTTGAGATAGGAAACCAACATATAATGTTTACAAGAAGGGAAAGTAGAAAAGAGAAGAAGGATTCCTCTGAAATTACAAATTACAAAATACAAAAGTATATCAAAGTGGAAAACTACATCATCTTATATCAATCTCACACAGCACCAATTATCCTTTATCAAAAATATAGGAATCCCTTGAAAGACTCTTGAAGTTGAAGCCCAGAGAAATGGCAAAAATAAGATTGTCCCATCATCCTTCCCATGATAGCTCCTTAACATCAAAGATCATGCCATTCATTTCCAACCAAACCACCAACATCATTGCCAAAACCGCACATCTCCATAAGATCTTAGCTCTCTTGCTTGTGCCAACACCTCACAAATCAATTATGAAGACTATTCACAACACTCTGGATTCACCCCGGGGACTCCCACAAGCATCTACAATCTATTCCACAATTTTTGTAACATCCAGGAAATGTAAGAACAAATTATCCATAGACTCCAACGTTTGCACTTATGCGAAACCAATAACCAAAATTGGAGGTGCAATATGAGAAAACGAGATAGTTGAAAGGCAAACGGAGATTAGCGCATAGTTTAGGGGGACTATAATCAGCCCTCATTAATTTGACATTTTTAGAAATTTTCTATTTACACCAAAACTGAAATTGGGCAGCAGAAGAAAAGGGGTTTCTGGGGCTACCTATGGCTTGTTTTTTTCTAGCCTAAGACTTGGCAAAAGTAAAGGAATGTACAGTTTGTCAGAATTTAGAAAGAGAGTTTGAGGGTTAAAATCCGGGCAAAAAAGAGTGTCTGGCTTGTTTTTTTCTGGCCTAAGACTTGGCAAAAGTAAAGGAATGTACGGTTTGTCAGAATTTAGAAAGAGAGTTTGAGGGTTAAAATCCGGGCAAAAAAGAGTCTGGGGCAATCCCAGGTAACATTGTACTGTGATCAGTAACCATGAGCAGTACACTGCTAATTCTTGTATAAACCAATAATCAAAAAGAGTCGGTGAGAAGAAGAGAGAAGAGCAAGAAGAGTGTATGGCTAAGAAGAAGAAGAGAGTGATTAGGGTTCCCTCCTTTGTAATCTATTTTGTATTCAAGGTGCAATATAAAGACATAAATACTCTAGAATGTATTCAGGGTGCAATTTAGAGACATAAATACCCGACACAGATATAGAACTAAATAAAAGATATATTTCAACATGCCCCCTCAAGCTGGTGTAAAAACATCACAGATATAGAACTAAATATCCTATCTTGCTTAGGATATTATGAAAAACTTTGTTTGCAACTCCTTTGCCCAGATGTCTACAAAAGTCCAAATCAAGCTAGCAGCAACTTCTCTATTGGAGTATCAACACTTTCCAACCAACCGCTGATATTTCCCCAGTCAACCCAAGCACCTTCAGTTTCTTCCTCAAACTTGAGATTTTGTTGTATTGGAGTATCAATGGCTTCATACCCATGCATACATGTCTTTATACAAACATCCAGAACCAAGGATCAAAATTTTGTTTCGGAGTATTGTTTTTGTCACCTATAAAATAGAAACATTTTGATATGTTTTAGAAACGTTTCGACCGTTTCGAAAACATAATGATAAAAATAAAAATTTTAAGAATTATTTTTTCAAAACATTGGTCGAAATATACCAAAGTATCTTAAAACATCTTAAAACATTTCAAAACAATTGAGGAAATACATTGAAATATTATAAAATATTTCGCAAGATTATGAAATACCTCGAAGTATTAGAATTTCAATTCCATCACTGATTCGTTTCGGTCTCCTTGGAAATGGAAACGTTTCAGACATTTCAATCGCTTCGGAATGAAATTTTGATCCATGTCCAGAACATAATATTTCTATGAAAAAATAAAAGATGCCTCTTGGATATAGGAACTTCAATACCTAAAGATACTTAAGTGTACTCGATCTTTTACCGCAAATTCATTAGCAATATAAGCCTTCAACCACTGTATTCCTTTAAATCATCTCCAGTTATAAGTCTTATGGCAATAGCATCAACATACGCAGTAAGGATAGTTAGCTTACCTTCACATGGATGAAAAATAAAGATAAGTTACCCTGGCTCTGTTTACAGCCCCAAACGAGCATAGCCCGTGGAAACCTCCCTAACCATGCTCTACTAGATTGTTTTAACCCATACAATGCCTTTTTTCACCTACAAAACTTACCATTAAGAAAAAGTATTCTTCACATCCATTTTTAGAACGGACCAGCCAGAACTAGAAGCTAAACGAGTAGAACAAGATGGAATTCAACTTTGCCACTAAGGCAAATGTCCCTTGATAGTTGATCCCATAAATCTAAGTAAACATTTTGTGAAATGTTTTCAAACATGAAAAGAGTGACCAAACATACATAAGTTGTCCCAGAAATATCATTAGTAAACTTCCAAACCAATAGTTGAAATTTGAGTATTACTAGTTGAAATTTGAAACCCTAAATCCTCAATTCCTAGTTTTCGAATTTTTTACCCTAAATCCCCAAATTTTGAACCCCGCCTCTCGCACTCTTCTAGACATCTCTTTCTCCCCATCAATAATGAGCAATAGTGTTGAAGCAGTGGCTCGACACTGGCCTTAATGAAGCAGTGGCGTCGAAACGTAAATTGGCCCAAATCTGACCAAATTTTGCCTCTACTCAGAGGCAAAGTTATAGTAGTTCGGAGTCGGAAATTATAGAAAATCACTTATCATTTTTTTGATAGTGGGAAGGCATTTGCTTCCATTTGACAATAAACACCAAGATTAGGAATTTTTAGTTATATGGATTGAGGAAAGTAGGGATGAGAACATAAGTTAAAAAGTATCCCTGCACTAGTAGCATGATCACTCCGGATGGTATTCCCAATTTTTTTGCCCTTTCTTTTTGTAAGGCATCACCCATGACAGAAATCCACCCCAGATCTAGTACAAGAGAAAAGACGGGAAAATAGAGCTGTAAATAACATTAAACTAACTAAGATACATCAACCAAGAGCTGTTAATATTTCCATCTAGCTACACGCTGCCTTCCAGTCAAGATTAAAAAGAGAGACGGCCCCATCTTCAAACTTTTTTGATGTAGATGACCAAAGGGTAGCCAAAAACTTGATTCTTTCCCATTGGAACTCCACATATTCTTTCCTGTCTTCAAAACTCTGTTATAGCTTTCCAATCATATTTCCCAACGAGTTTTTTTTTTCCAGTTAGTCATATCCCCCAAAGAGTTGTCATAACCACACATTCCCATTAAATGGATGTCTTGTCCCTTTTTCCAAACACACCATGATTTGTTTCAAATAAAGAGAGACAATCACTGGGAATTACCCAACTCAAATGAAACTGACGTAGAATAAAAGACAAGATTTCGAGCAAACATGGTCAATGCCATTTGAAAGGGGCCGATTATTTTCTAATTAAGTCAATCAAAAAAAATTTAGGAGATTTTTATTTATTTCCTAATTTAATTAGGAAGTGGTTTAATTTTATTTCCTCTATTAATTAGGATTTATTATATCTGATTTTCTCATTTTATCTAATTTCCTAGTTTGACTAGAGCTCTACGATTATAAATAGTCAATCATGTAACCTATTGAGTAGCTTTTGATGATTTGAAATAATATTACATAGAAAGTTTTTTTTATCTTTTCCCAATTAATTTGATATTCTTACAAATCAACAAAGTTATTGAATAACTTTAGCCTAATATTATTGCGATAACCAACAAGTCTAAGGTTATCTTGTTATCCCGGGTCCATTCCATTGCGCTCCCTTGCATCACAAACTCAATAAGAACTTGTAACATAGCTTCAATGCCATGGGGAAATGGAGAAATAAATGAGCCACACATTTATTGTTGGTGTTACACATTACACACCATTAGGGGCAAAGACAAGTAGTTGGACTTCTCCTTTGTAACACATCACAAGTATCGATCTTTCCATGGCTACAGTCCAAGCAAAAACCTACACCTTAACCGATACTCTATCCTTCCAAATCATCTTATGGGCTTCGAAAATTGAAAGAAATGTGTCATCAATCATTTTTTCGAAGTAAGATTTGCAAGTAAAGACACCGAATGAATCAAGGATCCAAAATCTCTTATCTCCCACCCTAGAAGTAAACAAGAATGATGGACTAAAGACAAGGTGGAGGAAAGCTCCACCACTTGTCTATTATTCAGGGTTAAAATTCCAGCCCCCTGATAGGACGATACACAATAAATGCTTGCAATGGAACCCTCTTTAGACCTAGAGAATCTAAATAAATGAGGAAACAAAGACTCAACTAAGGAATCTCCCTTCCATGTATCTTTCCAAAATCAAATTCTCTCACCATTGCCCACAGTCACCCTAATATGCTCCATGAAACCTTCTAAAACTTGTGAAATAGTTTTGCAAGGACATTGAGGAGAACCTCTAGCCACCGCATTCGAGTCCCAACCATTGAGATGAATTCCACATTTACTCTTGAAAACATCATGCCACGAGGAGTTTTGTTCAACTGGGAATCTCCACAATCATTTTTCTACCAAGGCATGTTCCTTCTTACCAAATTCTCAACACTCAGACCCCTCCACAAAAAGTTCTAATCATTTTCTCAACTTCAAGAGCTGTTTTCCTACGATTCTAAAAAGGGATTAAAAAAAATATATGGAAATACTAGTCATAATCGATTGAACTACGGTAAGTCTTTCAACCGTTGATAAACAAGCCCTCTTCCACCCTTCCAATCTCTTTTGACCTTTTTCTACAACAGGGTTCCAAGAACTCAAAAGACCGGGGATTCCCCAAAGTTACCTCCAAGTACTTCAAAGGTCACTCTCCCACCTGACAACCTATCCCACTTGAAATCCTCCCTTACTTAAAAAATTTCCTAACACTTATATCAAATCATTCTTAACAATCTCCCAATAATCTTGAAATACCGTCATTGAAAAACCATCCGGCCCCGGAGCCTTATCCCTATTACATCCAAAGATTGCACCCTTCACTGCACTCTAAGATTGCACTCTTCACTCTCAAAGGGTCTTTCCAACGAACATGCCTTTTGATCACTAATGGGACTCCAATCTAGACCCAACACCCTCAGCCTCACAATTCCCTCATAAGAATACAACTTTTTGAAAAAGCATAAAATCTCTATTTCAATCCTCCCATCCTCCTCAATTGCGCCATCCATTTCCAATTTTCCAATGAGGTTCTCTTTCCTTTTCCCATTTACCACCCAATGAAACAACTTAAGAGTTATTGTATCCTTCTTTTACCCATTTGATTTTTGCCTTATGTCTCCAAGTCCAAGATATTTCTTCTTTAAGGATTTCTTCCTCAAATTTGTTTATAAGAGTACTCCTTTCCTTTCTCAATTCCTCATTAAATCCCCTTTCACATTCAATCCAGTCCAACTCCTCAATTCAAGTACATATTTTATTCTTGTCAACTCTAATGTCCCCAAAAGCCCCTATATTCCACAACTTCACCTCTTTCTTAATATAGTCCAATTTCTTCATAAACTTGATACCCTCCCCCCATTCACAACACACCATTCCACCATGCACCAAAACTTCTTCTAAACAAGTTATGTTCTAGCCACATGTTTTTAGACATGAAAGGAACTGGTCCCCACCTAACCGTACTCGAATCTAGTAGCATCTTGCCTCACATTAGGGAAACACTCCTCCCACTCCAAAGAGAACAAAAATTTGGCCAATCTGCATCACACCAAATTCCTCCTAAAATTTGACCAAGTAATCAATTATAATCGATTCATTTCCATAATTAATTCATTAAAATCTCTCATGTTTCTAGTTATCTTACCCCTATTCATATTTTCAGGCACAAATCTAGTAACATTGAAATCAACCACAAACACCACCTAGAACCACATAATCCATACAATCTTGCTAACTTATCCCAAAAATTCCTCCTATGTCTTGACACTAGGTCCATAAATACCTAATAACCACCAATCCATCCCATCTTTCATTTCAAAATGTACTGATTAAGAGAAAACCCCTATTACTGTCTCTAGTACTGACACACACCTAGCATCCCATATAATAGCAATACCATATAATAACAATACAACCACCAAGCTGTCCTCACAAATGCAAACAACTCATTCCTTAAATCTCATACCTCTTGTACTGCTAACCAATCTATAACTTAACATTTCTTTTTTTGTTTCTTGAAATAACACAGTTACCTGGATCATTATTTTAACACCTCCATAATTGTTTCCTTTTTTCCTTACACCCCAATCTTCATTAAAATTATTTTCAACCTCATTTTCTTTCTTGAAAAAATTGTCATCACAATTAATTCCTAATTCAAGATTTTTTAATTCCCTTAAACCAAAAAAAAAATTAAAAAATCCCTAAACCCATCATATATTTAATTCCATCCCTTTTTATGTTCTTCCTACCCCTCCCTTTTAATGGCACCAAAGAAACAAAAACTCCTTCCCTCCAACAAACTTTAAATTAGTCTGCAAAACACCCTTCTCTATCCTTTCTAAAAGTTCCTCAAGTACTACATCTACCATACCCCTTCCTAACTCCAATTGATTTCCATCTTGCCCACAAACCAAACTCCCTGTGGCATTATTGTTATCAAAATGTACCAATTCCATTCTAATCCCTTGAGCCGAAGGTTGATCCAATGAGCAATTAGGGTTCAGCCCATTACCCTCAGAAAGGCAATTCCCAAGGAAAAGAAATCTCATTTGCAGACAAAGGTGTAGAGCAATTAGGAAGAGAATAAGGAGAAAAACCCAAAAATCCCCTCCCCATAACACCAACCCCAGGCTCCTCCCACTCATTTGCAAGTTTCTGAATCTCTCCAGAACAGATGAACTTTCAAGCCCATAAAAAAAACAAAGAAGAATTTAGACCACATCTAGACTGTAACCCGCCAGTACATACTTTACGGTGTTTCATGTCAGATCCAATTTTTGACTTATCAAAGAGCTCCCCAATTCCAATAATAGTCTCAACAATTTTTGGATCACCATCAGAATTCTCCAATTCCTTATAATAATTATCATCTGTAGAGTTTTTTACTTCAATATCTAAACCAAGGCCCCCCTCATCTCCATCATCCACCTATGCAACCTTTACAAGAGAATTATTGCTGGCTTCCAAAAGCTCTCATTCATCATTTGGTCACAGACGTCAATCTCTCACTTCGTTCGATTCAGACCCCAAATCTCCAAGTTCCAGAGAAATTCCATGTTGTAATCTTTCCCACTTCTTCGATCTTGCATCTTATCCTTCCGGATCCACTCAAAATCATGAGCACTTTCATTTTTCATTTTTAGCTCACAGTCAGTCACTACCCTAGATCTAGTAGAGTCCCCTTCCATCGATCTTTCGTTAATTCCAAACCTTGAGTTAGTGCCATTCACAAGTGGATCATTTAGCCCAACATAAACCATTCCTTTTTTAAAACTATACTCCCTTAAATTTGAAGGCCCACTTCTCCTTTGCCTCTTAACTTCTAGAATTGGGCTCCTAGGATTCTTGCCTTCAAGTCCACCGATTTTACCATTTAGCCTAGGCTCCTTGTTCAAGCAAAGAACACCGCCTAGCAGTGTTGTTAGAACTGGACCGGACCGGAGAACCGAAGGCTAAACCGGTCCGATTTCTGAATTGGACAGCCTGTGCAATTAAAACATCAAAAAACTACAAATCCGGCCGACTTTTGGCAAAACCAGTGAACCGAATGGTTCGAATGCCATTTGTTATTAAAAAAAAAACGAAAAATCCCCAATTTTTCACTAAATTAGTAGTTCTCCAGCACCAACTATCCAGCTTTCATCGAAACACAACGGCTCAAGATGCCAGATCTGTTAGTTTTCGTCCTCAACCTTCCTTCTCGGCTTTCGTTCTCAGCTTTCGGTCTCAGCTACTCCACTCGATCTCTCTCCTTCAGTGACCGTAAGCTCCACTCTCTCACTCTCTCCTTCCAGTACAGCATACTTTGTTTGAAAGTTGTACTTAGTTTCTTCTTTTCTGGTCTTCTTCGTGTACAACATACCTCCACTCAGCGATTTGACCTTTCTATATAAAAACAAACATTTAATTTCTTTGTTTTATAGCAAATTATATGCATTGTGTATATTTTTTTGTATTCTTTTAGTTAAATTATTATGTATTAAATTTTTTTTATTTTTTTATTATTCAACCAATCTGACCAGTTAACCCAACGATTAAACCACTGAACCATTGATCCAGTCATTCTGTCGGTTTGATGTCCAGTCCGATTCTGATAATACTCCACCCTGGTCCAGATCCACCCTTTTTTAACATCCATCAACTTTGCATTCTTCTCATTTGTACCCATTTTAAAATTCAAATCCTTCTTAAATGCATCATTATCTCAAGCCTTGTCGGTATTAATTCTTGTTCCAGATTGATTAAACTTGACTCCTATTTTCCATTAAACTTTTTTTATTTCCTTTCCAGAGTTACGGTTTCACCGTACAACAACACTTGCCCATTTGCCACATGTCTTAGCAAACCTAAGCCTATCATCTTCAACATCAGGTCTAGTGCATAGAATTTCTATCCTACCTGTTTCAAACACTCTTCTTCTGCCATGTCCACCTCTCCCTCACCCTCACCTTAAAAACATTTCCGTCCAATTCAAGGCTTAACAAAGATGGAACAAGCCCTAAAATTGGCTTATCCACTCTAATCTTTGCTTCGATTAGATTTCACATGCTCACTATGTCATAATCTACTTCTAGAAATCCCCCACATCAATCCCCTATCTTCTAAAACACCTCTAATTACCATAGATGAAATGGAAAGCATCTATAGCTATCCATCCTCGAAAGAAAGATACCTTATTGTGCACAACTTTGGCATTCAGAGTCAACTTACGCAACCTCCCCATAACAAGTCCTTCTAAACAGTATCTCTCAAATTTGCACATTTTATCACACATCTCATCACTTTCACAGAAGAAAATAGCTCTTTCAGGTTGGAAAGGCATCATCTTAAAATTACTCTTCCAAAACTTAGCCAATACCTTAAGTATGTCACGTCAGGAATCAAAACCTTACACAGACGACTACTCTACTCCAATTATTTATATCAGCCACATTCATGTTTCCATCCTAAGCAACCCATAGATAGACCGAGAAATTCGAAGTTGTTGCTTTGTTCTAGAGTTCTCTGGATGCTGCTTTTTGCATAACCATAGTCTCTATTTACCGCATCAGTTACATTGTAACTAGGCCTCCCAAAAAAGTAACTATTGCCAATACAAACCTTCAAAATCAAATTTCCTAGCTTCCACTATCCATTTCCTTCAAAGCCTCAAGGAACCATCAAGCAGCTTGATTTTCCATTCCATGTTTTCTTGGAAATACTCAAAAAGGTGCCTCTATTATTTTTTATCACCTCCACCCAGCTCACAAATGAATTGTCTCTATACTTATTGAAGAAAGTCTCAGAGGATGTTACAACCTCTTCATAGACTATCCCAGTCATTTAGCACATTCACCAGGTAATTCAATGTCAAACTTGACCATTCAGCTTCTTTCAGTTATACAGACATTCATACCAGTGAAACACATCCACACTTCAACCAGAAAGCTTTTGCTTTCGATTGGAATCTCAAACATTGTAGAAGAATGACTTATTATCGAAGCCCAAGCACCCGAAAAAAAAGGAGTAGGAGATCAATAAAAGAAAAGAAGGAAAGAGAAACCAGTACGTCAATTGGTCAAATTTGTGAAATGAGAAACATGTAGTATAGGGATACAATTGCAGTGCATGATGGGAGGAGGGAAAGGAGTAGAACTATAGAAGAGTCAGCATTGTACCAATCAAAACTCCATATAAATCACAATATTTTGATAGAGAAAATTGAGAATCAAGTGAGATATGTAGTCACATAGATGTTCTTCTCCTAAAAGTTCAAAGAGGAAGGGGTAAACCTAATTTGACCAAACTCCAAATGGGTCTGCATGTTGTTTTCGCTAGAATTTTTGTTGCAATTCAAATTTCGTTCCTTTTGATCCTACACTGGTTCATTTTGCTCAATTGTTTCTGTAAAGAGAGTTTGCATCCCACAACGAATAATTAGGATCAGCTAAGGTTGATTTATATACTTGAGGAGCTACTCCACTCATTGATAATTAGTTTTAAATTAGATGATCTAACATAGCATCAGAACTAGACGTTGACTCGTTAGTGTGCCATGTCCCTTACCCATTTGATTTTTTTCGGTATACATGGTTATTTGTTTGTTTGTTAGCCCCACACGCGAGCTCGGATCCCACATAAGGGAAGGTGTAAAGAGAGCTTTTATCTTACATGGAATAATTAGAACCACCCAACGTCGATTTATAGACTTGAGGAGCTACTTCCCTCATTGCCAGTTGGTTTTGTGTTAGATGCTATAACAGTTTCATTTCTCTTGGTGGTAACACATAGCGAACACAGGAAATCTTAGGCCAATTCTTGAACAGAACAGATGTGGGGGAGAAGAGAGAGAAAGAGAGAGATACTTGCAAGTTTGGTCCATTTGGGGGAGGGGACTCAATTTTTAGCTGACGGGTACAGGACTAGGTGTGGATCTAGGCATGGATCCAAATCTATCTTCGTTTACTCAACTATGAT
Organism: Ilex aquifolium; assembly: GCA_951799425.1. Lineage (NCBI taxonomy): Eukaryota > Viridiplantae > Streptophyta > Magnoliopsida > Aquifoliales > Aquifoliaceae > Ilex > Ilex aquifolium. The sequence continues at coordinate 40,084,402 of OX637391.1, read as the reverse complement.
TAATTACATGATGGTCAAGTAGTCTTTATGCTGAAAATGTTAATGACATCCAATGATTGGGGCCTCCTTGTCATTCTTTCAATCTGAGGGGTGTCTGCATAGTCACGTCAAATCTTATGAACTAAGAAGCATGGACACTGATATGGACACTGATATGGACACGCCGACACGACATTTTTTTAAAAAGTTGGACACGGATACGTTAGGGACACGCTACAAAAAAAATATATTTTATATATAACATTATATAATTTATTGCAAATATAGTGATAATGATATACAATTCATAAAATATTTTATGATAAGAAAATCTAATATCTTGTCATCTGTGTGAATTTTTAAACTAAAGCATCCTCATAATACTTAATAATTCATCAATTTTTTTTTGTAGACAATATATACCTAATATATAATTTAAATAATTGCTCTCATTTTCTCAATTCCTCTTTTTAAAAATTTTATGCATATTTTGTTTTTATTATTATATTTGAAGTACAACTTTAACATGTTTAGTGTTAGTAATTATATATTCTCAAATTTTTAAACTTTGTTAATCACATTTCAACACATGTCTATTGTTTACCAGTAGACACGTTCTAAAGAAGTGTCGGACATGTGTCTGAAATTAAAAATTTATCATTTAATTATGGACACGGATAAAAGAGTATCGGACACATGTCCAAGAGTGTCGGTGTCCGACACGGATACGTCATCTTCTCGAGAGTGCCCGTGTTTCAGATCATGAAGTCCATTCCATTTTAGTAGTAAAGAAATCCTAGTTTGTTGGAGCAGACCTCTACATCTTGCTCTTTTTTTTTATTTGACAGTTCAAAAAATGTTATGGAAGGTACATTTGTACAGCGGTGACCAAAAGAATTTATTTCACTTTCTAAAGATAATTTATTTTCCCTGCAAGTATTCTAACAAGAAGTTGCAACATGTTGCAAAACTAATCTGTAGAATTTTGTCTTTCTACAAATGAGAAACAGAGTTTTGTTTCCTTGCGAATGTAAACCTATAATCAGAACGAACATCAAAAGCAAAGAAACTACAAAGATATGTTTCTTCCAAATAGGCAAAACTGGCAGCCGTGCATGCACAATCACACATCTCGCTAGAACACCAGAGGGAACATCAAATATAAGTACATACATACACCGCACTATGTCCCAAAAATGTTTGAGAAATAAGATTAAGACTCAAGAATACATTAATCTGTATGGAGAAGACAAGATCACTCTTGCTAAAAATGAACAGGAATGCATTCTAGAAAGGTGAAGTTCCTATTTCATACCAACAAAAGCATTTTTGGACAGGAGATAACGTACCCCAGCCAAGTATCTTCTGTTCAACCTTCTGAAGTTTCTTCTTCTTTCTCTTATCCACTTGTCTGGTTATAAATTTATCCCCTGGGAAGGGTAACAAAAACTCATCAATAAAATATCATAGGTTTCTAGAAAAGCTAGAATCATCTTGTATCCATCATCGAATGTAAGTGTTCCAATGAAAAGCATGGCAGTGCACACAGTTTACCTTTCTGCTCAAACTTAGCTTGAGTAACTGACATAGGAATCTTGCCACCAGGCCGTAGAGGTGTCCCATCCAGAATTTGCAAGGCCAGAGGAACTGAAGGTTCCTAATACAGAGTAAACATAACAAAACCTTATAAAGAAGACACAACAATATTACATGTCACATTAACAACCACACCAATGGAAAAAGTACCTTCAAATATGACACAAGTGCATCACCCTTCTTCCTTCCCGTCTCTTTGTCAACATAGATCTTCACACGAGGCTTTTTGGTTTCAGGGTCCTAGAAGTTTAAAAAAGGTAAAACTTATTAGGTTCACTATTCAGTGTATAGCTAGAAACAAGATGTGCAGACATCACTGATACACGAAAAAAATAGCAAAGGTAGTTACAATTAAAAAGAAGCCAAGAAGAATATACTGAAGGAAGTCTGTAAATTGTCATCCTAGCACCTCACATCCTACAAAGCAACACGGAGTGATGGTTTTTTTGAGATAACCGAGTAGAGCTACAGGCAAAAGGTGCCTTCAAAGTGCTTAAAAATCATGCTGGCAAAATAGAAAAGCACTCATCCAATTAAAGCAATGCTAAACTTCACATGATTCATGGACATTACTCAAATACATGTTACTATGTCCACCCTATGACTTACATGCTTCAATAGTGCTTTTCTGAGAATATGAGTTTTGATTGGTCTATAATTGCATGTGTACAATGTTTAATGTCTCCAAGCTTTTTGCAGTCAGCGTTGATTTGCACATTTAGAGCTTTTCTATTTCTATGTTCTTAATTCATACGAAAATTTGCTAGCAATTAACTTGTAATTGGCCTCTATTTTTCAGAGGCTGGCAGCATTTATTTTTCTACATCCGCTAATTAACATATTTTAAGCAGGTTTCAATTGTAATGTTCTGCCTACCTCTTTGGTTCTCATTTAATGACTGCTATTTTGATACCTTAATGATAATGTTTGGAAGATAGTTTGTCAAATAAACAGTGAAATTAAAGGTTATCAATCTATAACTTGATTGTATGTACATAAAAGACATTGTTTATAGTACTCATAATGAAGTCATCATGGGAAGTTGTAAATTTTTTTTAAAGGGTTGTAATTAGCCTCTTTTTTCTTGTTTTGTATTTGTATATATGACATATGTAAAACTTAGAATATCAAATATCTTTTCATAAGAGACATTTGAATGTATTGATTAATACTCAGAAGATAGTAAAGATATACAATAGAAAAGGTAGACAAGTCAGCATTGCATCCCAAAATAAAAGCTCACTAAAAATCACACAAAGCATTCCACCCTGCCAAAATGTCAAAAGAGATCAGTTCCTTTAAAGTCCTCGGTGACTGAAGTTGCAGAAGATGCTAAGTAATATATCCCCCCCCCCCCCCCCCCCGCGAAAAGTTTCAAGAACAAAATACCCGGGTGCATGCATGTAGGACGGTCTACAACTACATAAGCTAACAGACTACGACTACAAGCCAAGCCATAAACAATGATCCAGCTCCTTTTATCCAATCACTCATAAGACAGATTAAAATTATCAAACATAGTAAGAGGTGAGTCTAAATCCGAGGTATCTGCATCTTCCAGAATTCTTCAAAATCCAAAAGTCCCAAGAAAATAAATAGGCACTAAGACAAATCATATAAGCAATAAAAACACGATAAGGACGAGGAAACAGTATGATAATGCAGACAGTCCAAGCCAAACATCCTCACAAAACCTAGCTCCCACCTAGTTACCAACAACATATTTGATCGTTTGAATGGAACGAGGCAACCCATGGGAAAAGAATTTTCATGAACAACGAAAGCTTCCTCTTTCAACCTCATTACATTGGCATGATCCATATTTGCTCCTGATAATGAAATGCCACAGTGGATTTTCTTCCAAAGTAAATCTCCACAATCTTTTTCAATTAAAGCTAACCTTTTGTGTCAACAACTTACGTAATGAAAGACCGCCTACCAACTGACCACAAGTTTCTTCTGTCCCTCACCATTACCTTTCCTTAGGAAATTCCTTATCATCATTTCAATCCTGATTCCTAACTTCATGGGCACCTTAATATGCGATAGGAAATAAGTGGAGAATACTAGTCAACACTGACTGACTGATGTTAATCTTCCCCTTTTTGAGATGAATGCCCTCTTCCACCCATTCAGTTTCTCCCTCACTTTTTCATTAACTGGATCTCATAAGTCAAATAAGGTGGGTTACCACCCAAAGGAATACCTAAATACTTCAAAGGCCATTTCTCCACAGAGCATCCTAAGACCTTAGCCAACCTAACGATCTTATCTGGTTGAGAATTAATACCCACAATTGAGCTTTTCTCTAAGCTAACCTACAACCCTAACACTACACGATACAAATCCACAACTTTTTTGAAATTTATGAATTTTTCCTCATCCCCCAAAGAAAAGAATATGATATCATCTGCAAATAACGGGAAAAACCCTCGTGCTCCTTAATAAAATTAACTTTGACACCTAAAGTGGACTTGGCAGGGCCAAAAGAATATAAGAAGCTAATAATTAGGATGGAGGAAGGATAACTTTGTTGGTTCACATTAAATCAACAACCACTTTCAATGAGTTGTTTTCTATTTACTGGAAGATTTTTTCTCTTTGGTTAGAAATCCAAAAAAAAAATATGAAGTGAAATTTGCTTTTTAACAAATAATTAATTGTGTGCAATTCGAACCACTAAATTGACTTGTACAATTCCAATTTTAGGCTCCATCACGTGCCATCAAGCAACCCCTAGTGCTTCACTAATAAATTCCACAATAGAATCCATACCCGTTTGTACTATTAGGTATTTTCACGGAAAGCTGGAATTTCCAGAGGGTAAGCTAAACAATCTAAATTGTCTGGCATAGATGTGTGAATAACTTTTACTCTTGTTCAAGCATCCAACATATGTCTGGAAGTGTACAAGTAGATATACATTTATCTACAAGATTTCTAGTTTTTCTATAACTTCTTTTTCAAAAGGGTCCACTTATTCCTTATAACTCCACAGCATTCGCTTATCTTCTCTAAAATTTTATTAAATAACAAGTAAGCATGTGCATGATGCATCAAAGAATGGGGCAAAGTGAGTAATAAGACCAAAAAATGTAGTATTAAGCAATTACATATCACTGCCATAACATCCAATGTGTTGTTTTCTAAAAGATCTATGCTTGCAGCTTATTCATATTAGGCAACAGATATTAAAATCTACTTAAGCATGTACACTACAATAACTCAAAAATGATTTATGTGAAAATAAGTGCCGAGAGCATGCTCCTCATGTCATAGTAAGTTCAGACACGTGAATTATGACTTAAAAATTCAACTAATTTCTGCTGAGTAAAAGAAAAATTGAAATAGTAAACTTGTTACCTCCTTTATTATCCCACACTTGGAAAATACTCCCACCAGCTGCATGGTATTCCTATATTAGAGTCATGCAATGACAAATAATAGGGTATTCGCAAATAAAAGGATCCATATGCAATATCTTGACATGCATGCAACATGAATCACAGTACGAACCCCTTGAAATATCGAAATCAAAAGAACAATAACACATAACTTGCCTCATCAAACGTAACATCATCTGGCAACCCAGTCACATAAACATGCGTATTAACTTTTAATTCAAACCAACTATCAGGAGGTTTATTAGGTTCCTGTAAATGAATCAGAAGAAAAAGTATGAGAAGAATTGAATAAAGAAAAGAATTATCATGACATATAATAAGAATGCATTTCCAAGTAAGCAACTACAAAGTCCTGTATTACCATCGAAAGAAAAATCAAACTGTGTGATAATTATATTGGTATAATAACAACAACAGCCACGATTTCTGAAAATTTTTAGCATCAAAAAAGAAGCAAAACAACTCAGCACAACCTTTAGCCTAAAAATTGAAAAGAAATCCCGCCGACAAACAAAGTGTATCTAATAAGCTAAACCATAAAAAATAGAAATAAGAAAAGAAAAGAAGAAAACCTGTTTCTCAGCAGATTTATCAGGTGACTTTCTCTTAGCATCACGCTTTGCTTCCACAACTTTACTGGTATCATTGACCTCTTCCTTTACAGAGACATCGTCATCTTTCACTGTTGAAAAAAGTTCCTCTTCTTGCAAAAAAATCATCTCCTCCACTGCATATTGCTCATTTGTTGTAGTTGGGTTCTCCTATCATAAAATCCAATTAGCCAATACTATATTTGAATTCCGAAAAGGTGTCCTTTCATGCATATATAGAAAAGAACATAAAAAAACAACTTAAGTATACATGAAAAAAGCACTGTAGACAGTAAAACACCATTCGCATTGATGGAATAAATTAAGAAACCTCAAATGATATCATATGATGCACTCTCTCCATATGTATGGGTATTGCCCATAAAGTGCTTAGTTAAATGAGGAGCCAAAGCATTAGCCACAGGCTGATTTTTCAAATGCTATTATCGTACGTTTTCCAGTTAATAGAGTACACAAAACTCCACATGCTTCACATGAAAATCTGAGCATTTTATCTTAACACTCCTTATTTAAGAAAAAAGAAAGAAAGAATGGAAAAAGGGTAGAGACTTTCCAAGCAGAAGTAAGGACCAAGATCCAAAAGGAAAATTCCACCCAAAAAAAAAAAAATTGATTGGCTAAAGCAGACCTCCAATCGCCTACCTGAGGTACCCAAGCTCTAAGAGCCCGATCCCACTTGTACACAGTGCCATCATCATCAGTGAACTCTTCCTCGCCCTCAGGAGGTGTCGAAGGCCTTTCATAATCATCATTGCCTGCAGTAGGATTATGTGGCAACACCTCAGCCTCTCCTTGTGCCTCTCTCAACTCCTTCTGCCATTTTTCGAACTCATCATCATCTTTGGAGGGTGTGGGCACTGCAAAATTCAGTTCACAATGAGGACCATGATTTAGAAAATACAAGTGGCAAGAAAAATTTTATTTTTGAAGTGCGATAATCAGTACCCTGTTGAGATGTTTCGGTCACAATGCCCGGGACAGAGGAGAGTGGCTGCCAATCGCTCATTCCTTGAGACCATAAAAGTGTACTTTCTAAAAGGTATCCGCTTGAAAAATGCTCTGTCCAGTCGAAGTAAACAAGCTTAAGTAGATGTGTCATGGGTCAATAGCTCGTAAGACCATTTGAACATGATTCAGATGGAAAAATTGTCCCCAAACCATATCTATTGGTGGTTACTTGTAGAACTGGAATCCAAGAAAGAGGAAAGGAAAACAGAAATCGCATCTGAGAATTCAAGGGATAGCGAATTGAAAAAACAAATGAAACAGACACAAATAGCTATGAACATGAAAGAGAAGACACCATACTCCCAGATATATCTTTATTCCAAACAACAATTGAAGGAAATATGTCCTGCATTATTTTCAAAAATGAAACTTGCAACTGCAATCAATGATTGCCATACAGATGGCTAAACTCACCACGCAACTCAGATAATGCATAAGGGCCGACATGTTGCTGGTCTTCACCAAGAATATACCAACCAACTTCAATGTTCATTTTCGAGTTCGTTTCGAATAATGTTTTCCACACCTACAAATTGAAAAACAGCATCTCATTTGTATACTATTGCTCCACATAAACAACAAGCAGATACAATATTGCTCCACACTAGAGACTCTGGCACACATTGCCTGTGCAAAGTAATAATTAATAATCACTAGTTTTTGCAAAAGCTCAATCCCAGGGGCATCATAAATAGTCCCCGTCATTTCAACTTTTTCCACTAGGATTATGGACTTTAAATTCTCTAAGGTGTCAACCATCAGAGTGATTACCACGCACTCAGTTCGAGAAGTGAAATGTTTGATAAGCAACAGTGTGTAATCTTTGTTGTTGTTTTTTACCTCCTTCCATGTGAAATTTGACCAACTTCTTGAACATTGGTCTTGCTCACCATCCAAGCCCTAGTGTGGCTTATAATTTTTCACCAATTGGAAGCTACTTTTGATAACGAAGCCGAAAAATTTATAATACGCTACTTAGATATGTTACTATGTTGTTTCCCTTGGTATCCAACATAGTAAATGTCCATCTCACCCTTGAAAGCATTGCATGAGACCATCTCCAATGGAAACCCAAACCCTTACCCAAATTTGAGGCAAAAAAAAAAGGGTAAAAAACTTGATTTAGTATAGACCTCTCTAATGGAAAAACTCAAATTTTGAAGGAAGACAAACCCAAATTTAAATTTGAGTAAAATATGACCATTGAATCTCTAAAGGTGGGTAAAATCTTACCATTAAAATTTGGGTATGGATTTGAGTCTCCCTTGATTTGAGTAAAAAAATAAGTCTCCCAAGTAAAAAAATAAGTCTCCTTTGATTTGATATGAATTTGGGTATAGGATTGGAAAAGGTTTTTAAGAATTTTTTATCCAAATTTAAATTTATGTTTAAAAAAGGGTAAGGATTGAAATTGTGCAATCTATTTCGAGAAGTAATTTGACCTCCCAAATTTTCATTCCATCTGATGTTTCTTATCTCCACAAGGGTGCATGGTACTCTAGTACAAGTTACCATTAAATCTTTATATATTTAAATCTCTAAATTATCTCTAACATCTCTTTTAGTGATCTATTCTCCATAAATATCAGTTTTTATAAAAACATTAGATTGACTATATTACCCGTAAAAAATATATGCACCATTAAAATTTTCAATAAAGTGTTCAATAGCCCTTCAAAAACTCAATCAATCTAACATTACTCATTTCATATGAAAATATAGCATTAAGCCCACCCACCCCAACCCCCCCCCCCCCCCCAACACACACATATATTCAATTTTCACCAAAAAATTTAACCCTTTCATTTTTAGGATAAAACTAATCATATATATAATTTTTTAAAATCAATTTATGTTACATAAGCATAATTCTTCGGTTATAGTAAACTTTTCAAGTTGTAGTAAGATTTTGTGTGAAAATAGATTATAATTTATTTTTAATATGTTTTATAATATATACCATGAAGAAGTATCTTAAATTTTATCCGAATATACCTAACTAATTCCTAATTACAGTAAATTTCTAAATATGATTAGTATATTGACAATTATTTTTATTTTATTCAATGAATTATAAGTGGAATTCTAATCAAATGAATTTCAAAAAAAAAATTATTTTTCAAACATCACTAAATATCACTGTCAATCACAAAAATTCTAAAAAAAATAGAACTTCAACTATATTTTAATTTTTTTTCTTATAATTAAAACAACAAATCTTGGGAACACATAAAATTCTCATAATTATATAGTAAAGTATGAGTGGTGAAAAAATAAGTTTAATAAATTTAAGATAATATTTAATTCAGGTACACATATACCTAATACTTTATTAATTTTTGTGTACAAAAATTATTCAAGTGAAACGCACGTGGTGCATTGCTAGTATATTATAAATATATTATACTCAACTTATATATACACACACATACAGATAGATAATATATATACTAGTAATTGTTCGTGCCTGAGTATTAAAAAAATTGTTGACAATTAAAGGACATACCAAATAAAAGAGACCTAAGGACATTGAAAAATATACCTTTCATTATACCAAGATCCACTATTTCAACATTCAACTATTTGTTCAGCACTACTACTACCAACAACATATTACATGTATTTGTGATTACACACATGAAGCTCAGATCAAAATAATTGGTATAACAAACAAAATTTCAATAGTTGATATAAACCAATTGTTATCTTTAAAAAAAAATTCGATAGATTTCCTTTTGAAAACATGATCCAATTGAAATATCAACCTATGTGTATAGCTCATTATCAAACATTTATGTAAACAAACACTATCTTGCATCAATAATTTCATCACATCACGTTAGTACTGCTATTAGATTTAGCACAAAAGAAACAACCTAATTTTGAATTTACAGACTTTGGCAATTCATATAAAAGAAAATTTACACCTAAGTCACAACATCTACTACCATAATAAAAACCCAAATTCAAAAGTACGCAAAATCCAATTAATGTTGTTTTCCCAAAGCTAACATATTCCATAGCGTACCTTGTACCATGAGATTTAATAAAATCTAAGCTAATAAATCTACTAAATATGAAACTATTTAAATCCAATATATATACAATAAAAAAGAAATTAGAACACGAAGAGAACAAATATTCGGAGAGAGAGAGTTAATACCATGTGCTTTAAACCCACAGCAAGGCCAGCATCAGCAGTGGCAGATATTGTAGGCACGACTGGGGAACGTCAAACTTTGAAGGAGCCCACCACCTTTAATAAGAATAGAATCACAAAATCATAAGTAGAAAAATCAAAGCCTCTCAATGTTCCAAGTTGAATACAGCCAATGTTCCAAGTGAAAAAGAAAAAATCTTTGCCTCTCAAGGTGTAAAGATGAACAAATTCACGTGCAAAAAAAAAATCTAAGTGCCACCGAACATGAAGAATGTGCTTTCACCCAATTCGTCACAATCAGCATCCACTACATAACTAAATTAATCCAAAAATGAAAAGATACTTTCGATATTAATTAAAATATTCATTCAATTAGAAGGTAGATTTGTTAAAAAAAGAAAAGGATGAAAACACTATTCAATTGAAACAATATCCTTCTTGAAAATCTCTCCAGGTCCTGTCAACTGTTTCACTTCGATTGGCATCACCCACCAACGTCAGCCTCACCCTAATTGTTTGCTTAACCTATTTGTCAAACCCAATAAACCCGTCTCCGTATGTGGAGTTAGGATGAAGGAAAATGAAACGTAAGTTGAGAGAGAAAGGGGAAAGGGTCATTTTAGTGTTGCGCTACCAAAAGCATTTGTCTAGCTAATATTGAAAGCATATTGGGTTCACGTGTGGTCTCTCAGGGATGAAAAAATAACTCGATTTCGCGAGTATTTCAACACATGGCTCACTGTTCTTCTTCATGATTCAGAGGTTGGGAACCAGAGCCTTAAGTTGTGGCAAAGTGATCAACCAGAGGGTGCAAGACGCTCGTTGACTCAGCTTGTGCTAGCTATTTGATGTTACGCTGACACAGTGTTGCTCATATACTATTGAGAAAGAGTGATATATTTGTGTCATACTAATATGCAATGCAAAAGATTATAAAAATAATCTTGTTAATTTGAGTGTATGAAAATATGTTAATTACTTTGACCAAGTGTGGTTTCGATGTCGTAGCCGCAACAGTAGCCATAGCCAAAGCCATAGCAGTAGCAGTTGGATGATGGCATGTTATTTTGTTAAGACGCAAACTAATAGTGAGTAGCACTAACAAAACGAAAAACCATTTATTCACCATATCTACAAACTCAAGTTCAGAACAAAATGGATTGTAAATTTGCTGAAGAAAAGATGGATTCTTGAGCAAATTTGATTCTTGCATGACTATTGGGTGTTGTGTGATACGTGAAAAAAAAAAATGGAAGTGGTTATTGTTAATAGCATTTTTAATGGTCAATAGCACTTTCAGCAACTTCAAATTTAAAGGAGATCATTAGTATTATAACAATAACCCTTGAACCATTTTGAAGAGCTACAATGCATGAACCAATAAAATTTGAATTTGAAACTAAAATGATATTGAATAACTAAGCAACAATTATATTAGTAATTAACCAATTGTGGCGGCCAAAATCAAGACAATCCTCGCCTTCAAACCGTTATTTTTTAATGCCGAAAATCTGAACCTGAAATGAATAAAAGGGAAAATTTTAAAATTTAGAAACCATGTTGGTTAATAATAATAAAATGGGACACATGCATATGTTTTGGAGAGCGTTTTCGAAACTTGGCTAGATACCTCGGCAATCACAATAAATTATTGCAAAAGTAGATCATGAATGAAGGTGATTACTGGTGCAAACATAATATATTAAAGGACAAATGAAAGATGTAAGTTTTTGTTCAAAAAGCTAACTACAATACAATGAAAAGACAAAGGCCTTGCAAGTTTAGAAAAGTAGATGCATAAATTCACATTTATACAATCCCAATCACACCGCCTTTTCCCCATCTTTATGCAAGCGATCAAATTAAGGCTATAGCTTAAGGTAGTGACCTGACTCACAACATTCCTGCCAGTCGACTAATGAAAGATACCCATAAGTGGTTGGATTAATATTTCTGTACTTGATATATGAGCAGCCAAAGCAAAGTAGCATCCTCTCCAGATATTGGATTAGGAGCAAAGCAACACAAAACTTAGACAGTAGACACAGACAGAGCTTGAACAAAAGGCACAACGTAATCAGAGAGGATAAGAAGCCTTTGATGAATTTGAGCAGCAATTTACCCTTATCCAACTTCTCACTTGTAAGTTCAAAAAAAAAAAAAACTTCCCACTTGCCAGACCTACTCCTTGCCGAAAATTAACCTCTTCTTGATAGCTCCAAGAAATGCCCAGAGAGTGGTGCGAGCCAAGCAACACAACAGACCTCATGATTAGCGTCAATAAGTAACACCCAAGTTGACTTGCTTGGCGTTTATGGATTAGAATCTCAGATGCCAAGCCTAAGGAATAAAAACGCATAATTGTCTCACAACATCAAGGCCTTGAGTACTCCAGAATTCACTGAAACGAAAGCTGAAAACTTTCGGTAGTCCTGTTGAAATAAACAGACACACACAAACTGGCATCCATGATCCCACCGTCCAAAAAATTCGAGTTGGCAATTCGTCGAACAGCTGGTGTGCAGAGCTTTCGGGTGGGGTTACGACAGTGGAAAATGTGTGTGTCTGAGAGAGAGATAGAGAGAGAGAAGGGATAGATGCGTGAGATACCTGAAATAGGTGCTAGAAGTGGCGGTGGCTGTCCAGCGGCGGCTGTCGACGACGATGGCCTGAGAGAGAAGAGAACGGCGACTGTTGAAGGCTTGACTGAGATTGGGGCGTGAGAGAGAGAGGGGTTATTAGGACGGGAGAGAGAGAGGGGTTATTAGGACGGGAGAGAGAGAGGGGGGAAATTGGGCGTAGAATTTGGAAAGGAAACTTGAGAAGAGAGGAAGAAGATTGGGAAAAAAATGAGATAAATGCGTTGGGATGGAGAGAAAGAGAGTGGGGATAATCGGGCGTCAGAGAGGGGGAGAGAGAAAACTCGCATTGGGACTATTTTATGCGTAATTTTATGTACGCAAAATAGTATGTTATAGGGAGGAAAGTTTTTTTGTAAAACTCATTGTGATTCATTTGATCAATAAATTTGAAATAATTTGAACTGTCTTTTATATTGAGATTATGTCGTTTGTTAGATATGTTTTTGTTTTGTCTTGAAATGAGCTTCATTCTTTGTCTTTGGTTCAAGAACAACTCATTATATAGATATAAGGGTAAGGGTTTCTAGGACAAATCCAAAACTGTTCGTCAAAGACACATGAGAGGGAAGCAAATCTAGATCTCTCACAATGAGTCAAATATCTTCTTTGTTCGGTCCAGAGGAAAGAGAGAGAGATCGATTGCCTCCTAGTGTGTCGCCTTCACAGAAGCTCTCAACCCAGATGGGACCGAACAAGGGTGAAGATAAGAGAAGAGTTGGAATACGAGAAGCAAGAAGGGTAAATATGTCATTACGCTGGGATTGTAATCCATGAGGGAGGTGGGTTACATTTTACCAGTGTAGGGGATTAAAATACACAGTAGCAACCAGGTCATCGGATAACTTGGGAATTATATCCCATCTTTTTTTTTCCTTCCCAAACAAGGGTTACATGGACCCCATCCCCTTTTTCATCCTACCCTATAGTAGATAACCCTCTTTAACCCATTATCCGAATACCACCATAAGCAAAAGAAGAACCTCTCCCAGCTAATTACACTTAGACCCCTAATGTCACAGTAATGATATAAGCGCCCAAGTTCTGTGGGGAGGAAAAAAAAACCCTTCTAAGGTAAAATTACCTCCCAACTAAATGTTAATTTAAGTCGTAAAACCAAATTTTGATTTTCGCCGCCCTTGTCCATAATATGTAAACAACAATCAATCACCCCAACTGAATTTGAAAACTGTTGAATCGAAAAAATGGCTTATACTCTAAACTAACGGGTCAGTCCGCTTCTCATTGAGCAACGTCGAAGATATAACTGTAGACATTAAAAAATAATAAATAAATAAATAAAATAATGTCTAATAGAGGGCTGATCAATTAAATAAGTTATTAAAATTAAATTTGGTGGACCTAAATTCCATAAAATCAAAGTATTACAAGCCCAAATCTATTTCGCTTCTAAAGTTAAACTAGACTTGGATTTAAATTTCATAAGCCCAAAAAATACAAGCCCAAATTTAATTAGACAAACTTCTAATTAAACTGTTATGGATTTAAATTAGGTTTTTTTTAGACGTGGGTACATTTTTGTAGACTTATTTAAGATGAAGTATATGGATAAGTATTTTACTCTATTAAGTTCAATTTTAATAATACATCTTGTGATTAGGCACAAAATTCACATGACATTTGAATTTTTTTTACTTACTTACCCTTACTTAAATTATGCATAATTTTTATTCTTTCACTCTCTCTCCTCTATTTTTCACACCGTTAGTCTCTCTCCCCTATTTTCTCTCTCTCTGTTACTCTCTTTATCTCTTCCCTATTTTCTCTCTCTCACTGACTCTCCCCTATTTTCTCTCACTATTACTCTCTCCCCTTATTCTCTCTTTTTGTATCAACGTTACAACAATACAATTACACTAATCAATTATACCAATCAATTACAATTGCCCTATAATATACCAAACAATTACTCATGTATTATAATAAACTAAATAGTTACATCAAACAATTACACAAAATTACGACACTAACTCAATATGTCATTCAGTTGTTTAAATAAACCAAAGAATTATACTATTTAGTATCACGACATGGTTACATCAATTACATACACTCCAATTTGATATATATAATTGGTGTAACCATGTTGTAATACTAAATGATGTAACCCTATGGTTTATGTAAACAACTGAATGAGAAATTGAGTTAGTGTTGTAATTTCATGGAATTGTTTGGTGTAACTTTTTGATTTATTAGAATACATGAGTAACTATTTGATGTATTATAGGGTAATTATAACTAATTGGTGTAACTGATTGTGTAATTATGTTGTTATAACGTTGATATAAAGGAAGAGAGATAGAAGAGAGAAAGAGTAACCGTGAGGGAAAATAAATGAGAGAGGGTGAGAGAAAGAGAGAAAAAATAGGGGGAGAGAGATGAAAAAATTAAATCAAATTTTTATATATTTGAAAAGAAAATAAATTATCAATGGAGAGAGAGAGAGAGAAAATAGGGGATATATAGAGAAAATAGAGAGATAGAGAGAAAATAGAGAAGAGAGAGTGAAAGAGTAATAGAGAGAGAGTAATGGAGTAATGAATGGTCTTTTAGTCATTTTTCAAGAAAATACATTTAGGTCCAAATAAATTTCTTTAATGTAGTTTAGCTCAATTAAGTCCAAATTTTTGTACCGTCTTTTAAATTTTCCATTTAAATTCCATAAGCCCAAATATTACAAGTCATCATTACCTAAGCCCATATAAGGATATTCAGGTAAAATACCTTTATATGGATAACTATTATCAACACTATAAATAGGGGTCTGGGAGAGGCCAAAGGAAAAGAGAAAAGGAGAAGAAAGTCAAGAGGAGTAAAGGAGGAGGGAAGATCAAGAAACTCTGCCCCAAGTCCATCTCAAGAAACAAAGATCAAGTCTTGCAAATCCATTTTTGAGGGAAGCGCACACTACCAATATCTTTCTTCAAGAGATCCTTCAAGTCATCTTTAAGTTTATCCTTTCAAAGAACGATGAGAATATCTACCAAATTTCAACATCAAATTGAAGATCGAGAATGACGTTGTCACAATAATGATATAAGCGCCCAAGTTTTGTGGGGAGAAAAGAAAACCCTTCTAAGGTAAAATTACCTCCCAACTAAATGTTAATTTAAGTCATAGAACCAAATGTTGATATGAATAAGGTGGATATGAGGGAAGGAGGAAGGGGAAACTTACTGTTGCTCTGTTGTTGCTACTGAAGAAGATGGTGATTCTCATAACCATTTGGTGGCAATGACGTACTTCGAGTAGTTTCCCTGTCTTGTTGTAGCCAGTTGAATCGAAAAAATGGCTTATACTTTGAACCAACCGGTCACTCTGCTTCTCATTGAGCAATGTTGGAGATGTAACTGTAGACATTAAAAAATAATAAATAACTAAAATAATGTAAAACCCAAAAAATTTAATACATCAATTAAATGGGTATATATGGTAATTAAGTCGTTTAAGCACATGTTAAAAATCTAATTTTTTATGTAACTCAGATGATGAAACGAACCTCACCGTTGGATTCATCTCGCATGATCGAGTTGAATATTCAATTTTCATTGAATTCTGAGACACATAATTTTCATGTAACACGAGGCAAAAAGTGTGATCGGGAGACGTGTGATTAAAATTCCAATGAACTAAATTTTATTCACGGGACCCACAATATGATTAAAATAGTTAGTCAAATAACATTATCCAAATATACAAGTGGCGAATTGTGATTGGCCTTTGGGGATTTCCAACCAATTAAA
Organism: Ilex aquifolium; assembly: GCA_951799425.1. Taxonomy (NCBI): domain Eukaryota; kingdom Viridiplantae; phylum Streptophyta; class Magnoliopsida; order Aquifoliales; family Aquifoliaceae; genus Ilex; species Ilex aquifolium. Next base: position 40,068,241 of record OX637391.1, on the reverse strand, counting down.
AAGGGACAAGTGGCAAGGCCTACACCAAGCAATTAAAAAGCCAACACACAATGGAAGACTTCTTACCTTGCCAAAAACGTTGGAGAGAGAGAGAGAGAAGAACTTCCAAAATTCTTCAAGTTCTTCTTCTTTCTTTAAGTTATAACTTTTGATCTAACCATTAGATCCTCATCAACCAAGAACAAAAGTTGTTTTACTCTACGAGGGCTACGTGTCAATGCCAACATCGCCCATTTTCCACAAATTTCGAAAATCAAGGTTAGGGTTAGAGCTTAAGGAGGGCTTGTAGAGGTTTGTTTTGGGCATTCTTAAACATTTTCTTCTTTATTCACATTTCAAGATGTGAGAGTTTCCTCCTATTTAGGATTACTCTCAATCTGGGGTTTGCATATGAGATGAGTTTGAGTAAATGTATCTAATCATAAGACTAGTCTATTACTAGTGTAACTAGTGAATTAATTGGAACTTATGAGCTTGTTGTCTAATTTCTACTTTAGTTGAGTTGATTCACATGTTTTATATGAAAATATGTGTGATATGAGTGGGCATGTAATGTGTTTACGTTTATGCTCTTAAGTTGTTTAATAAAATGCCTAAGTGTATTCAAGTATGTTGTTTGAGTTAATTATTACTTATAACATGCTTGGTGATATGCTAGAATGTTTGTTATATGCCCAATGCTATAATTGACATTATGTTTTCAATTAAATTGTAATTATACATTACATTGCATGTGCACGAGTTAACACTACATTCTTGGAACATGGCATTATTGTGAGTGTTGCGCATGAGTTTAATCAATCACCACATAGGTGAGTTGATGGGTGGGGCTCGGGAAGATTAGACCAAGGTCTAATTGAGTCTCACGGGATATTGCATGAAAATGTGTAAGGGTATAGCAAGAAGGGATAGATCCTCCCTCGGGTGCAATGCCCAATTTTTTTGGTCACACATTAGCCGGTGGTGTAACGAGCTCATAAAAGTGTGTCGGTGTACGAGAACTGGAGGTGAGATATCCTTAAAATGCCATGTCGGTTTGGTAGCCCGTTGTTGGAAGTCCGAGAATTACCTACCCCAAAAAGACAAGATAATAAATGAAAGGTCATTGGGTGTATATAGCTCAATGGCGGAGGCTTGGAATTGCCCGGTTCACGACATGGCATATACATCATATGTTGTGCATAGGAACCCGAGAGTGGGTTCAGAGTCGGACATGCATTCATGAAACATCATTCATGACTTGACATGTTTAGTGACATTCTTTTTATGTTACTTGTTGTATATATGTGATTGTTGAATTGTATGTAAATCATATCATATGCATTTGGGTTAGAAGGTATTCTCTATAGGAGATATCCTACTAGACTTAGGCTCACTCCGTTGCGGGAATATTTTTCAGGTACTACGCACGCTTCCACAAATGGTCCTCACATGGGTCCACTTTGATGATGGAGTTGAAGTCCGGTCTTTTATTTTGATGTATAGATACTTTAGTCCCAATTGTAATTAATAAATTGCCTTGTGCTTTTGGTTTATACACTACATGTGTATTCTTTTGTAAAAACTTGTAATATGGGAAATTGTATCTATTCGTTTGACAAATGGATGATTTGTACATTTGGATAGTTAGTTAATGTTTAATGCTTAAAAATGATTAGATGTGTATGTTAGACCTTGGAAGGTCAATGGAAATTGTTATTGACTTAGTTTATGTTTTGGGTGGAGCTTCTGGTTGGAGCTCCACGTACAAAGGAGACTCCGCCGAAATTTCGTTGGGATTGGTCCACTAGGACCATGGCCTTGGGTTAATTAACAAGGCTTAATAGATAATTAGGACCTCGGGATTTGGGGTGTCATAGGTTGGTATCAGAGCCTAGGCTTTGGATCTTACATGGGTCTTGTGGGAAGTGTGTTCATCATTTTCCGTTACGGGATGGTTGGTTTAGGACATGACATTCACGTACATTGCATATTCTTTGTTATCTACTATATGTATGAATTATGTGTGCTTGAACATGAAGAATGTGGAAAACCTACGTAGAATTATAGCCTTAAGGTTAGAAAAGAAGAAGGAAAGAAAATATAGAAGAATTGATGTACTTTATGGGATGGATATGCTAGCTATCTACTATGCCATTATGGACTATTTTAGAAAATGGATATTATTTCATTTTTTGTTAGTGAGGTATGCTAGGCATGAACCTTTGAGGCATTGGGTTTGGTTTATGAGGTAAAGAAAGTAGTAACATGGTACATGGTGAAGATGCATATGCAAAGAAAGTAGCAACATTACTTAAAATTGCATATGCAAGAAAATAGTAACATGCCTCTTATAAAAGTAGTAACATTGTTTAAAATTGCATATGCAAGAAAATAGTAACATGCCTCCATAAAAGTAGTTGCTTGCCCTCCAAAGGGATTGTATTTTCACGAGTGCTCCCAAGCATAAAAGAATAATATCGTGTAGTAACTCGAACAAAAAGTCTAAGAGCATCTTCAACCACACTCAACAGAATAGTTACTCAAAATATATTTAAATATTCAATTCACTACTTTAGCTAGCAACTTTTTAAAATTCACTCCAATCACACTCTCTATTTTAGCTAACTACTACACCCAACTTTCACTAACTTCCAATAATTTAAAAAAAGTAAAACATATATATAGAGAGAGATAGAGAGAAAAAAAGGTAGAGAGAGAATTTAGAGAGCTCAAATGGCTCACCACATTTGGTGAGCCATTTGGGTTAACTAGGAAATAGAGAGTGGAATAGAGAGTGGGTTGGAGAGAATTTTTTGTGTTTGGCTAGCTAAAGTAGCTAAAAGAGAAGAAATAGAGAGTGGGTTGGAGATGCTCTAAGGTCTTCTCCTCAGGGAAAGATTTGGAATCCAAGGTGATGAAAAATAAAAGGAAAAATTTTCTTGAAGTTTGAGAGTTGGATATTAACTACTAATAAAAATGAAATTAAATAATTAAAAAATTAGATAATCTTCAGAATTCATCCCACCTATGAAAGATAATTTCTACTCTAAATCTATAACTCAGCTGCTTTCGTATTCAAACTAGTACAAACGGATGATTTTTAACTAAAATCTTAGAAAAGAATCAAAAATAATAATTGAGAGATAGTTTATGATGAAAGAATCAATACTCTACAGGTTGCAGAAAACACTACTAATTACCCCTACCAAAACCAAATTATATACGGGTAATCGGGAAGTATGCAAACCAAATAGGTTTTCGAAAACAACACTTAATCAAACAATCACATAGACATTAAAAACCTAATTTAGAGTATAACCATAATTCATAGGTTGGGACTCCTTGTTTAGGTTATCTAGAGAAAGACTACTCACTCATGGTAATGTAAATAACACAAGAAATTGAAGAGAACATTATTGAATTCATGAAGGTAAAGATTGACTTAAAAGTAATTGCTTGTATTGAAAGACTGGAGTTAAATAACAACCTCTGAAATTGAAGACAACTGAATGTAAGATTGCTGAACAATTGAAAGAACAAAACTTTAGAAATAGAGAACAGTAGCAAGAACTCTCAAGAAAACCCTAACACTTTCTAAACAATAAAACAGAGAGAAACTAAAGAAGAATCCTCCAAAAAAGTCCTCCTGTATTCCCCAAAGTGTCTTCTATTTATTTTGGTTGGAAGGAGAATCTTCAAATCTTTGACATATATCAATCCCAAAATTATCTCATTCTTTGATTGGTTGAGAATTCCCAAAAGATATGACAAGATCTAATCTTTAATTGAGCTTCCCGTGAAAATCTACCTTGACCTACTGGTATCAACTCCTTCTGTAGCATGACCTACTGGTAATACATCCTTTACCTACTGGTAGCACTTTGCTCTAATAAAATCTCTGAAACTTCTGTGATTTTTCCTATCGATAGCACATCCTTTAACTACCGGTTGGACTTCCTCTGACAAAGTACTGTAAGTTTTTCTACCGGTAGAACATGTACTAACTACCGGTAGAACTTCTTTGATGAAAAAGATGTAAACTTATGTAAGTTCTTCTATAGGTAGAACATGTACTAACTACCGGTTGGACCTCTGCACTAATCTTCTATAGCTCAAGCTACCGGTAGAAATGACTTACTACTGGTAGAACCTTTATTTTTCTGTCTTCCTACCGATAGAACTTCTCTCTTCTTACAAAATAACTTCCAAGGCTCCCGACTTCACTTCCCCCAAGCAAATTCAATCCCAACTTGTCCCTTGCCATCTTATTAATACTTAATCTCAACCTTTACACCCAAATTACCTGCAATCATAGAAGTTAAAGCATAAGCTGCATTACGCACTAAGTGAAGCAAGTTAGTTTGTTAGCAAGCCTAAAGTGAATGCGTTAAGTATAAAATAATGCAATATTGAGTATTCAACACACCCCCAACTTAGGTTTTGCTAGTCCCTAACAAACATCAAACTAAGAAACTAATAAAAATAAACTTTTAAACATCCAAGGCAAGAAGAACATAACCAAATAATCAAATCATAAAGCATAAATTAAAAGAACATAAGGCATAGAATGCAAAAGATGTGTTTCCATTGATTTCACTTACATCGACTCAAAGAAACTATAGCCTAGCCCTAGAGGTTCTTCTACCTAGGCTATACAAAATTCCTAACTCTTAAACCCTACAAATGAAAACAAAAGCTATCAAGCAGCAACATCATCACTCCCATCAGCTGCATCCTCCTCAGTATCTCCATCACTACTCTCCTCTCCAGTTCCAACTCATTCTTCCTCATCTCCAGTCTCATTATCCTCTCCACCAGCCTCACTATCACTATTCTCCATATCAAGCATGACATCCTCCCTAGTAGAAGATGTCTGGGGTCCCGAAGATGGTACTGATGGAATGGGCTCACCAGGAAAAGTATGCTCTAACAATCTCCACATACCATTCATAAGCCAGTCCATCTTCCCCTTGCATCTCTCCATTACCTGCCTCGTCTCTAGGGCATATCTCTCTGCACCATCCATCCTATGCTTTATCCTACTCACCCTCTAAGTTAGTGTCCCTCCAGAGGTGGATGGTGTTGGTACAATAGTAGGGGCAGTAGAAGTAGTAGCAGGTGGATCTGAAGTGGTAATATTAGTAGGGGTAGTGGAAGTAGTAGCCTCTCTGACTGTGGTCCCCCTCGACATTGTGGTACTCTTGTTCTTGCTCTGGCGGCCAATGGGTCCCGTCGTAGCAGGCCACAATACATCATCGACTGTCTACTTTACCCTAGCCTTCACACACATCCTAGTCACCATGTAAATGAAAGGCATATTCACCTTCGGCTTCACGGTGGCAACAAACTATCACATAACCCACCATATCATCAATGTTATGTCAATGCGAGAGCCCGCCATGAACTCATAAACCAAGGCTAGCTTCTCCACACTTGGCTCATTCTCTAATCCTTTTGGGTGTAGTGTAAAACTTTATTGGCCAGACGACACTCCCCGCCCAAACTTCCCACTACTACCTTCCCCGTGAAGGTTTTGCTCTCTCCATACATTAGGGCTGCATACTGCTATAAGGTCTTGGTTTGGAAATCGGGGTGAGGGAAATCAATCTTATCCGGCTAAGGTCGATCATAGTTTAGCATCTCAGCCATAGTTGCGGGTGTCACATCAATGAACTTCCCCCGCACTATGGTCTGAAGTAGCTGTAAATCACTATCAACAATATTGAATCCCTTATAGAACTCCCGACACAATGCCAAACCAAACCCTTTTACCTCCTGAAACCACACCTCTAGACCTCGCTGAGTGATCTGCTGGACAACACGAGATAAAACTAGCCCATGTCTATCTACTTGCCTCTCGCAAGTCACGTTCTTGGTATTTATAGAGGTCGAATGGTCAGCCTTTTGCTTTTTCTTGCTTAACTCTTTCGAAGTTCGAGTTTTCAGCCTCCCTGTCCCTGAAATCTTGTTAGCACCAATCATGGGCAATGCGACCCATTGCCCCCAAAATAGCCCCCACAACACTCAAGAAAGAGATCAAAAACCAACACCACGAGAAGAAGTCTAATCGAGAGGGTTCCATCATACCTTGATATGCCATTGACCCAAAATCACAGTGATTAAACTCATTAGAATGCAGGATTGAGTGATGCCCAAGCTTTGGAAAGAAGTTTCTAAGGTTTCTAGAGGGAAGGGAGAGCTTTTTGAGAGAGAGAGAGAGAAATTTCAATTTGAAAGAAGAACCTATGAATTTTTTGAAAAAACCCTCGTTTTAATGCTTCAAATTCAAAACCTACTGGTAGAACATACACGATCTTTTGTAGAACCACCTTCTGTTCAGGACCTATCGGTAGTAAATACACATTCTACTAGTAGAACTACAAAATTCCAATTCTATTTCTTTTTAATTTTTCTCTTTTTAACAAATCAAAACAAAACTAATCCTAGACTCATCTAGTACCTAAAACATCAGAACTAAAAACCAATGATCTAATTTCGTGTCTAATTCCTAAAAATTATGAAATAAAACTTGATCCAATGAAAATCCAAAATTTCATGCCTTGGAATTTAAAATCACAACCTAAAAACGAAGTAAAAACAGACTATTTTCGTAGGTAATCACGATTGCATTTAGCCTATGTAATAAGCCTTTAAACCCCTAGGTGATCCCTAGTGGACAAGTGTTGTCTCGTGAAAGTTTTCAGAAAAAATACCTACAAACTTCTTTATGTTAGCTATTCTAATTGCATCACTTTCATCAAATTCACAGTAACCACAATATACCAATAGAATTTAAGCTCATTCACACATATCTATTTTTAGGCCTAAACGATATGCAAAAGTATTCACACACATTATCATCAGAAACTTGTGTGTGTGTGTGTGTGTCACATCAACTAGTTCAAGAAATTTATCAAAGTGAATTCTCATCTCTTTTTAACTATCCAAACTTAGCTTTGACACCAATTCTCCCCGATTTCACTCAAACTAGATCTCTCTGATTATCATGACTTTTTCACTTAAGGTATATGTGAGCAAAATTTATGTTAACAAAACAAGTATGTCCCACATATTTTTAACAATGAAGAGTATTAAGAAATGAATCAATATTGACATAATCTCATGAAAGAATGTTAAAGTAATAAGAGTAACACCATTGATGTATCTCTCTATCTAATAAGGTATTTTAATTCACTATTATTCTCAAAATCAATTAGGACTTCATTAGGGTTGTAATGAGGCTAAGGGTAGAGGTAAAAGAAATGAAGGATTAATAATTTCAAAAAGAGTAATCCCAACAATTGACTCCTCATTTTGAACATTTTTCTCTTTACTTTCACTTCATTATCTTCTCCTCTTTGTCCCTTTTTTTTTTTGTTTTTTTCTTTTTACACCCCCTCTTATTCCCGAAGACTTTGGCTATTCTTTTTATTTTCAATTCCAAAATTTTTGTGAATTCTTCCATTTTCTTTTCAGTTTCATTCCCTTTTCTCATGTTGCCCATGTTTAAACTTTCGCCATAAATCTCCCAGCTTTATTACCAATACGTAAGGAAAATTAAAATTTTATGAAAAGGGCAAAATGGTAATTGGCCGTTACGGTACATGTTGAAAACTCAAATTTTTCTAGAACTCGAATGACAAAAAAGACATCACCGTTGCATTCGTCTCGCAACATCTAGTTACCCAGTCAATTTTCATCGAATTCCAAGACAGTCAAATTTTTCATGTTTTATGAGACAATCGAGTGTTGCGCAACTAAAATGAACGCGATCACAATTTTTCATGAAAACCAAGAAATAATTTAAATTTAATTCAATAAAAATATACTGAACCTAAAATTGGACGAAATTTAATTGATTCGGAATTAAATTTGATCAGAAAATGAGGGATGTATGGTGCGTTGTAGACCAAGCAACCAAGGGGGTATAAAAAGGGGGAAAAATTAGATTTTCTCCCATTCTACACCTGCAATTTCAGAAAAAAGAGAGAGAGAAAGAAGAGAGAGAAAATCAAGGGTTCTCCCACGTTCTCCCTCCGATCTACAGTGATTCGACCATTGGATTGTTTCGGGGCAAGATATAAAGCCGCTTTACACGACGAGAGCTACGCGTACATACCAAAGATCGCGAGTTTCACCAACGTATCAAGGATTGGATTTCTGGGATCGAGTTTTGAAAGCTAGATTTGAGATCGTTGGCACGTCTTCTACGTGAATATACGCTACAAGAGGTAAAGTTCCTTTCCTAACTAGGTTTATTTCCAACCTAGGGTTGAAATATGAAATAAGTATGGTGTTATAGATGTAATCTCATGTATAACACATACCTAGTGTAGTTGAAATGTGGAAAATGGGTATAAGAATATGTTAAAACCAATACTTGTATAATTTGGTTTGATGAAATTGCTTGGTTTTGAATTTCATGAAGAATGTATTGCTTGGGCATGCTATATGTTTACATTTGTGCCTTGAAGGTGTTATATCGTAGGGTGAGCAAATAAGCCCAATAGAAAAACTTTCTGAAACCCGAATATGGTTTAGAAATCATGAAAACATATAAGTCATAGTTTGTAAAATAACATATATCATTTTGAAGTAAAATAGTATCAGTTAACAATCTCAAGCTTACGCAATAAGCACATTAAAATTTGGATCAGCATAGAATCATCCATAAAATCATATTTCATAATGCAATATCTTGTGTACACAGACTGAATAAAGAAGAATCCACATAACGAATATATCTAGCCCATGATATAAGGAAAGGATCTCGCCGGTGGGAGCCTGCCTTAAGGAGTTTAAATAACTCCAGGATTATAGATGAAGATAGGGCACGATCCCTTCAATAAAGGAAATAATTTCGAATTAGAGGTAAGCATGAGGCTATAAAAAGGGAGGGCAAGCCCCAACAAGGGGGGGAGGACGAGAAACCCTAATACCCTATTATCCTACTGTAAAACGCTCAACTTGATCAATAAGAAAGAGAGGAGCCATCTGACTCCATTGCAGAGTGGACTAGCCGAGCTCAGGCCGGTGAACCACTATACTTCCGCCGTGCTATCAACCCTTTCCCCGAATCCCCTAACCATCAATCTACATTATCAAGAACGAGCCTTGCAGCTCAGATATAGCACTTGAATCCACACAAACCGTCCATAATGAACTATTCGGTTCCATAGCTCATTCACATAGATTTACACCATCAGTTTGGCGCCGTCTGTGGGAACGACTGTTCTTATTTACAAATAAGCTGATCTCTCAGTGACTGATGGTAACCACTCGAAATATGAGCAGAAGTCAAACAAACCTACCATGAATGCAGGATCAGCAGGAAGCCACCAACGGCAGGCAACCTGGGAACGTCCAAGAGGCCAATTCCCCCATTAATAACGAGATGGAGGCCCTTCGCCTCGTTAACCAACGCTTGCTAAAGGAAAATGCAGAGTTATCAAAGCTCATACAGCGCCCGCAGGAGGCACGACCGGCCCAAGAAGGCCAGAATAATCCCCCTCACAGGGAACAACGACCCTGGGACCCCCTTAGAGAGGTCAACGAAGGAGGAGAAAGCAGCCAGACCAGGGGACATGTTCCCCACCTACCCCCTAGGAATGGCCACAACGAGGAAGTGCAAAGTCAGAACGATGGGGGCGAGAGGGACAATTTTTTCCCTTATTCGCAAGACAGGAGAGAGCAACACTGGGAGCAGCGCTTCAAAGACATAAAGCAAGAGTTCAGCCACATGAAGGAGGCTGTAAGAAGCAAAGCTCCGGTTACAATGGACGTCTTGGTGCAACAAACCGAGTCCCCATTCACCACTGGGGTGCTGCACTTTCCTCTCCCACCAAAGTTCAGGATGCCACAAATAGAGGTCTTTGACGGAACAAAAGATCCCGTAGATCATCTCAACACTTACAAGAATCAGATGGAGCTACATGGATACCAGGATCCTGTACGTTGCAGAGCTTTCGCCGTCACACTAAAAGGCTCCGCCCTAGCCTAGTTTCACAGGCTCCCACCAGCCTCAATCTCATCCTTCAAAGAGTTCTCCATAGCTTTCGTATCTCATTTTATCGGAGCCCGGATATACCGAAAACCGAGCTACCACCTGCTGAATGTGAAACAGGGACCTCAAGAAAACCTGAGATCTTATGTCCAAAGGTTCAACTCAGAGACACTAAAAGTAGACGTTCCAGATGAAAAATTCGCCATAACTGCCTTTATTGCAGGATTGGGAGTACAATCAAAGGATCTAATGTTTTCCATATCGAAGAACCCTCAGGCCAGCATGGCTGAGGTGCTAGCCAAGGCAGAGAAATATATAAACGGTGAAGAGGCACTCATTTCCAAAGTTAGGGGTACATCCTCAGGGAAGGAGAAGGAGAAAGAAGAAAAAAGAAGGGACCGGAGTCCCAGGAAGGAAAAAGGGCGAGAGAGGTCTCCGAGAAGGGATAGGGACAGCTCGCCAAAGAGAAGAGGAAATGTCAGAGATCGTCTGGGCCCCCCGCAGCCCGAGCTGCAGCCCAGGTACGGACCTCAGCAATACACCCCACTCACTGCCGCTGTGTCACAAGTTCTGTATGAGGTCCAAAACGAGAAGTTCCTGAGATGGCCACCCCGGATGAAGGCAGATCCAGCCAAGAGAGACCCCACAAAGTACTGCGATTACCACAGAGATCATGGTCACCACACTGATGACTGCATTCAACTAAAAAAGGAAATCGAGTTCTTGATCCAGCGAGGTCAGCTACGCCGTTTTATGGCTCATGACGATCAGAATCGAGCTTTCCCACCTCCACCACCTCGGCAGCCGGCACCTGCACCACATCAGCAGCCTCTAGGTGAGATCAGAGTAATATCTGGAGGGTTCGCAGGAGGTGGAGAATCTAGCTCAGCCAGGAAAGCACACCTTCGACGGATCAGAGCCGAAGAAGCTCTCGAAGTGCACGCTGTATCCAAAGCGCCACGCTTAGATACGGTTATCACTTTCTCAGATGCTGATTTGGAGGGATGCCAGTACCCTCATGATGATCCGTTGGTGGTGCGAGCCGTGGTGGCTAACAGAACCGTTCATCGAGTTCTAGTCGATAACGGAAGCTCGGCAGATATCATTTTCGCACCTGCATTCGAAAAAATAGACATAGGAAGAGAGAGACTTGAACCTGTGCACACTCACTTGCTGGGGTTCTCCGGAGAAAGGGTGCTCCCCCTGGGCTCGATCCAACTCGTGCTCACCCTAGGGGACCCACCTTGCCAAGCCACCACAACCGTAAAGTTCCTAGTGGTCGATGCACCCTCTGCATACAACATCCTGCTTGGAAGGCCATCCCTTAATTCCATGAAGGCAGTCCCATCAGCCTATCACTTAGTCGTAAAATTCCCTACAGAAAATGGAATCGGAGCAGTCCGAGGAGACCAGCGTATAGCAAGAGAATGCTATATGGCCTCTGTAAAAAGGAAGGAGGTTGAGAACATCCAATTAGATGAACTCGACATGAGAGATGAAATGGAGACAAGACCAATGTCATCGGAAGAGCTGGAACCAATACAGCTTGATGAAGAGCCAGAACACCTCGTTTATGTGGGTTCCAGACTAAACGCAAAGCTCAAAAGTCTCCTCGTCCAGTTCCTAAAAGAGAATATAGGAGTGTTTGCTTGGAAGCAAGAAGACATGGAAGGAATTGACCCTTCGGTTATTACTCATAAGCTATGCGTGAACCCAACCTGCAAACCCATCAAACAGAAGAGGAGGAGCTTTGCCCCTGAAAGACAAAGGGCAATCAATGTGGAGGTCAGCAAACTCCTCCATGCCGAGGCTATCAGGGAGGTTGATTACCCCACCTGGTTAGCAAATGTGGTTCTTGTAAAGAAAACCAATGGAAAGTGGCGATTGTGCATTGACTTCACTGATCTCAACCGAGCATGCCCCAAAGATAGCTTCCCATTACCTCGGATTGACCTGATAGTGGACGCCACTGCCGGACATGAGCTCCTTAGCTTCATGGACGCCTTCTCAGGCTACAACCAAATCAGGATGGACCCCAATGACCAAGAGAAGACCTCATTTGTAACTGAGCAAGGAACATACTGTTATCAGGTCATGCCTTTCGGGTTAAAGAACGCCGGAGCCACTTACCAGCGATTGGTGAATAGGATGTTCCAAAAACAAATAGGAGCTTCCATGGAAGTTTACATCGATGACATGCTGGTGAAATCACTAAAAGCAGAGCTCCACATTGACCACCTAGCTGAATCATTCCAGATTCTAAAGGAGTACAAAATGAAGCTCAACCCTGCGAAGTGCGCATTTGGGGTCTCGGCAGGAAAATTCTTGGGATTTATAGTTAGCAGCAGAGGGATTGAAGCCAACCCAGAGAAGGTCAGGGCAATGATGGAGATGCAATCACCATCCAACACAAGGGAGGTGCAACGCTTGACAGGCAGGATAGCTGCCTTGAGCCGTTTCGTGTCTAGATCAAGTGATAAATGCCAGCCATTCTTTCAGATACTAAAAAAGGCGTTCCAGTGGGATGCCAAGTGCGAAGAAGCGTTTAAAGCCCTGAAAGATTATATGAGCTCTCCTCCTGTTCTGGTGAGCCCTTTAGAAGGGGAAGTCCTTACTCTCTACCTGGCGGTTTCAGATTTTTCGACTAGTGCAACGCTGGTTAGGGAGCGAGACAGAGCTCAGCAACCAGTCTATTACTGTAGCAGAGCTCTGAGGGGGGCAGAGGAGAGATATCCAAAGATGGAAAAGCTCGTCTTAGCGTTGGTGACAACAGCCAGAAGACTCAGGCCCTATTTCCAGGCTCATACTATCGAGGTTCCAACAGACCAGCCGATGAAGCAAGTACTACATAAGCCAGAGTCCTCGGGGAGGTTGGTTAAATGGGCCATAGAGCTCAGTGAGTTTGACATCAGATATAAGCCAAGAACTGCCATCAAAGGGCAAATTTTGGCAGATTTCATTGCAGAGTTCACAGCAGCAGCGCCTATGGAGACCACAGATCTAATACCAGACCTCCCCATATGGAGGCTTTCAGTAGATGGAGCTGCCAATGCTCAGGGAAGCGGTGCAGGAATGATCTTAACCTCCCCAGAAGGAATAGATGTCGAGTATGCCCTTAGATTTGGGTTCAAGGCTTCAAATAACGAAGCAGAATATGAAGCTGTCATCGCTGGGCTCAATCTTGCTTATTCTATGGAAGCAGAGCAGCTGGAGATCTGCAGTGACTCTCAACTGGTGGTAAAGCAGATAGAGGAGTCCTACGAAGCGAGAGGCGAAAAGATGGTTCTTTATCTCAGAAAGGTACGAGAATTAATAAAGAAATTTGTGCAGGTTAAGGTCAGGCACGTGCCTAGAGCAGAGAATGCGCGAGCAGATGCATTGGCGAGGTTAGCAACGGCCTCACAAGAAGATTTGGATAGGCTAATACCAGTGGAGCACCTTCCAGAACCTTCAGTAAGTTTCGAAGAAGAAGATACACTATCAATCGGAGCTCAGCCGAGTTGGATGGACCCAATCATTGGGTACCTGCAGAATGGGACTCTGCCAAGCAATGCCAAGGAGGCTTCCAAGCTGAGGACCAGGTCAGCTAGATTTTCCTTGTTGCAAGGAAATCTGTACAAACAGGGGTTCTCAACGCCTCTCCTCAAGTGCGTGGGAGATGAAGATGCCAACTATATACTCAGAGAAGTACATGAGGGGATATGTGGCAATCACATAGGAGCTCGGGCCTTGACAGGAAAAGTACTGAGACAAGGATATTATTGGCCAACCATGCTCAAAGACGCCACCGATTTAGTAAAAAGATGCAGGACTTGCCAGGAACATGCCAATGTTTCCCACTGTCCCCCCAAGCTACTAACCTCGGTGGTAAGCCCATGACCCTTTCAGCAGTGGGGTTTGGATATTCTTGGGCCCCTTCCCACCGGCGTGGGGCAATGCAAGTTTGCTATCATAGGGGTGGATTACTTCACCAAGTGGGCGGAGGTCGAACCTTTGGCAACAATCACCGAACAAAAAGTCCAAAACTTCGTTTGGAAATCGATAGTTTGCAGATTTGGGGTTCCCAGAGCAGTCGTGTCTGACAATGGGAAGCAGTTTGACAACTCAAAATTTAAGAGCTTTTGTGCTGAGCTTGGGATAAAGAACTATTTCTCAGCTCCTGCACATCCTCAATCCAATGGGCAAGTAGAGGTCACAATCAGAACCATAAAGACAGCTCTGAAGACTAAATTAGAAAACCTAAAAGGCAAGTGGGTGGAGTACATCCCTGAGGTATTGTGGGCCTACAGGACCACCGTCAGGTCAGCAACTCAGGAAACCCCCTTCGCTTTGGCCTTTGGGACCGAAGTAGTAGCCCCTGTTGAGGTGGGGCTCCAATCACCAAGGGTGGAATTTGCAGATGCCGAACACAATGATGAGTCTCTCTTATTAAACCTCCATCTCCTGGATGAAAAGAGAGAAAGAGCTCTGCATCGTGTCCGACTTTACCAAAGGAAAACTGCAAGATACTACGACAGGAAGGTAAGACACAGAAGTTTCAAGGCTGGAGACTTGGTACTTAGGAGGCTTCTGCTTGCAAGGAAGGATCCCATGCATGGGAAATTGGGACCCAACTGGGAAGGACCCTATATCGTATCAAGGGTAATCAGACCAGGGAACTATGAGTTACAAACAGAGGAGGGGAAGGTCCTACCACACTCTTGGAATGCCGAACACCTTAAGAAGTTCTTTCAGTAAGTGTTACTTGTAGTAGAGCTGTTTTAATAAGAATAAACGAGTCTTTTATTCACCCTTATATGATTCCCAGAGTAAAGGAATGTGTAGTAAGCTCTACATCTAACGATAAGCTTCTAAGCTTATAAAATACAAGATGAGCTCTTCAGCTCATAAATAAAAGATAAGCTTCTGAGCTTATAAAATATAAGATGAGCTCTTCAGCTCATAAATAAAAGATAAGCTTCTAAGCTTATAAAGTACAAGATGAGCTCTTCAGCTCATAAATAAAAGATAAGCTTCTAAGCTTATAAAATAGAAGATGAGCTCTTCAGCTCATAAATAAAAGATAAGCTTTTAAGCTTATAAAATAGAAGATGAGCTCTTCAGCTCATAAATAAAAGATAAGCTTCTAAGCTTATAAAATAGAAGATGAGCTCTTCAGCTCATAAATAAAAGATAAGCTTCTAAGCTTATAAAATATAAGATGAGCTCTTCAGCTCATAAATAAAAGATAAGCTTCTAAGCTTATAAAATAGAAGATGAGCTCTTCAGCTCATAAATAAAAGATAAGCTTCTAAGCTTATAAAGAACAAGATGAGCTCTTCAGCTCATAAATAAAAGGTAAGCTTTTAAGCTTATAAAATACAAGACGAGCTCTTCAGCCCGTACATAAGCAACAAGCCTCTAAGCTCATAGAATTCAAAGCTGGTCTCTTCTTGGAGACACCAACAGTCTTTCCCCCACGACTAGTGGTCCTTGTGCACTGCCTACGTACTCGAAGACCCCAATATATTTGATACAGCAGGGATCAGCTACAAAATCAGTTGGGAATTGAGGTCAGTGCAAACATGATCTTCTGTTTTCCATCAATGTTCGTGGTTCGACCGATGGAATCAGTCAGGAACTAAGGGCAGTGCAAAACATGATCTTCTGTTTTCCATTCACGTTCGTGTTCTGAACACGAAGAGCGTGCTAAAATAACCTTACAGAGTTCGGAACGAGCCCGTCAGCTCATAAAGAATTGCATATTCAAAAATAAAAGATCTGGTATTCAGAGTATCCAACAGTACAAGTGTTCAAAAAATATAAGGAAAGTCATAGCTTGGCATCACTCAAGTAAAGAAGAAAGTACAAGGGGGAAGAGCTCCTAGTCCTTCTTAAGCTGGGACTTCAGCTCAGCCACTTCTTCCTTCAGACGAGCATTCTCTTCCTTCAACTCGTCTCTTTCTTGCTGAGTTTTATAAAGTGAATCAAGAAGCTTCTGACCTACCGGGGAGAGGAAGATAGTGGACAGAGAGTCAGGAGAAAAAGAGCCATCCCTCCTACGCTTCTTTGAGCTCGCGCCAGTGTCCCCTTCCTCGTCGGAATCATCTTCCTCGTCAGAATCAGAAAAAGAAGTCCAGGAAGAGTAGGGAACGAAGGAGAACTCATACTCAGTAGCCTCGGCCCCTAGCAAGTAGAGGTTTGCACTTGTCATCAATTCAGAATAAGTCTTAGACTCCACCAGCAGCATCTCGTCAATGGTCGCCCTCTCTGGCACATCCACATCAGGTGGACCTGAGCAACAAGAATGTAATAAGAATATACCTTCAAGAAAAATACATACACAAGAGAGCTTAGCTAAAACTTACTAATGCGAGAGAAGCTCTTCCAGGACCGAGGAATCCTAGCCTCACGACAACGATCCTCAGGAGACCGCCAAGACTCCCCGGAAGCAAAAAAGAAACGTTTAGACCATCCTTCAGGATTGGGGGGAAAGCCTAGAACCAAAGGGCGTAATTTAAAATTCCTCCAACGGAAGAAGCTGAAGCAGGGGGCATCATCTTCCTCTATCTCGAAGAAGTACAGAAACTCGGAGACATAGGGGAACCTGCCAACGCCATGTAGGCGCCAGAACAGGAAGAAGCTCACCATAGTGGCCCATCCTCGTGGGGAAAGCCGAGAGGGGCATAGGCCATAGTAGGCAAGAACTCGCCCTATGGCAGGGTGAATGGGAAGGCGAAGTCCCATATCCATGGCACCTTCGAAAAAGCAGACTTCCCCTCGAGGAAGGTAGTTACAGGGCTCGTCCGCGGTAGGAACCCGCAAAGGCAAGTCAAGATAAGGAAAGAACCGTTTCTTGATGATTTCCAGATCAGAAGAGTTTAAGTTCGAAGCTGACAAATAGCGGTGATGCCACTTCCATTCGATCCCGAAGGAAGTCCGTTCCTGGAACAGAGAAGAAGTAGGGGCAGCCATCAAAAAGCACGATAAAAGCAGAGGATAACCACGAAAAACCAAGAAGAAACTCAGAAGTGTTTTGGGCAAAGGAGAAAGAAACTTAGCAGGTTAGAGGAAACTTAAAGAAGACTATAAGTTTTTAGGAAACCAAGAGACATGCGAAAGGAAATCGGCTGTCTTTTTGGTTTCTTAATTAATAAAGGCGGTTATGGTTATGGAAAACGGTTAAAAAAAAAGGCGGGAAAAGGAATCGGCACAAGATCAACCCTCCTATCGCACTCAAAACGACCGAAGAAAGTTCTGACCCCACCAAAATATTCCTCATATTGGAGCTCAGCCCGGTTGGCAACATTGCACCTCAGAATGATCTCCCAGACCTGCGGCTCCTAGAGCCTTGCCCACATCAGAATGATAAAACTCCTGATGGGCTCCTCAGATCATCAAAAGAACTTAGCGACTCACGAAGTCCATAGTCTTGCGTGAAGAAGGGCTGAAGTACTTCTCAAAGCACAGAGGAAAAGTTCAGAAAAATAATGCAATGAAATTTGCCCCGAAGTTTGTTATTTATCTCAGAAAGGGTCTATTAAATGGGCCACGAAGCTCAGAAAGAACTTTTAAGTTCACAAGAAGAGCAATATAGCTCGGTAAGAATCCCTAAGTTTACAAACTCGAGCAATGTAGCTCAGAAGGAACTCGCTAGTTCACAATATCAAGCTCTGTTGCTCAGAATGTAGAAGAAAAGGGAGGGGATCCCTGAGATACCAACTACCGAGCTCAACTGCTCAGGAGAAGCCATTGAGCCCAACACCAAATCTTCCATACTCTTCAGACCTAGTAATTTTGCTTCAAGAAGTGCACAACACCCCTCAAAGCAAAAGGGGGAGTACAAAGTACAAGGAAAGGGGTAAGGTCAGAAGAATAAAATTATGACAAAACCATCTGGCTTATGTCTCAAATCACAGCACATCACACATCACAGTTCAAAGCGAGATTCAGAAACTGCTCTATGAAGTTTGTATTCCAAAACACAAGTTCGAAGTACAAAGGAAAATAAAAAGTTACATAAGCACAGAAAAAGCTCTAAGTGTCTAGAGAGGGAGTAATTGAAGGATCTCGCAGCTCGGTAGATGGGCCCTCAGCAACTGAAGCAAGGGAGGAGCTCCTAGAAATGCCTGGGGCTCCTGCCCCCGTTGATTCCGGATCTTGAGCAAGGGCCTCAGTCACCAAGTTAGCTGGAAACGGCGTAGTAACAGGAACAGCAAGGTCTGCAGTTAGGGGCCCAGGAATCACGACAAGAGCTCCAGAGGTCCCAGAGGCAGGAATGTCCTGACTCAAGGCTGCGGCTGGTGGGACTAAGGCATCCTCCTCACCATCAGAGACAGACTCTTCCATTTCTTCTTCGGTGGGGATAGAGAAATTGAAGTCAAGGTCAGGGAAAGCTTTGACAGCCTTGCGCCTAAAGGCAAGCCACCCAGTAGCCCACAATGTGGTGGCCTCATCTCTTAGCTCAACAATCTCCTTCTCCCTCTGTTGGACCAAACCTTTCTGCTCCTCGAGCTCTTCGCAGAGCTTGCCGTTAGCCTCGTTGAGGGCGAGATAATCTTGATTGACCTGGCTGAGCTCTTTCCTGGCATCAAAAGCCTCTTGGCTAGCTTTGGACCATGCCTCAACCTTAAGCTGCAGGTCCTCCTTAACTAGCCTTAGCTCATCTCGAGCTTTCTTCTCCCCTTCCTCAGCTCTGACCTTGACAGTTAATGTGTGTTTGAGGTCGGAGGCTTGCTTCACCGTTTGCTCTTTGAGGCTCTCCACATGAGCCCTGAGGTCTTCATTCTGAGCCCTGAGGTTTTCGTTCTCAAGGGATAATTCAGAAACCTTGACTTTATACGTTTTCAGAACCTTGAAAGAGCTCTCTTGAGACCAAACCCGGTGCAGCAGACCTTTCGCATGGAGGGCAGCCTGAGAATATAAAGTTCAGTAAATTGCGCCAGATCACCAAATAAAAACAAGTAAAGGGGGGAAAATGCTAGCACTTACAGCAGCTGCTCCCTGAAGAGCTGAAGAGATGGACTCCTCAAGGGGCATAGAAGCAGCCTTCAGGACATCAGACTCAGTAAAAATAGAAGAAAGAGCTCCTGCAGCAAGATCCATGTTGTCAAAAAAATCCTCGTCTTCTCCCTCAGATTTTCTCTCTTTCCCAGAAGCAGTGTATGAGAACTTTCTGGGTTGGAGATCAGGGATCACTCCCAAAGCTTTCTCAACCTCAGAAGAGGAAGGGGAAGCCTGATCTCCCATTTGAGCAGGCACCAACCCAGGATAGGCCACCGGAGGGGAAGGAGGAACGGCAATTTGAGGGGTGCTGGATGAGGAAGGCGGTGCCTTATTGGGAACCAGTTCTTCGGTAGCAGAGGGGGGTGAAGGCACCTCCAACCTGGGGATTTTAGCCCGGGTGTTTGGACCACTCCCAGAGCTAACCCGAGCCTTGCGCTTGCCAGATCTGCCTCCTTTCAACAGTTCCTCAACCTTAGCCTGAAGCTCCTCTGGAGTAGACTTCATGGTAGAAGGACCTGGAAGGTCTGAATAGAACGAGGAGGAGTAAAAAGAAGAGGAGGAGAAGGAAAGATGATGAAAAAGGAAAAGAAAGAAAGTGACAATGAAATTACCTTCTTCAGCCCCTAAAACAGATAATGGAATTGCTAGGATCACCGCAGGAGGACTCAGACCTAGCCTCACCAAATTTCGAGACTCAATCAGGTCGGCGTACCTCTCTGGCTTAATCTTCCCCAACTTCACTAGCACCTTCTGATCTTCAAGGCTGAGCTCAGGGCGACCACCTGAAAAGAAGAAAGTGTGCAAATAAGAGAAAGGCAAGAGGTCTATAAGTTCCAGATCAGAGCTCAGTCGACTCAAGTGAAGACTCACCCAAGTTGTCTGGTTCTGTCCAAGCCGTAGGGATACCAAGAGTATCTGTCTTATCAGCAGGATTGTACTCCCAATTGGTACCCCTAATGTAAAAGAAATGCTCTTTCCACGCTTTATGAGAAGATGGGAGGTCAGTAATAATTTTCTTAGCTTTAGTCCGCTTGGAAATATACAGAAAACCTTCAGCGGAGGTCAGTTTGACATTGAAGAGCTCCATAAGCAGAGAAATGCTAGGAACCCCGAGTTTATGCTTCTTAAAAATGACTAGAAGACCAACCATGACGCCATAGAAGTTGGGGGAAATCTGGGAAGGGCACACATGAAAATGTTGCAGAACAACTTTAATAAAGGGGTGCAGAAGAAAGCGAAGACCGTTGTCAAAGGCGGCAAGAAAGAAACAGACCCTATTGCGTATTTGATCTACGTAGTAGACGGATCTATCTGGGCACCAGGGTTCGACCCCAGGAGGAAAACCATACCGAACTTTATAAGCCTTCATTAGCTCAGGGGCCTCTTTGCTGTAGCCCACAGACTCGGCATGCCTGAAGGCCGACCCCAAATATGAGGTCTTCTCTTCAACCCCGACTCCACTCACCTTGACTTTGCCTTTATCAGGTCTGGGGGGCATGGGAGAAGAAGTAGATGGAGGCTCCTCGGTACCCACCTCGGTTTCTACAGCCTCCACACCAGGAAAGTTATCAATTTCGTCACCCACGTCTCCTAAATCAGTGTCCTCAGACCTATTGCCCAGTAAGGAGACAGAGGAACGAGTAGCACCGGAGGAGGCAGACATGATTGGGCAGGAAAAAGGAAGATTAAAGGAGCGATAAAGAGGGGGGACACTGATCAAACTCTCCCTAATAACCCTAGGGTCAGCACAATAGCTACCAACAGCGAGTATGTGCACAGTCGAACTCCAGCCCACGAAGCGAGGAAGAAGGGATAAGCAATAATCACGATTCCAGAAATAAAAGAACCTAAAGGACAAAAAACACAACAACCACCTCGAACTCGAGGGATCCATAACGAAGAAAGGGGCAGAAAGCACGTACCTAGTGGAAAGAGAGCAACGAACGAACCAAGGGCCAAATCAGAAGGGGTGGCACTGTGGGTCTTCGAATCGAACACAGGGGAACCGATTTAGAGTGAGAATCAGAAAGTCTGAAGACAGAAAACCAAGAATTCGCAAGGACAGAAAGCTAGAAGACAGAGAAGAAGTTGAACGGTGGAAGAAGCGGTTCAGATAACCGTTCGGGTATTTAAAGCTTGGGGGACGTGGGCTGAGACATGCGCGGGAATCGAGAAGAGTCATGATTGTTGTAAACCGTCAAAAATCTTCAGTCACGTGAGAAGCCTAGGGAGACCACGTGTAGATCCAACTCAGATTGAGAAGCAGTTCAGCTCTTACCTAAGCTAACTTAGAGCAAGAGCTGGGGGGCAACTGATGATACCTAAAATAAACCCCAGACACGAGCTCAGAAAGTGAGCTCAGCTCAGGAGCTCAGGTAAGGTAAGCAGAGCTCATCCGACCTTAGTCTGAGCTCATCCGGCCGGTACTAGAGCTCCCCGCTGAGAACACGAATTGAGAAACGACAGGAGGACAGCGAGATGACAACAGATACTTTAATAAGGGGAATTGAGTCGATCCAAGGCATGAAACCCGTAACTAACCAGGATCCTCTCCTAACGCTAAGGAGAGGATCCCTTGATATAAGGAAAGGATCTCGCCGGTGGGAGCCTGCCTTAAGGAGTTTAAATAACTCCAGGATTATAGATGAAGATAGGGCACGATCCCTTCAATAAAGGAAATAATTTCGAATTAGAGGTAAGCATGAGGCTATAAAAAGGGAGGGCAAGCCCCAACAAGGGGGGGAGGACGAGAAACCCTAATACCCTATGTATCCTACTGTAAAACGCTCAACTTGATCAATAAGAAAGAGAGAAGCCATCTGACTCCATTGCAGAGTGGACTAGCCGAGCTCAGGCCGGTGAACCACTATACTTCCGCCGTGCTATCAACCCTTTCCTCGAATCCCCTAACCATCAATCTACATTATCAAGAACGAGCCTTGCAGCTCAGATATAGCACTTGAATCCACACAAACCGTCCATAATGAACTATTCGGTTCCATAGCTCATTCACGTAGATTTACACCATCATTTTCCAACATTCAAAATCTCACAATTCTCAAAGCAAAAGAGTAATTCAATCAAAACATGCAAGATATCATAAGAGAAAACATTCAAGTTGACAATAATCAAAATCAAGGATTTTTATAAAGAACATGCAATTTTTCCAAGAATCGAATCATATTATCAAAATCAGTGTAAAAACGTTATATATCTATCATATTTAATGGAATAGGAATCAAAACATATACAGGTAACTCTAACCCTCAATGAGCGAATTTGAGAAAGAACCCTTACCTTGATTTTTTAGATCTTGAACCCAATGTGTGTTTTTGATGTGATTTTCACGCGTTGAGCCTTCAAAACCTCTCCCTTTTTCGACTTAAATACACATCCTTCGGTCCAGGGCTTGAAAATTCTTAGCACTAGTGGGTCTATACATGGCCACCCATGTGCATAATTGTTAATGATGAAAAAATCAGCCCCGGTGAAAATCCCATCTAATCCTTTCCATGCCAGTCCAATTTTGTAATAATCCTGGTCTGAATTTGAAGTAGGATGGAAAATTCTAACTTCCACCATTTATATAAGGATAAGCTCATTGTCAAGGACAAGTATCATTCAAACTAACATCAACCTAATTCTAACTAAACTGAGGATTTGGAGGCCAGAATCCAATCCTAGTGCAACTCTATCTCTAAAACTCCTACAAAAACTGCTTCAATCGATACCTCATGTATGCCACCTCAGTATTCTAAAGCATTTAATACCTTTTAGTCTGATACTGACTTAACCATTATAAGGTCAACCCGTAGAGCCACTCTGATCTCCAACTTCTTTTTTAAGTGATTAAGGTCTGAAAAGCTGATGTGGAGTTCAACACAACTTTGCATAAACAGTTTGTCATTACCTATGTGAATGAAAACATACATCTCTAAATCATCATATCAACCGTTGCTGAGACCAGTATAATTCTTTGACTCCAAAAAACCAGTTCGGTCTCTTCACGTTTGATCAATTCAATGAATTCGACGAGATTAGTCTGCCATTATTTTGAATGTTCAAAAAGGTCGGAATACCCCTATTTTATATATACTCAAATGTAAAGATAAGTATTCTACTCTTCATAGACCTCAATCCAATTCGGGTGATACTGATGATGCACAAAATTGGTTTGCACACCACCTGTCAATTAAGTAATATAAAATATAGTAAAGTAGAGGGAGAGAGAAGACAAAGTTTATAGTGGTTCGGTCAAGGTGACCTACGATCACTTGGGATGGCAATGGTCGCCGGGTTTTTATTAACTTCGGTGTGGAGAGAGAACAAAGAGTTACAATCTTAGAGAGGGAGAAGAGAGATTTGCCAGAATGAGTGTCTTGCCCCCCCAAGTGTTGGTGGGGCTTACATTTTATAGTAGTCGCCTCATAATGGGTTTTAATCAAATAGCTGATCTGGCGGTCGTAACGGATTCCAGGGCGACTTTAATAGTAGTTTAAATGGCTTAGCGACTTTTCCTCTCCTCAACGGGCAAGGAAATTATGGTGCACTCCAAAGGACTTGGTCAAAGATGAGGTGGGGGTTGACTCCTTCCAAGGCGGCGAGGGTGAGGCTCTTGGATGACCTTGCATGCTCCAGGGTGGTGAGGAGGAGACTCTTGGATGACCCTTACTCCAAGGAGGCTAGGAGGAGGCTCTTGGATGATCTTGCATGCTCCCTGCTGATGTAGTAGCTCCTTGAGTCTGATGAGCTTGATCGGGTTAACCACATTGGACTGGATTTGCTGAACCTCTGGAAGTTGGGCTATAAACTCGGACCGGGCTTTATAACATGAGTTGAGCCCTTGGGCTTGGCCCGTCAGATACTAGGGCTATCAATTTTCGACACGACATATTAATACGACACAAAGCGAACACAAAATTAATGAGTTGTACACGAAATTAAACGAGTTAATGGATTAAAATGGGTCAACACGCTTAAGCACAAAAAAAATCATGTCAGATTCATGTCAAAATCAGGTCAACCTGATTTTGACCTGATTAACCCATATATTTTAAACGGGTTGACATGATTCGGACACGAATCCGACCTAACCCATTGTAGACCCGTTTATGACAGTATAGTTTGCCTATTATGTATGACTGATGTAGTTTTAACCAATGATCAAAATGTCGTGTCGAAACGTCCGAAACATTTTGGAATTTCAACACACCGACACGAAACATGCGTTGAATCCCAAAGTTTCGGTCGAAACGTCACTGTGTCGGACCGTTTCGGTCGAAACAGGTTGAAACAGACTGTCCTGCCTTTTATATTTTTTTTTTGTTATAAGTATGAACAATTATATTTAATACCTCACTGCATTATAATTTTTTACTTTTAACTATATATAACTACTACTAATTTAATTTGATACCTTTCATTATTATTTTTCCTTTTTATAATTATTCTTTTATGTTATTGTTATTTGTTAGATTGACATATTAAATAACTGCAAGTCATTTTATTAATTATAACTTATTTGTTAAATATTTAGAATTAAGTATTTATGTGTTTTAATCATTGTGTACACAATGATTTTAATTTTAATGAAATAATATTATTTATTAATTTGAAGACACAATTTAAATTGATAAATTAGTATTATAAATAATATGCTGCACAAATTAGTATTATAACAATATGCTGCACTTAGTATTATTATTAATTAGTAAATTAGTATTATAATAAAATTATATTATTAATTGGATAATATTCTAATTTAAATGATTTCCGCCTTATGTCAAACCTTTTTTTCCCCTCCAATTTAAATTTATTCTTCTATAAATGGATGTTAACCGAATAAATATGTTAAATTAATCAATTATTTAGCTTATCTTTATAAATAAATGAATTGTATTTGTATTTCTACATGTTTCCACGTGCTTCCATATTTTTTCTGCGTTTTCATTGTGTTTCCGAAACGTTTCCGTTTTTTAGCTGACCAAAACGGTACTTCGAAACGATATTTCGATCCTTGGTTTTAACATTATTACTTATTAGTTCTTGTTTCTACTATGGTAATTGATAGACTTCATCCATACTCGATTTGTTTATCATTCGTATCATTTGGATTCACTTGTTTAGAAAATGGGTGGTTTAAAGAAAACTCAAACCTTCTAATTTTGTGATGTGTGTTGTATTAACGGGTCGTGTCATATTTTGACATTGAGTAGGGAGCTTCTGTTTAATTTTTTTATATATAGTAGTAAATTATCCTAACCTACTGTTGAGTTAGGTCAAAATTGAATGAAAAACTCCAAGCATATTTAGGTAGTTAATCTCTCAC
The DNA here is from genome assembly GCA_951799425.1 of Ilex aquifolium. Classification (NCBI taxonomy): domain Eukaryota; kingdom Viridiplantae; phylum Streptophyta; class Magnoliopsida; order Aquifoliales; family Aquifoliaceae; genus Ilex; species Ilex aquifolium. Next base: position 40,042,943 of record OX637391.1, on the reverse strand, counting down.
CTTGAGGAAGGTCTGAATATCTTACTGTGACATTTTTGCCAACCCGAGATAAATTGAAATCCATCTTGGTCCTCCTCTTCAGTAGTAGCAATAAGCGTCATACACAATGGATCTCCATATGGTGGCACACACCTTTTTATCAATCTGGACATCCATTAGCAATGTTCGGGCTCCTCTAGCAATCCAACGTCAGTCCTTGATCGGAACCACAAATCATGACAAGAAGGTGAGGCGCACACAACAAACCAAGCCAAACAAAATGGTATGTGCATCATTTATATCAGAGCACCACCAAGTATACACCTCTCAACATTTTCTTTGGCACAAGCAGCAAATGTAGATAACTATCTTACTCAAAAAAAAAAAACAAAAGGATGTTTTGTACATAATGGGTCTAGTAGATCCCCTCTGTGGTGGATCAGACTCACTAAGCAATCCTGAAGGTGCCCATCATGACTATTTCGCAGCTACTGTAAACTTGTCGTGGTCTGCATTAAAGCTGGCCTTATTGGTTTTGCACCGATCAAAACTGTAGGCTAAACCATCAACATGAAGAACAAATTAATAAACATGCAGAAACATCTGCAAGAATTAAGTCCCCTTAAATCCAACCAAGGACGGATCTATTAGTGGGCTAAGGTGGGCTGAAGCCCAGAGTAAAAAAAAAAAAAAAATTTATCACTAAGTACCAGCCCACCCCCCAAAAAAAAATCCCATCCAACCCAGCCCACCTGCAAACCTTCCCCAAAATCAGTCGGTCACTTCCCCAAATCTCCGGACAAGCAACGACTGCAACACACAGGCGGCGAGACGGCGAGTCACTTCCCCAAATCCCCGCCTCTCTCTAACACAGGCGGCGAGACGACGAGTCACTTCTCCAAATCCTTCCATCAAATCTCTCTCTCTAGAGTCTAGTCTCTACAAATATATCACACAGCTATGAGGATCAAGAAACGTTTTCCACCATCTTCTCTCTCTTCAGTCCCTGACTTAGATCCCCAACACCACCGGTCACCGGTGGTGCAACAGCACCACCTACCCGCAAGAAAATTTGTAATCCAAGCCGCAAGAACTGAGTCGAAAAGAGTCTCCCTTGGTTTCAGAGCTCCCCATTTCGAGGTATATATATGTACAGGTTTATTGAAGCATTCTCCATATAAATTTGAAATCTGATTTGGGTTTTCTTGTTCCACGTTTTCCAATTTCCTACCGTAGATGTGATCTTGATGGGTTTTCTCTTATCCGTGGGTATATTTGTATACATGTATTGTTTTGGTGTTTGATTAGCCTATGGTTATGGGATTTGCGTGCTCTATTCGATTGTGGGTTTCTTGGGTGTTTGATTGCCTTTTTCATGTGACCTTGATTACTAGTTATTCCTGGGGAATTTTCATAACCTTTTGTGTTTCTTTGAAATTTTATGTTTAAATGGTCTACTTAATATTTTCATAACCAGCTGTGCTCTGGAAGTTCTCTTACCTTTTAGTACAAAAAGAGTATTTTCTTGCGATTTGGGTTTTCTTGTTGAAGCATTACTGGTACAAGTCTTTCATTGTTCTTAATAAATTGTTTTATTTTTCAATGTTGTTTTGTTGCTATGGTGTGGATAAATTTGTGTTATTCTATTTATCTTGTTGATTACTGTTTGGTTGCGTTCATTTGTTCCATGAAAGTTGAATGACTTTTCTCGTTATGTTTAATTGTACAACTCTGTTATTCAAAATGGTATCGAGATGGGTCCTTCAATCTTGTTGATTTGTTTCTCTAGTTTGTTTCTCTAATTTTCAACCCTTCTCTAATTTATTAGGATGGAAAATCAAGAACGAAAAAGAGCAAAAATAATTTTTTCATTCTTCAAAAAGAAAAGTGGAGAAGAAACATCAAATTCTAGTCTTGAACCTTTGAGTCTAGTAAAAACATCAACAAGTGTTGATGTTCCTATGATTCCTGCGGTTGTTGAACCTCAAGGTCCTCAACCTCAAACAAAAGTTCCAAGGATTCCTTTTGATGAGAATGAACTTGAACGAGACCCCGCATTGCGTATTCCGATATGGAAACATCCTGCTTATAATCAAGATGAAGTTAGACGTGCTTATATAAAGTGGGGACCAAATCAACCTATCTTGGCTGAGTATCCGAGGACTAAAACTGGAGTTCAAAATCGAAGATTTCAGGAAAGTTGGTACAAAAAATTTCCATGGCTAGAGTATTCTATTTCAAAAGATGCGGCATTTTGCTTTTCGTGCTTTGTTTTTCAAGGTCGTGAACTTCTACACCCTGCATTTACCGTTGATGGTTTTAGTAGTTGGAAGAGAGTGAATAATGGGGCCAAATGTGTTTTCTTGTCACATATGGGAGGTCTTACTTCCACACACAATAATGCTGTGAGAAATGTTGAGGCATTGAAGAATATATCAGTGCACATTGATAAAGTTATGAATGTTCAAAGTTCAGAAGAAATAAAGAGAAATCGATTGCGTCTTAAGGCTACCATTGATAGTGTTCAATGACTTACTTTACAAGGATGTGCCTTGAGAGGTCGTGATGAATCTGTAATGTCAAAGAACCGTGGTAATCTAATTGAGATGATTAGTTTGATGGCAAAGTTGAATGTTGAGATAAATGATGTTGTCTTAGAGAAAGCTTCAGGAAATGCAAAATATACGTCTCCTATGATCCAAAAAGATATTTTGCATATTCTAGCTACTAAAGTAAGAGAAAAAATCCATGAAGAAGTTGAAAATGCCAAGTTTTGTATTTTGGTTGATGAAGCAAAGGATGCATCCAATAAAGAACAGATGGCAATTGTTCTGAGATTTGTTGATGTTCAGGGTTTTTTGCAGGAGAGATTTTTTGAAATTGTGCATGTTAAATATACCACTTTTTTAACTCTTAAGAAGAAAATATCAAAAGTTCTTACTCGACACAATTTGCACATTCGAGATTTACGAGGTCAGGGATATGATGGTGCTTGCAACATGCGTGGTGCATTTAATGGATTGCAAGCTTTGTTCCGCAATGATTGTGAGTATGCAAACTATGTTCATTGCTTTGCTCATCGTTTACAACTTGCATTAGTTACAATTGCTGAAGATAAGATTTCAATATGGCAATTCTTTTCCAAATTGACATGCATTGTCAATCTTATTAGTGCTTCTCCTAAGCGTTATACAAAGCTGCGATCTGCCCAAGCTACTGAGATTGAAAGAGGGATAGCTAGTGGTGAACGAGAGACTGGTAAATGGGCTAATCAGATGGGTACTTTGCATCGAGCTAGTACTACTCGTTGGAGCTCACATTTTGAATCCATTTGCGGTCTGATAGATATGTATGATGCTATCATTAGTGTGTTTGAATGTATGGTTAACGAAGGATCTTCAAATACAATTCGTGGGGAAGTTGGTGGTTCTTTAATGGCAATGAAGTCCTTCGATTTCATATTCATATTGCATCTTATGCACAAGATTATGGGGATTACGGATATGCTTTGTCGGGCATTGCAGCATAAATCATTAGATATTTTGAATGCAATGAATTTAGTCTCATTGACAAAATCATTGCTTCAAACCTTTCGAGCAGAAGGTTTTGATTATCTCCTTGGCCATGTGAAATCAGTTTGTATGAAATTTGATGTCGATATACCTGATATGAGCACTCAGTACAAAGGGGCAAGACGTTCATGTCAACAGAATGATAACATTACAGTTGATCATCACTATCACATGGACTTATTTAATGCTACGATTGATCATCAGTTAGAAGAGTTACATAGTAGATTCAATGAAGGGACAATGGAATTGCTTATGCTCAGCTCTGCTTTAGATCCTCGGGACAACTTTAAATCTTTCAATCTTGATCGCATTTGTTTACTTGCTGAGAAGTTTTATGCAGCTGATTTTGATAGGCAAGACATGCATCATTTGAAATGTCAACTGGATCATTATCAATTTGATGTGGTTCGCTATGAGAGGTTTCAAAGTATGTCTATAATTTCAGAATTATGTCGTGGTTTAGTAGAAACAAATAAGGTAGAGTCCTACAATTTGATTGATAGGTTGATTCGTCTTATTTTAACTCTTCCCGTTTCTACGGCAACTTCAGAAAGAGCATTTTCAGCCATGAAACATGTCAAAAGTACTCTTCGTAACAAGATGGAAGATGAGTATTTGACTGATTCGTTAGTTGTCTACATTGAAAGAGAAATAACGGAAGCAATCGATACAGATTCAATAATAGATGCCTTTTGTTTTAGGAAGAATCGAAGAGTCCAATTTCATTAGTAAGTGTTTATGAGTTTACATTTGTATGATTAAATATATGTTTATGAGTTTACATTTGTATTTTGTTAGTCGTATGAATGTTTAGCTTAGCCCGGGATAAACGAAAATCCTGGCTCCGCCCTTGAATCCAACGACCTGAATATGCTTGATGCTTCTTAGAAGTTGAACTGGCACCGATCTCCTTCCCCATATAAATATGGAGATGCTCGGTGCCACATCAATTTACCAAAGATGTGGTTAGCAGATCATTCACCGATATTACTATTCAAACACGGTTACAAAGTAATCAACAATGGCTGTAAGTCTGAACTTTGAACGACGCCTTCGATTCAGGTGAGATTTGGGTTTTTGTTACTTTCGGGATTTCCTTTGGTGACAACAAGAAGTAGTTAAGCATATCACCCAACCTTTTGATCATTAGTCTGCAGATCAATTTATAATCTTTATAGACAAATATTAAAGAAATAGGTGAACACCTACTACAACGACGATTAGCCCAAGGATTCATTTTTTTATAAAATTAGCAAAAGTAAATCTGCCAACCCTTCAAGTAAAAATACACACCTTTGCTCGGCTCTCTCTCTATTTGTACGTCCACATAAAGCTCGCTGGCATCCATTCTTGATCCCAGCAAATGGCAAAGCTTTAGCATATGAGAAGTAGAGATCCATCCCAGTCTCCCTATGTGAGAAAGGATAACCATGGAAGTGACCACACTTTCTGATGATACCAAAAATTAGCCAAGGCTAAGCTTGGCCCAGTAGCAGATCGGGGGCTAACCCTCAATAAGGGCCCACGATATAATGTCAGAATCTGGATTCCGGTCAAGATAGCTAAGGTCGGGTGAATGAGCTGACCTCTCAATTCCTAGCTCCCCAAGTGGTCATCCCAGATCAGAAATCCCAGCTCAGACACCTCAACACAGATATTACAGATCAGATGTCCCAAGTTATAGAAAAATCCCCCAGGAGCATAGGACTCCATTAGAGTAGATTAGTCAAGCTTCCGAGCTGGTGAACCACTATAAATCTTTCGTCTATTGATTTCTGCTCACAACTATCATCCCTGAATTGATTGTTCAACCACCAAGAGCCTAGAAGCTCTGACTGGATATTCTAGTGAACTCCATCAATAGATCCCCAATCCATTAACCTCTACTCAACCACGCAGAATATACCATTAGTTTGGCGCCATCTATAGGAGCGATTGCTTCGATTCCTGCTAAAATTCTACTGTTCTTTCAGTAATTGATGGTCTCTATGCGTAACATGAGGAAAAATCAGGCAAATCCAATACGTTTGTAGAACCATCAGGAAGCCACTATCATGGGACAATAGAGAATTTCAATAAATCCTCTACCGAACCCAAAATACAATCTGTCGATAGTAGATCTCCCTCAAAACAACGATTTTGAAGCACTACGACAAGCAATGAGCGCCTCCTCAAGAAAAATGTGGATCTAGTAGTTCATCCACGCTCAAAATCTCTAGAGGGCACAACCAGCCTAGGATGATCCCCCTCGTGGGGAACATCATCATCAAAATCCTTTGAAGTAGATTACAGAAAAGAATGATCTCAGTCACTCTGTTGATAACATGCATCGTAGAGGCCCAAGAAATAGGGAAGAAGATGAGGTCCAGAGTCAAAACAGAGGAATCTATAGAGACGAGCGCATCCCAGCTCCTCCCCAGCAAAAAGGGAGGGATCAGTTCTAGGAACGATGTTTCAAGGAAATCCAACAAGAGCTAAGCCATATGAAGAGGCAGTGAAGAGTAGAACTCCGATAACTATGGATGCTCTATTTCAACAAATAGAGTCACCATTCACCCCCGAGGTGTTACACTTTCCTCTCCCCCAAAAATTTAAAATGCCTCAGATCGAAACGTTTGACGGGATGAAAGATCTCATGGACCACCTCAATGCATACAAGAATCAGATGGAACTGCATGGATACCACAATTCAGTGCGCTGTCGAGCCTTTGCCATCACTCTGAAGGGCTTGGCTTTGGCTTGGTTCAACACGCTAGTCTTGACTTTGATTTCCTCTTTTAGAGAGCTCTCCATCTCCTTTGTGTCTCATTTCATAGGGGCCCGAAGTTACTGAAAGCCTTGCTACCACCTGTTGAGTGTGAAGTATGGTCCAAACGAGTCACTGCGGAGCTATGTTCAGAAATTCAACTCGGAGTCCCTAAAAGTGGACGCCTATATCGAGAATTTTTCCTTCACAGCCTTTATCGCTGGGTTGGGAGTACAATCGAAAGATTTACTATTCTCAATTGCCAAAACCCCCCAAGCCAATATGGTTGAGGTGCAGACAAAAGTAGAAAAATACATCAACGGTGATGAGGTTTTCCTCTCGAGAGCTGGGAACTCCTCTACGACAAGGGAGAAGGAGAAGAAAAGAGATTGGAGTCCTAGGACGGACCGAAGTCAAGACCGATCTCCAAGGAAAGGTGGATATCGTTTCCAAAAAAGGAGAAGTGACATTAGAGATCGCCCAGGTCCCCCTCCTTAGGGGTTACAGGTAAAATATGCCCTAAACCAGTTCACTCCCCTGAACTCAACTATCTCCCAAGTGCTGTACCAGGTCCAAAACGAGAAATTTTTGAGATGGCCATCTAGGATGAAGGCGGATCCCTACTAACAAGATGTGAGAAAGTACTACGAATACCATCGAGACCACAACTACCACATCGACTATTGTATTCAGCTAAAGAAGGAGATTGAGTTCCTGATCCAGCGAGGTCAGCTGCGTCGCTTTATAGCGCAAGACAATCAAGACTGAGCTAACCCGCCTCCTGCTCCATAGTAGTAAATACCTCCTCAACATCAACAACTATTAGGTGAAATCAGGGTTATCTCTGGAGGATTTGCTGGAGGTGGGGAGACGAGCTCAACAAGGAAAGCTCACATGAGGAAGGCTCGAGTAGAAAACATATTGGAGGTCCAGTCCGTGCTTAAGTCACCTCGGCTCAACATGGATATCATGTTCTTTGACTCAGATCTTGAGGGGTGCCAACTCCCTTACGATGATCCCTTAGTTGTAAAATCCATTATATCCAACAAAACTATCCATCGAGTTCTCATCTATAATGGGAGCTTAGGGGAAAAGAGTGCTCCCCCCGGGATCTATTCAGCTTGTTCTTACGATGGGAGACCACACATGTCAGTCTACAATGATCATATGTTTCTTGGTGGTGGATGCCCCTTCAGCCTACAATGTCTTTTTGGGAAAACCTTCGCTCAATGCCTTTAGGGACATCCCGTCTTCTTACCACCTAGTGATGAAGTTTCCAACTAAGAACGGTGTGGGTATGGTCCGAGGAGACCAGTGCGTAGAAGAAACAGGTCTTCTCAAGAAGCACGGTGTTGTATCAGTTGTCCATATTGGGACACCAGATGCGCATATTCCTAGGAAAACCTTTCAAAAAGTGTGCCAAGTAGAAGAATGGTAACTTTACTAGGTCCCAAGGTGTCTAAGGTGCCCGGAGTGACCTCATCTTCCCTAACCATGCCCGAGGTCCCGACAACATGTTTTTTAGCCTTTCTCTTTCGAGACCTCTTAGGTTTCGCAGCTGAGCTAAGAAGGAGCAGGGGAGCCCTAGCACTAACAGCCCGGCCATCAACCACATCAACTCCGATGAAGTTGTCTATCTTGTCTCCCATATCCACAAGGTCATCGATTTCATCAGGTTCAGACAAGTTAACCCTTTGAATCACCTCGGGGGAGCTCAGAACATCATCTCCTCCAATACGTCTGCGACGACGAGATCGGACCTCGACCTCAGGAGATCTGTCAGCCATGGTGAGAAAGACAGAAGACCTCGTAGCCTCAGAAGAAAAATACATGAAGGCACAAGGGGCAAAATAGCCAAAAGAAGTGTAGTGAGAAAGGATGTTCGAAGAGCGATCCTTAAAGGCTTGAGGGTCAAGACACCAACGACCGAAGAGAAACACCCTAGCGGTCGCGTAGGGATCCAAGAAAAAGGGAAGAAAGGACAAAGAACAACCTAAACTCCTAAAGTTAGAAAAGCGGAATGACCACAAGTGGAATAACCACCTCGGATTCGAAGGATCCAAGGTTGAGCAAGAAACCCTAGGAGAGAGAAATTAAAAAAGAGACGAGACAGAAGATGTACCTAAATGAAGGCAATTGATAGTTGAAAACCAAGAACAACGCCTAGAAAGGTGGGGAAAAGCTTCGCGCGTCCTCGAAGTAGACCCAAGGAAGATCGGGGTGCTCGTTGAGAAAGCTTGATGAACATAGGAAGGAAAAAAGAAGAAGTTGTCGAGCAAAGGCAGAAAGAGGTGTTTTCTGGAAGAAGGAAGGAAGGATTCGAAAAGGCAAAAAATGTGAAAAAGAAAAGCGTTAGGCAGTTTTTGTTTGCAGAAACATTAAAGGCATTTGTACTGTAGGGGTGCGATAACATTGGGCATACACGATAATCACAACACGCGTGACCCCATGCACGCGTACAACGCCGAAGACCCTGAAAAACGTCCCATTGTGCACATTCCAAGTAAAAAACAAGCCGAGCTTATCCACAACCAGTAGCGCAGGTCATTCCCAATCTACGTCAGACAAGGTTTACCTAGCTAGGGACTGGGGGACAATTGATGATACCAAAAATTAGCCAAGTTTAAGCTCGGCCTGGTAGCTGATTGGAGGTTGACCCTCAATAAGGGCCCACGATATAATGTTAGAATCTAGGTTCCAGTCAAGACAGCTTAGGTCGGGTGAATGAGTTGTCCTCTCAATCCCTAGCTCCCTAGGTGGTCATCCCAGATAAAAAATCCCAGCTCAGACACCTCAGCTCAGATGTCCTTCTAGCCTGAGACTCCTAATTCGAGAGGCACAAGTCAAGAATTGCCAATAACGTGACCCTCGTGTGCACTACGACAATGACAATTCACACATTTTAGAGGGCCACGTCACACCTATGGAATGTAGCCCCTAACGGCCAAATATTACATCACATGAGTTGTAACATCCCCAAGGGAATCACATTGATCACATAAGGATCGCGACGGTTCTGCAAGGATCGCAATGATTACGCTAGGCTATAACATACTATGAATGGGGATCAAATCCCTCACATTGTAATCAATCAAGCATACGGACATTGACTCCCTGTAATTTTGTAGCCTTCTTCCCCAAGTAATAGAAAAGTCTCCCAAGAGCAAGAGACTCCATTATAGTGGATTCGCCAAGCTTCTAAACTGTTGAACCACTATAAATCTCCCATCTATTGATTTTTGCTCACAACTATCATCCCTGAATTGATTGTTCAACCACCAAGAGCCTAGAAACTGTGAGTGGATATTCCAGTGAACCCCATTAACAGATCCCCAATCTATTAACCTCTACTCAACCGCGTAGAATACACCATCACTTTCATTTATCAATACACTTTTGCGAGCGATATCTCTTCTATATTCAACACTATTGGTCGGCGTAAATAGTTCATCCTAGATTCTGTCATGAAATGGTCAGTGATATTATAGATCTTGAAGGACATCCCATCTTCAAGTTCTCACTATTGATTGGATCTCTCAACAAAAGCCCAAGCTCAGCATAACACTTGGCCAAGTTTGGCTCATCGAAGTACAAGTGTTTCGAATCGTAATTCTCTATTATTGGCCCAAAGTGCAACCTAAGGGGGGTTCAATTAGGTTTCTTTACTAATTTCCAATTTAAAATCTCAATTTTACTATTTGTGAAATTGATAAATGTGAGTTGCTATATGCTGATTAGATGATATGTGAGTAATGGTGTGTGTATATGTGCTAAACACAAAATAAAGTAGAGAGAGAAAGGGAGAATGCAAACACAGGAATATATAGCGGTTTGGCCCTTACACTTGGCCTACGTCCTCTTCGTCCTTCTCCCTTTGGAGGTTCCCTTTCTCTTCCTTGAATCTCTTCAATGGGTGAGATCCCAAACCCTTACAACTTCTCTCTTCCTTGAGTATAATACAAATATCACTCTTTGTAATCTTCACTCAAGAAGAACAATCTACCACACTCTCTCTCATTTTTATAATAAGCTTCTCAATCTAAGCAATAAGACAAGAAAAATGTATATAAAAGCTTACACACAAGCAAACAATTTTGATCACTTTCTCTTTTTGGCTTGTAGCTCATCAATACAAAGTTGCAAAATTTCTATCAAATGCATTGAAGACCCCTATTTATACTTGGACTCAAAACCTTTGAATTACTTCAAAAATTCTAGTTGTTACTGTGCCTAACGGTCTTCAACCGGTATGCTGATTCCCAATCCGGCATACCGGATCATCCATAGTCAAGGCATAAGCCAATGCAAAACTTCTTCTGCCGGATGCTGAACCAGCATGTCAATGCTTGCAGAAGCTTTCAGATCCATCAAGGCAAGGAGATACTGTAAGTTTCTGAGCCTTTTGGTTCCCATCTGACATGCCACTTCACTGAATCGGCATGCCAATTCCTCTCATCCAGCATACTGAATCACTTGCAGACCCTGCCGGTTCAACCTTCCATTCCAAAACTTATGTGATCTTCAAGGGATGTCGATTCCACATCCGACATGCCAGATTTCCTGCAGTGCTTGCCGGTTCAGCTATGCATTTTGTCCCTTCTGCACTTCTGTGCTTGCACATCCCTTTCTTTCTTTCTTTCATTCAGCTAACTATGCATCTAATTTACACATTAGATCATAGTGTAGATTCTTTGATCATCATCAAAACCATGCTTAAATAAGCAATGGATCAACATTCTCCCCTTTTTTGATGTTGACAAAACATTTACAATCTCAAAAATAGAAACCGTCCAACATGTTAAGCAATAATATTACATTCAATATGCATATGCTCCCCCTAAGTTTATGCATACTTCTAAAATCATTTTGAGGTCATTGAGTGAGGCTCCCCCTCAACTTATGCGCGTATCAAACATGCTTTTCTCCCAAAATGTTTTGAAAAAGTTTTTTTTGAGTACAAATATTGTGTATGTGTGTATCTTCTATTCTCTGAAAGTGTAGTATCAAACAATGATAAATATTGATACACATGCACATATTTCTCCCCCTTTGGCATCATCAAAATGAAGATGCACATATGTTGCAATCACTTGCCAAAGGTAGGAGCATAATGCATAAAAATATGATACATATGTAGCATAGGCCATTTACTTTTGTTTATGCATATCCCCAATGCCAATTATATGAATGAAAGGCAATAGATGGTGTGCAAGGTCAGAATATCATCATCATGATCATAACAATTAAGCATAAAGAACAATTAAACATAAAAAGGAACAACATCCATGTTAGAGCAAAAATATGATCATTTAACATATTTGTAGTCACAATGATTTCGAAGAGCATAGTTCCGAACACTTAAAAAGACTTTGTGTATTAGAGTGAAAACAAAATGAAAAGTCCTAAACTATAGACATCCAAGTCAATGCTAACTATGACTAATGGTCCATGACCCTCTAGAAGCCCATGTCCATGAATACGTCATCAGCTAGATCATCAGGACGATAAACACTGTCAGAAGGTGGTGGCGAAGGAGGAGGTGGTGTTACAAATCTCATCCGGAGAAAGTCCATCATGTCATCAAGCTTAGTGTGCAAGTCTGCCACACTAGTAGTGAGGGTCACCACTGACCTACTCAGGCTGTCAAAATCCTCATAGGTAACATGTCGAGGTCTAGATGCACCCTCATCTCGTATAGCCGCATCATCAAAGTCTTGAATCTCCATAGTGTGTGAGAGATTCTCTTTTTTTCCTTTTCATCTCTCGTCCTATACCTTCTTACACATCCACATTCTTAGCTCTTTCTCTTGCTTCTATCTCCCTTACTTGCCTAATGTGAAACTCATGAAGATTCTTAATCCCTATTTGCTTGAGTGTGGTGCTATCAAAGAATGTCTTCCCCGCAATGCACTCCTCGTGTGCTAAATCAATATCAAAAGCTTTAAGACCTTGGTAAGCAGCATACCATATGGGAGCCTGGTGTTCCTTCTTTCAACCATTTGCATGTATTGCATGATAATAAAGAGCAAATTCAATTTTCTACCAGTCAAAATGCACACAACCAAGAACACTTGAAACTGAGTCACCTCATTGTAGTGACCACCTCGAGGAAGAACGACCTTGATCATAATCTTGTTGATAACCCTAGGGACTGCAAGCATACTCTTTGCCTCGAGCTTCTATCCCTTCACATGCGTCTCACCAAACACAATATTCAAACAACTAGTTCATCATCAACATAGTCCTTCAATGTTTCCCTTTCCCAATAGAAAATATTTTCTCTTTCATTAGGAACCCCCAAAATCTTAGCTAATTTATTTTGTGATAGATTTATTACTTTCCCTTGCACCATAGATTTGATTGTCCCTAATTGATTTACATATAGATTTGTATAAAATCTATGCACTAGATTAGGATAAAAGACTTCATCAAGTTCCAAAAAGGGCAAGCAAGTAGTGTCTCTTAGCATTGCATCTACACCCACATAGTCCAGGTCATCAATTTTAATAGGTTGACTCTCAGAAAAATCTCTTTGTTCATACCTTGGCCGCCTATTTCTGCATTCCTCATTCAAGAAGGCAAGGTCAGTTCTCCTCTTGGATCTTCTCTCTTGGGCAGCAGATGATTCCCCAACTCTGCTGGTTCTCTTTGAATCCATGGTAGAGGAGGCTTGAATCTAGGGTTTTTGTGGTGTTTGATATGCTTTAGTTGAAGAGAAGAAGAGAGAAAGAGGCGACAATGAAAAGAGAGATATGAGATTAGGGTTTGAAGGGGGAGGGGAATCAGTTTTAGAGGGTTTTATGGGATAGAGGAATGAGGGATAACTAAAAATATGTTTTTACTTCAAATAAAAATTGAACCAGAGCCTAATTTTTCACATTAGAGGCTCATCCAGCTTGTCGGTTGGCTATCCAGTATGCCGGTTCATGGCACTCTAACCAGTATGTTGGATGCCCTATCCGATATGCCAGTTCATCCTCCCTTTTGAATTCTATATGTTCTCCTTCATCCCTTCCATTTAATCTCTACTCATAGGGATTTATAATTCCTAATTCTCTCCTAATTGAGCTAAATCTCTCCTCGCTTAGAGGTTTGGTAAAGATGTCCGCTAATTGTTCCTCAGTCCTAACGAACTGAAGTTCAATGTCACCATTTTGAACATGTGTTCTAATAAAGTGGTGCCTAACCTCAACGTGTTTAGTCCTAGAGTGTTGAATTGGATTCTTGGTGAGATTTATGACACTAGTATGATCACATCTAGTGGGAATATGATCAACATCTATATTGAAATCTTTTTAAGTTTTCTTAATCCAATGAACTTGTGCACAACTACATCTGGCGGCAATGTATTCGGGCTTGGCCATAGACAAGGCAACCAAATTTTGTTTCTTGCTAAACCAAGAAACAAGTGAGTGTCCAAGAAATTGGCATGTGCTACCAGCACTTTTCCTATCAACTTTGCACCCGACAAAATTCACATCTGAATAGCTAAAGAATTCAAAAGATGAACTCTTAGGATACCATAATCTCAAACTTGTGGTCCCCCAAGGTATCTAAATTCCTTAGCAAGAAACTTCTGCCTAATACTGGTTCCCAATCCAGCATACTGGATCATCAATAGTCAAGGCATAAGCCAATGCAAAACTTCTGCCGAATGCTGAACCAGCATGTTGGATGCCTACAGAAGCTTCCGAATCCATCAGGGCAAAGAGATGTTATAAGTTGCTGAGGCTGCCGGTTCCCATCCGACATCTCACTTCACTGAATCGGCATGCCGGTTCCTCTCATCCAGCATACCAGATCACTTGCAAACCCTGTCGGTTCAACCTTCCATGTCAAAACTTCTGTGATCTTCAAGGGCTTCCGGTTCCACATCTGGCATGTCGGATGTCTTATAGTGCCTGCCAGTTCAGTTCTGCACTTTGTCCCTTCTGCACTTTTGGGCTTGCACATCCTTTTCTTCCTTTCTTTCATTCAATTAACTACACATCTAATTTACACATTAGATCATAGTGTAGATGCTTTGATCATCATTAAAACCATGCTTGAATAAGCAATGAGTCAACATCTATCTTTTATGAGCAAAATAAATGAAGCATTTTATGTGTAGAGACGAACTCTTGTATTTTGTCAAGTGGACTCTGAGCAACTACATGCCACTTGGTCAACCACACCAAGGTGGGGATCTTTATCACCAACAAGAAGCTGACGATAACCAACACAAATAGATATTGAAGGAGGTTGGGGATTAACATCAAAAGTGTTGATTTATTCTATTTAATGATGAGTTAATTACATGATAATTGAGCTTGTCTGTATGATATTCTTGGATTTTCCAAAATGATGCTTGTTCTAGTGTTTTGATTTATTTTGTAGGTAAATTGGCTGATTTAGAGCATTAATGGACAAACAAAGTGAAGTGGACACTTGAGAAAGGATTTGAATGGACACATGAGTGTTTAATTAGCAATTTGAACCATTGGATATTGATTTGGAGCCATCCAGATATGAAGTGGATGCCTAAACTAGTTCCAACTTGGAGGAGCAAGCAAAACAAGGAGGTTCCAAGTACATAGAACTATCCAGACGTAAGTCTACCGTCTGGACACAATAATTGGTTTAGAATTGAGGCGTCGTCAGAATCCTGAGACAAGAATTTTTGGACACAAATCCTCCGTTCGGATGCAACTACTAAAGATCATAATTCTAGAGAATTACTACCATTTAGGTGCAAGTACTTTGCTCGGACGCACCTATGCATGCAACTCTCTAGATACTTTTAATGCTCCGAACGCAAGTCTACGATTTGGATGCACCCTTTTGGACCAGATTTCGGGATTTGACAGGGAATACTCTGATATTGGCAAGGATTTCTCCTAAAGCTAAGCCTAGATCTCCTAGAATAAATACTACTTCTTTTCTATTGAAAGTGGGGTTCCTTCTCCTTGTTACATTATTTTTCTGAATTTTTGAGATCTATCATGTCTAGTGAGTAGAATTTTTGTACTCTTTAGCCTAGGGTATAGATCTATGATTGTTTATCCGGGTATTGTTATTATGCAATTCTTTTATTGGATTTAATGCTAAATATTTATTTATTTTAGGATTGATTGAGTGTCTTTTTAGCAAAGTTTTATACTCTGTATAATTATTTGATTATTCATTAACGTGATTGAGTTCTTAGTATGAATAATATTTATGATTCCCTACGAGTTTTATAAAACTGGATCTTCAACTCTTATTTTCAAATCAATCAAATCTTCTGTTTTCAAAGTTATATTTTTCGGTTGACTACACTGACGTTGAAAATCAACTGAGATAGTTATAAATTACATAATAATAAATATCCATTGAACATGAACAAATTTAGATCATGAGGCTAAACAGTCACTTTTCACAACTAATATATCTTTTAAATTAAATTGCATTTTTTCAAACCAAATCCAATCTTAAATTGAATTTTAATTGTTCTTCCTTTACCTACTTCATAAATTTCCTTGGATTTTAGTGGTACTACCTCAAACTTCACTAAGAATTCTTACAACTTGCACTTAGGTGTACTATTTGAGGATGCAACAAGTTTTTGGCGTCATTACTGGGAATCTAAAGGATCAATTTAAGAAGACAATGAAAGAAGAATCTACGTTCACCAACGGGCTGCGTGGAGATCTTTCTTTTTCGGGTAGCTTCATCCCATTCTGTAATTATCTTTTAGATTCACTGTTTGCCATTATGTATTTTGTTTTAGGATAGTTTTCATATTCATTTTTTACCTTTTTCTTTCAGATTGCATGTCTAGTGGTGAAACCTCAGACCTCAACCAAGCCGAGTGTTCCTTTAAAAAGTCTTTTGGGTCAGTTGGTCTATCTAGTCATTTTAGTCAAGGTTCAGTGACTTTTCCCACTTTTGATTTTAGTAGAATGGTTAGTGAGATGGGTGACTGTGATTGTGATAATGTCAATGAGGTTAATCAGCAGGCCAAAACCCTGAGGGATTATCTACATCTTTCTAGGAGCAGTGCCTCGTCTTGCTTTATGCTTCCCTTAAATGCACAAAATTTCACTGTTAAACCATGTGCTATTTAATTACTACCTCAGTTCCATGGGCTCAAGTCTGAAAAACCATAATTGCATATGAAAGAATTCGAGGATGTGTGTGGGATCTTTTAGGACAATTCTGACATAGTCCGTCTCAAACATTTCCCCTTCTCATTAAATGGTAAAGCTAAGATATGGCTAAATTCCTTTAAGCCCCATTCCATACCAAAATGGCAAGCCCTTTAGAAAGGTTCTTTAAGAAATTCTTCCCTCTTCACCTCACAAATGTAGTGAAATGTCAAATCATGAATTTTCTGTCAAAAATGGAGAAATATTTTATGAATGCTGCGAAAGATTTAAGGATCTTCTTCAAGTTTGTCCCCAACATATTTTTGAGAACTAGAGGTTAGTAGGGTTCTTCTATGATTCTCTCCCCACTTCACTATGTCAGTTTGTAGAAATGATGTCTCAGGGAGAGTTTATGGGAAATAGTCGTGATGATGCTTTTGATTTCTTTGACCTATTAGCTGAGAGTTCCTAGATATTGGACTCGGTCTCATCAACTAGTGTAGAACCTAAAGGCCACTTCTGATGGGGGGAAGTTTTTCTTAAAGGAAGAGGATGATTTAAATGCTAAGATAGCCACCTTTCTCAAAAGTTGGAAGCTTTGGAGATGTGGAAGGTGAATGAGGTGATTGTTGTTCCACCCACAGAGCAGGAGTGTGGGATATGTGATCCCACAGGGGAGTGTCCTACTATTTCAGTGTTTAAGAAGGTTTTATTGGAGCAATCCAATACAATCTCTAGATTTAACAAACCATATTCCAACCCTTACTTTGAAACTTATAACCCAGGGTGGAAAAATCAACTGAACATTGGTTAGAGGAACACATAGCAATCCCCTCTAAATCAATCACCACCACAAGGGCCACCACTACACTACCAACCATATCAACCACTCCAGAAGAGAAGTCTAGAGGACACTTTAAACCAATTTATGCAAGGCCAAATGAACTACCATAACCAATCTACTCAGGCCTTCAATTACTTTAAAGCATAGACTTCACAATCCTTTGAGGACATTAGCAGTCACCTACAGAAGCTAACCAAGTCTATGACTATACAAAAAAAGGGAAAATTCCTTGCCCAACCCAAACAGCGACAAGGTCAGTTTCAAGTGGATCATTCTTCCACCATAGACACTCCACAAAAACATGTCCAAGTCATCACCACTCTTAGGAGTGGGAAAGTTATAGAAAAGGCCACACTACTACATACATAGTCTATGTAACACCCCAACCTCAAAATAGTACTTTCATGCCCCACAAGTAAGTGAGCACTATTATTTAGGCGAAGTTCTGGTAATTGTACATATGTTCAAGTAACCAACAAACAAACACCGGCCATTAGTGAGGAAAGTAAAGTTTAAGTCTGAAACATACATAAACGGACATGCTCCTCACTATACTTCTTGTTTACTAATGAAAAAATATTTTTTAACACCATATAATTACAAAACCCCACATGCTCAAAAGAAACTCCAAGGTTGACTCCCTCTTAGCCACCTAGACTCAACAGTGGACTCTTCTCGTACAGGGGGTACCTGGAAATATAAACTACGAAGAGTGAGCATCAAAAAGCTCAATTAATGTACGTTCACAAATAAGGAGTAACATTATTTTTATAATATCATTAGATTATCTCAAACATAGAGGTAAGGAAACCACCATAAATGATGTCATCCTTGCTTGAATATGATATAGTAATATTATTACTTGCCACTAGGGCTATACTTGCCATTAAGGCTATATCACAACCAGCACTAAGGCTATATCATAACAACCACTAAGGCTTTATCATATTCCCCGCTGAGGCCATAACACATCTGCCACTAAGGCTTTATCATATTCACCACTAAGGCTTGATCACATTTGTCACTGAGGCTATTCCACATTGCCACTAAGGCTATACCATATATGCCACTAAAACTATATTTGCCTTTAAGGCTGTAAACATAATCACCATACCATCATTAACCAACATATCAACGTTCATACTTCAATAGTAGATAGCAATTACAAGTCAAATCAAAATATGTGATTTAGTACACTCACCTTGGTTTGGATTCGACCTCAAGTTCGATCCCCAGTCAGTGCTTTAGGTGGAATGGTCGATGATGTACATGCCTCCATACCTAACACATGCGTTGTCACAAATGCATTTAATATTTCACAAGCTGTAAAACCCGAAAAAATTTGAACTTTTGCGAAAAAGGGCAAAAAGGTAATTTGCCACTACGGTAAAGGTTGTAAACCTGAATTTTTCTAGAGTTCGGATGACGAAACGGACATCACTTTTGGATTCGTCTCGCGAAATCTAGTTAGCCTGTCAAATTTCGTTGAATTCCGAGTTAATCGGATTTTTCGCGTTTTACGAGGCGGTCGAACCTCGGGAGACCCAAAAACGAAATTCTGAATAAAATTTTAAATTTTGGGAAATAAATGACGGCAAGTTAAAATAAAAATATTTTGAACTTGAACCGGAGCGAAATTTAATCGTTTCGGGGTTAAAACGGACCCGGGAAATAAGGGCCGTGTGGCGCGTTGTAGGCGAAGTATTTAAAGAGTATTTAAAGGGGAGAAAATCAGATTTTCTCCCCATTTTGTTCAGCCGATCAACGTGAGAGAGGAAGAGAGGGAAAGGGGCTTGGGTTCTACATCTTCTCTCTACGATCTACGGAGATTGAGAGCTCAAATCCACACGAGCCAAGAACAAAAGTTGTTCTCCTCGCCGAGGGCTACGCGTGGGTACCAAAAACGACGGTTTTCACCGAACGTTGGGAGGCCGAAAAGTTGGAAGTGGAGGATTCAAGCTTGCTTTGAGTTCTAGGAGCTTCCCACGACGATTCTACACGCTACAAGAGGTAGGGTTCCCTCCTACCAAGGTTTATTCCACACCTAGAATGCTTAGGTGAAATGGGTGAATGAATAGATATAGATATATATGTATGTCATTTGCCTATGGTTGTGAAATTAGGTGAAATGGGTTGAAATCAATTCTAATTGGATTGGTAATTAGAAGTTTCTAAATGAAATTTCTAGGATTGAGTATATGAAATTAACCCAATGTGACTCTTGGGCTATATGAAGTGTGGGCATGCTATGTGTTTATTTTGTGCTTGAAATTGAAGTATGTTATCTCTTGATAATGTGATGACATGCTTGGGTGTTGATTAAGATTAAATGTTGATATATATACATGCTTGTGATATATTGACATTGTAAGGAAATATGGAAATTATATGCTTATGATATGATTTTGCCATGAAGTGTGAGAAATGCATTGTAAATGTTCATATGTCACTCATACCATATTGAACATTGTAATATTATTGAAATGGGACATCACATTTCATATGCACGGAAGCATTGCACTTAGTGGGTGTGTGTGCATGGTGGTTGTCTTCACCACGCTTGGTGGATGACGAGTGGGCTCGGGTAAGATGGGTCGATGACCTAATCGAGTCGCACGGTTTGCACGGTTGTTAGGGTTGGGGTAGCAAGAAGGGCTAGACTATCCCTCGGGTGAGAGACCCGGTGATTGGATACGCACTCCGTTGGTATAAGAGTCCATAAAGTGTGTCGGTGTACGCGGAACCGTTGGTGGAAGTCCATGAATTCCGTGTCGGTTGGGTGCCGTTGGTGTAAGTCCATAAATATCCACCCCAAGAAAGACCCTAGAATGGAAGGTCATTTGATGTGCAACATCAATGACGGATTGGTACACATTGGCACTTGCATGTGTAGAGGAGCCGGGAAGGGCTCGGTTGATATGCATGAGTGGGTCTCACCTCATTCCATAGCATGACATTGCAAATTCCATCATTGAATAGATTTCCTTGCTTGGGATGTTATGAATTGTTGTTTTGTGGCATGTGAACATTTCATGTGCATATAGGTTGGGGAGTAGCCTCATTAGGAGATACCCTATTGAGCGTGGCTCACCCTTTGTGGGAAAAATATTTCAGGTGCTGGGTTCACACCGGCGGACGGCTCCCATTTCGAGCCCCAAGGTTGAAGAAGGCCGGAATGTGGCTTTATTTTGAGTTTTTGTAAAATTATTATAAAAACTTGGTTTTGACATGTAAATTCATATAAATGTTTGTAATAGAATTTATATGTATCATGTTTTATGGGAAAAACTTCATTAAATATGTGTTGGATGGAAAAGGATGTGTGTTGAATGGATTGGAGGTGAAAAACAGAGGAAAAAGGCAAAAGTGGCAGAACCGTACCGGTACGGCGACAGACAGAAGGTAGAGCGTACCGGTACGCAGAGGTCCAGTAGGCATAGCGTACTGGTACGCGTACCGGTACGCCCTCCAAAATTTTCTGAAATTTTTTTTTTTTTTCTTTTTCTTGCCAAACCCTTGGGCTATGTCTTCCTCCCTTCTAATGTTATAAATGGACTATAATGGAGTATAAATCATGGTATATTGAATATTGGTTGAATCCAATGAATAATCGAATCCGGTTAACAATTGTGAGTTAAGATCCCGGTTAAGGGGATACTACTACCGTGGTGTTAGGTTGAGTGACATCCACGGGTATTTCCGCGGGTTGACGGGTGGTCAACGGTTAATAAAGGACCCCCGGAAATTGGGGCGTTACAGCTTGGTATCAGAGCATAGGTATGCGATTTACCTAGGGCTTGATGGGGCATGGGTCTAGACCATTGCATTCATTGTACATTACATGTTATTTGCTTAAATTGCTACATGTTATGTGATATGTGATATGTGTATAATATGCATGGTAAAATGTGTATGGAAATGGACACACTAGGGTTAGAGAACTTAACCTTGGGAGTGGGAAATCAAATGAACGAGAAAGTTCAAAGCGTAAGGGTCCACTATTGGAGGCATACGCTCTACTAGTGAGACAATGAGAAAGATTTAAATGTTTTAACTTTGGTCCCTACTTCGGGATACTAAGTTAGTGTGCCATTGCCATTTGGCGTGTGTGTAGATGGCAAGTGGAAGAAGAGGACGTCGAGGCGGTGGGCGGAACAATAACCAACCACCACCGGTCTTCGATCAACAAGCGTTTACGAAAACCATGGGCATGATGGCGGCTACAGTTGCACAAGCTAGTGCAAATGCCAGACATGGAGGCGCGAGTAACCTCCAACAGTTTAAAGCACACAAACCTCCAGTCTTCATGGGAGGGGCGGACCCGATGGTGGCCGACCATTGGTTCCGGCAAGTCAACAAGATCTTAGGGGCGATGAAGGTCACCTCAGACGCTACTAAGATAAGGCTAGCTGCATTCCAGCTAGAAGGAGAAGCCCAATTGTGGTGGGATTGGGTGACGGCCTCGAAGAACTTAGAGGCCATGACATGGGGAGAGTTCAAGGAGCTCTTCATGGGTAAATATTTCCCAACGGCCGTTCGACATGCAAAGGCCCGAGAGTTTCTAGATTTGAAGCAAGGGTCAATGACGGTGATGGAGTGTGTGGCTAAGTTCACCAAATTAGCCCGATTTGCTGATGATTACGTGACCACGGATATGGCCAAGGTAAGAAGGTTCGAGGATGGGTTGAAGCTATCCATCCGGGGAAAGATTGTGGGCCTCCGCCTGCAAGACTTGGACTCTATGGTCGAGACAGCTATGGCCATTGAGAGGGAGGTTGACGATGCACGAAGCATCCGTGAGGCGGGTGCTAAGGATAAGAAGAAGGAGGGCCAATCCTCTTCTTCTAGTTCGGGGAAGAAGCAGCGGACTTCTGCTCCTCAAGGACAACAAGGACAGGGCCGCGGCTACCAAGGCCAAGGCCAAGGTCAATTTTCCCAGGGCGGGAGAAACTTCAGGACTACCCACCAGGCAGGCCAGAAGACATGTTTCCATTGCCACCAACCGGGGCATATGAAGCGGGATTGTCCGCAGAGGCAAGGATCCCAGAGCTATGGGACACCTCAGTCCCAGTCATCAGTGGGACAGTCGCCGACACACCTTGTTCCTCCCTACCCCACCATGGGCCAGGGAAGCCAGTATCAGTTCCAGGGCAATACTCAGGTCCCTACCACTTTTCGAGCGGGGACTCCGCAGTCAGGCCAGATGGGCCAAGGCATGGGTCGAGGCCGAGGACAGGGCATGCAGGCCGGGACTTCGGGGACCCAGGGGCGTGTCTACGCCATTACACCTCAGGCTGAGCCAGTGGACCAGTCGGTCATTCAGGGTACATTTCTACTTTCTCGCTTATGGGCTAAAGTGTTATTTGACTCTGGTGCATCGCATTCATTCATTTCTGCATCATGTGTGAGGGATTTGGGCTTAGAGGTTGATACCTTGGAGGAGCCGTTATATGTGAATTCACCCCTAGGAGCTAGGGTGTGTGTGAATCAGATATGTCGGGGTTGTGAGCTAGAGATCTCGGGGATTCTACTCACCGTGGACCTTAGGGTTATGAACATGTCGGAATTCGATGTCATCCTTGGGATGGACTGGTTGGCGGCGCATCGGGTCGTTATTGATTGTGACAGGAAGAGGGTCACTGCCTATACACCGGACGGTGTTTGTTTCAAGTTTTAGGGGGAAAAGCATGATGCTTTGCCTCAAGTCATGTAGGATTCACGATGGCATGGGCAATTGATGGGTTGGCTTGCGAGCCTTACCCTGGAGGACGAGGCAAGACAAGAATTGGGTCTACCTCGGGTGGTGTGCGAGTATGAGGACGTTTTTCCGAACGAGTTACCGGGATTACCTCCCCATAGGGATGTGGACTTTATAGCGTTGAGTTGCATCCGGGTACTTCGCTCATTTCTATGACTCCACATAGGATGGCGCCAGCTGAGTTGCAAGAACTCAAGGTCCAATTACAAGAATTATTGGACAAGGGCTTTATTAGACCGAGTACCTCACCTTGGGGCGCTCCGGTGCTGTTTGCCAAGAAGAAGGATAAGACCCTTCGATTGTGTATAGACTATCGGCAGTTGAACCGGGTCACCATCAAGAATAGGTACCCTTTGCCGATGATCGATGATCTGTTTGATCAGCTGAGGGGAGCGCGGGTCTATTCAAAGATAGATCTCCGCACAGGCTACCATCAGTTGAGGATTAGGGAGTCAGATATCCCTAAGACGGCGTTCAGAACGCGGTACGGGCATTTCGAGTTCACGGTGATGCCATTTGGGTTGACGAATGCCCCAGCGGCACTCATGGATCTCATGCATAAGGTGTTCCAGCCCTATTTGGATCAGTTTGTCGTAGTGTTTGTTGATGACATCCTGATCTACTCCAAGACAGAGGAGGAGCATGAGGGTCACTTGAGGATTGTTCTCCAGACCTTGAGGGACCATCAATTGTACGCCAAGTTCAGCAAGTGTGAATTTTGGCTTACGGAGGTGAAATTCTTGGGACACGTGGTGTCAGCTTCGGGGGTGTCAGTTGACCCGAAGAAGGTTGAGACAGTTATGAGTTGGGAGAGGCCAAGGTCAGTCTTCGAGATACGTAGTTTCTTGGGATTGGCAGGATATTACCGGAGGTTCATCGAGGACTTCTCCTGACTAGCCGCACCTATGACTAGATTGACCCGGAAGGAGGTCAAGTTCGAGTGGAATGATTCGTGTGAGAAGGCATTCCAAGAACTAAAGAGGAGGCTCACTTCAGCTCCTATCTTGATTGTTCCAGAGAGGGGGCAAAACTACACGGTGTATTGCGATGCCTCCAAGGACGGACTGGGTTGTGTCTTGATGCAGTCCGGGAGAGTGGTGGCTTATGGTTCTCGACAGTTGAAGAGTCACGAGCAGAATTACCCTACGCATGATATGGAGTTGGCGGCCGTTGTCTTTGCCTTAAAGGCTTGGCGCCATTATTTGTATGGTGAACAATTTGAGGTGTTTTCGGACCACAAAAGTCTGAAGTAAATCTTCACTCAGCGGGACCTCAACATGAGGCAGCGTAGGTGGATGAAGTACCTAGAAGACTATGACTTCACATTGCATTACCACCCTGGTAAGGCAAATGTGGTGGCTGATGCACTTAGTCGGAAGTCACGGGGTGTTTTAGCTAGTGTAGCTTCCCGGGAGTGGCGGATGCTTGAGGCCGTGGGCCAATTTGGGCTGCATTATCAGGGTCAGACTCAGGGTGTTTTAGGGTTCTTGGTGGCTACGCCTTCCCTACTGAGCAGAGTGATTGAGTCCCAGGGGCAGGACCTAGAGTTATCATCCATCAGGGACCGAGTGCAGACGGGTACTAGTGACGAAGGCTGGGCCATTCACTCGGATGACAGTCTTCGGTTTAGGGGAAGGGTAGTGGTTCCCCAGTCGACGGAGCTGAGAGAGGAGATCCTCAGGGAGTTCCATTGCTCTCGTTTTGCGGTGCATCCAGGCGGCACGAAGATGTATCATGATCTTCGTCGCCAGTATTATTGGAGCGGGATGAAAAGGCAGATTGGTGACTTTGTCAGTAGATGCCTCACATGTCAGCAGATTAAGGCTGAACACCAAAGGCCAGCTGGTATGCTTCAGCCGTTGGAGGTGGCTGAGTGGAAGTGGGAACACGTCACGATGGATTTTGTGACCCACTTGCCACGGACATCGCGGGGACATGATGCGGTGTGGGTGATAGTGGACCGGCTTACGAAGTCGGCACACTTTTTGGCGGTACGGATGACCTTCACTCTGGAGGAATTCTGCAGGTTGTACATAAGGGAGATAGTCTGGTTGCATGGGGTACCCGTATCTATAGTATCAGATCGGGATCCCAGGTTTACGGCTCACTTTTGGGAGAGTTTCCAGCGAGCCATGGGGACTCAGTTGAGGATGAGCACAGCCTTCCATCCCCAAACGGACGGTCAGTCGGAACGAACCATCCAGACATTAGAGGACATGCTACGGGCATGCGTCCTAAACCTCAAGGGTAGCTGGGAAGAGCATTTACCCTTAGTGGAATTTGCCTATAACAACAGTTATCAGGCTAGCATACGGATGACACCCTATGAGGCACTTTATGGGAGGCCTTGTCGTTCTCCGGTTTGTTGGACTGAGGTTGGAGAAAGACCCTCTACGGGTCCAGAATTGATAAGAGACGCCTCGGAGAAGGTGGATCTGATAAGGAAGCGTCTTCTCACGGCTCAAAGCCGGCAGAAGAGCTACGCCGATAGGCGGCGGCGGCCTCTGGAATTTGAGGTGGGGGATCATGTCTTCTTGAAGGTGATGCCTAAGAGAGGAGTGGTCAGATTCGGCAAGCGGGGAAAGCTGTCGCCGATGTATATTGGGTCCTTCGAGATACTTGAGAGAGTGGGCACTGTGGCCTACAGATTGGCGTTACCGCCAACTTTATCGGGTGTTCACGCAGTGTTCCATGTCTCCATGCTCCGGAAGTATACTCCAGATCCGACGCATGTTGTGGATTGGGGCGAGCTTGTCGTTGATACGGATGGAACCTTTGAGGAGGGGCCAGTGCGTGTCATGGATAGCCGGGATCAGGTTTTGCGAGGCAAGACCGTGAGGCTTGTGAAGGTGTTGTGGCAGCACCGAGGAGTGGAAGAGGCAACATGGGAGCGTGAGGACACCATACGTGCCAATTATCCTTTCTTATTTGAGGATGGAGGTACATTCTTATAGTCATTTAGTGATATATGACTGTTGCATATGCATGTGGTTGTATGTGCATGATTGTGTGAATTTCGGGGACGAAATTCTTTTAAGGGGGGAAGAATGTAAAACCCGAGAAAATTTGAACTTTTGCGAAAAAGGGCAAAAAGGTAATTTGCCACTACGGTACAGGTTGTAAACCTGAATTTTTCTAGAGTTCGGATGACGAAACGGACATCACCGTTGGATTCGTCTCGCGAAATCTAGTTAGCCTGTCAAATTTCGTTGAATTCTGAGTTAATCGGATTTTTCGCGTTTTACGAGGCGGTCGAACCTCGGGAGACCCAAAAACGAAATTCTGAATAAAATTTTAAATTTTGGGAAATAAATGACGACAAGTTAAAATAAAAATATTTTGAACTTGAACCGGAGCGAAATTTAATCGTTTCGGGGTTAAAACGGACCCGGGAAATAAGGGCCGTGTGGCGCGTTGTCGGCCAAGTATTTAAAGAGTATTTAAAGGGGAGAAAATCAGATTTTCTCCCCATTTTGTTCAGCCGATCAACGTGAGAGAGGAAGAGAGGGAAAGGGGCTTGGGTTCTCCATCTTCTCCCTACGATCTACGGAGATTGAGAGCTCAAATCCACACGAGCCAAGAACAAAAGTTGTTCTCCTCGCCGAGGGCTACACGTGGGTACCAAAAACGACGGCTTTCACCGAACGTTGGGAGGCCGAAAAGTTGGAAGTGGAGGATTCAAGCTTGCTTTGAGTTCTAGGAGCTTCCCACGACGATTCTACACGCTACAAGAGGTAGGGTTCCCTCCTACCAATGTTTATTCCACACCTAGAATGCTTAGGTGAAATGGGTGAATGAATAGATATAGATATATATGTATGTCATTTGTCTATGGTTGTGAAATTAGGTGAAATGAGTTGAAATCAATTCTAATTGGATTGGTAATTAGAAGTTTCTAAATGAAATTTCTAGGATTGAGTATATGAAATTAACCCAATGTGACTCTTGGGCTATATGAAGTGTGGGCATGCTATGTGTTTATTTTGTGCTTGAAATTGAAGTATGTTATCTCTTGATAATGTGATGACATGCTTGGGTGTTGATTAAGATTAAATGTTGATATATATACATGCTTGTGATATATTGACATTGTAAGGAAATATGGAAATTATATGCTTATGATATGATTTTGCCATGAAGTGTGAGAAATGCATTGTAAATGTTCATATGTCACTCATACCATATTGAACATTGTAATATTATTGAAATGGGACATCACATTTCATATGCACGAAAGCATTGCACTTAGTGGGTGTGTGTGCATGGTGGTTGTCTTCACTACGCTTGGTGGATGACGAGTGGGCTCGGGTAAGATGGGTCGATGACCTAATCGAGTCGCACGGTTTGCACGGTTGTTAGGGTTGGGGTAGCAAGAAGGGCTAGACTATCCCTCGGGTGAGAGATCCGGTGATTGGATACGCACTCCGTTGGTATAAGAGTCCATAAAGTGTGTCGGTGTACGCGGAACCGTTGGTGGAAGTCCATGAATTCCGTGTCGGTTGGGTGCCGTTGGTGTAAGTCCATAAATATCCACCCCAAGAAAGACCCTAGAATGGAAGGTCATTTGATGTGCAACATCAATGACGGATTGGTACACATTGGCACTTGCATGTGTAGAGGAGCTGGGAAGGGCTCGGTTGATATGCATGAGTGGGTCTCACCTCATTCCATAGCATGACATTGCAAATTCCATCATTGAATAGATTTCCTTGCTTGGGATGTTATGAATTGTTGTTTTGAGGCATGTGAACATTTCATGTGCATATAGGTTGGGGAGTAGCCTCATTAGGAGATACCCTATTGAGCGTGGCTCACCCTTTGTGGGAAAAATATTTCAGGTGCTGGGTTCACACCGGCGGACGGCTCCCATTTCGAGCCCCAAGGTTGAAGAAAGCCGGAATGTGGCTTTATTTTGAGTTTTTGTAAAATTATTATAAAAACTTGGTTTTGACATGTAAATTCATATAAATGTTTGTAATAGAATTTATATGTATCATGTTTTATGGGAAAAACTTCATTAAATATGTGTTGGATGGAAAAGGATGTGTGTTGAATGGATTGGAGGTGAAAAACAGAGGAAAAAGGCAAAAGTGGCAGAACCGTACCGGTACGCGTACCGGTACGGCGACAGACAGAAGGTAGAGCGTACCGGTACGCGTACCGGTACGCAAAGGTCCAGTGGGCATAGCGTACCGGTACGCGTACCAGTACGCCCTCCAAAATTTTCTGAAATTTTTTTTTTTTTTTCTTTTTCTTGCCAAACCCTTGGGCTATGTCTTCCTCCCTTCTAATGTTATAAATTGACTATAATGGAGTATAAATCATGGTATATTGAATATTGGTTGAATCCAATGAATAATCGAATCCGGTTAACAATTGTGAGTTAAGATCCCGGTTAAGGGGATACTACTACCGTGGTGTTAGGTTGAGTGACATCCACGGGTATTTCCGCGGGTTGACGGGTGGTCAACGGTTAATAAAGGACCCCCGGAAATTGGGGCGTCACACAAGCAAACATTATATTATAAGTGTTCATATGTGAGTACCCTCTCATGCTTTTATTGATACGTTCCCATGATATCATTCCTTAGCGTTTAGGCTCTTCTTTGCTAACATCCTAACTTCGCATGATAGATTCGAGTTTAACATATTAATCATGTAGTTATGAATAAGCTAATCCATTTGGAATTATTTTTAATTCAATAGGATGCTTTGGAAGGATTGAGGAATGGATAGACAAAGAATTAGAGGTTTTCGCAACAAAAACAGAAAATCAACCTTGTTGAACCGGTTCAACGATGTACTGGTACAACTTTTCGGTTCATCACTGGACAAAACCTTTTGTATCAGTACAACACATGGTTGTGCCTGCTCTTCCCTGAATCGAAGCTATGAAACTTGGTTTTGACACCTCTCTCCACCGTTTCTTCCACTCCCAACCCCTTCTAAACATCTAGCAATTCATATCTTAGGACTTGAAATTCAAACACATACTAATTTAAAGGATGAAGAGTTACCCACCAGAGGTTCTTCTCCACCATAGCTTCACCAGAATTCCCAAGTGGAACAACCTTAGAATCCTTGAAGCTCCACTTCCATGCAAGGCACCCCAAGAGGTTGAACCTAACTAAGATTATGGAGTTTGAGAAAATTATGGGATTTATGGAGGACAAGAGGTTGTTTTGTTTCAAGTGTGCAAGAACTCTCCCTATTTCATGCCGAATCTACCATCGAAAATTGAAGAGCTTCTCCATAGTTCTTCCACTCTCTCTTCCCAGGCTAGAGAAATCGGTGCATCCAAGATAAAGCTCCCCACTCCCTCTCACTCTCCACCGAAAGTGCTAGGCTAGCAGTTTAAGTGCTTGCCAAGTGTTTTGGTGACTCATCTAACATTTGCTATTTATTATTTTTGACCCCTCTTAATTCCTTTTATCACATAATTCCTATTTTAATTTTTCAACTCGTAGATCACACCCAAATTTTTGTTATCATACAATTCGATCCTGAAATTTGCTATCAAATTACTACTTAACTTGCCACAATCTCAATAATGACAAACCAACCCCATAGCTAAAATTTAATCAACCAGATTTTAAACCCTAACACTAAATGAAATGTCATGTAATGCATGTTCGGGTCTCACAACTCCTTCGCTCTAATAAAAATGTTGTCCCCTAAATTAACTTTCCGTTTTGGAACAAATAAGGGGTATCTTGCTCGCATAAGCTCTTTGTTTTCCTAGGTTTCTTCCTCTATTGCATGACTCTGTCACAGACCTTAACTAATGGGATGATTTTTCTTCGCAAAACTTGCTCTTTACGATCTAGAATTGCAACCAGTCAAATCCTCCTTTAACTCTATAGGCTTCATTGACAACACATGAGAAGGATCAGATACGTACTTTTGAAGCATCTACACATGGAAAACATCATGTAATCGTGATAGGTCTGGTGGTAATGTCAAACGCTATGCTACTACTCCAATTAGCTCGAGAATCTAAAATGGTCCGATATATCTCGGACTTGCTTTCCCTTCTTACCAAACCTCATAACCCCTTTCCACGGTGAAACTCATAGGAACACTTGATCATCGATCGAAAATTCCAAATTTCATCATCGATTATCCATATAACTTTTCTATTGACTTTGAGCAGTTTTCAGTTGCTTCTTAATCACTTTCACCTTGTTTGCAGTCACTTGCACCAACTCGAGACATAATGTCCTCCTTTCCCCCATGTCACTCCAGCACACCAGTGTTCTACACCGCCTACCGTACATAGCTCCGTACGGTGCCATACCAATGCTTGACTGG
Organism: Ilex aquifolium; assembly: GCA_951799425.1. NCBI lineage: Eukaryota > Viridiplantae > Streptophyta > Magnoliopsida > Aquifoliales > Aquifoliaceae > Ilex > Ilex aquifolium. The sequence goes on along the minus strand of OX637391.1, from coordinate 40,012,627 downwards.
AAACTATTATTATAGGCAAACTCTATCAACAGTAAATGATCATCCCAATTACCCTTGAATTCCATCACACAAGCTTTCAACATCCTCCAAGATTTGAATGACACGCTCTAACTATCCATTCGTCTGAGGGTGGAAAGTTGTACTAAATCTCAGTGTAGTACCCATAGCATATTGTAAACTTGGTCAGAATAAAAAAGGAAACCTTGGATCCCTGTCTGCAACAATAGATATTGGCGCTCCATACAAATGCACAATTTCATACACATATAACTGAGCATACTTATCCAATGAAAAATTTATTTTAACAACCAGGAAATGAGCAGAACTCGTCAATTGATCAACAACTACCCAAATGGAGTCATGACCTTTTGGGGTATGCGGTAAGCCTGTCACAAAATTCATCGTAATATGCTCTCATTTTCATTCCGAAATAGGGAGTGGTCGAAGCAATCCTGCAATATGTTGATGTTCTGCCTTAAACTATTGACATACAGACACTTAGTTACAAATTCAGCTATCTTATGTTTCATGCCCAATCACCAGTAATACTCCCGTAGATCCTGATACAGCTTAGTGCTATCAGGATGCATAACATAAACTAAGCTATGTGCTTCTTCCAGAATCTATTGTTTAAGCACTAGGTCATGGCGTACACAAATAAATGAACCAAATAATAACATGTCATCTTCTTGCACCACAAATTTGGTTCGCAGTCGAATCTTAACTTCTTCCTCCACCTTTAACAGGTATAAATATCGAGTTTAGAAATCCTGAATATGATCCACCTATATCGGCCTCACCTTGAATTGTGCTATTATAGCATTTGTCTCAATCAAATTCAACTCCACACCTAACGACCACATTTTAGCAAAAGTGTCCACCCGAGCACATTGAACATAATTTAGCAATCCCGACGACTTATGACTCAAAGCGTCAGCTACTACATTCGCCTTTCCTGGGTGATAATGAATGGTACAATCATAATCCTCTATCAACTCCATCCACCGTCTTTGTCTCAAGTTTAACCCTTTCTAGGTGAACAAGTATTTTAGGATTTGATGGTCAGTGAAGATTTCACAAGTCTCTCCATAAAGATAATGCCTCCACAAATTTAAGGCAAACACAATTGCAGCTAACTCCAAATCATGGGTAGGATAATTGTGCTCACGGGTCTTCAAATTTCTGGAAGCATAAGCAATAACCTTCCCTTATTGCATCAGCACACAACCAAATCCCCCGATGTGAGGCGTCACTATAAATCACAAAACCACCACTTCTTGTTGGAATGGTTAATACTGGAGCTGAAACCAGTCTAGCCTTCAACTCTTAGAAGCTCTATTCACATTTATCATCCCACTCATATTTCACATCCTTTCTTGTCAAGCGAGTTAATGGCATAGCAATTGATGAGAACCCTTGAATGAATCTGTGTTAATAACTTGCTAATCCTAGGAAACTTCTAACCCCTAACACATTGCCCGATCTTTCCCACTTCACCACTGCTTCCAGTTTTTTAGGATCAACTTGGATACCATCTCCCGAGATAACATGCCCTAGGAAAACTACACTATCCATCCAAAACTCATATTTGCTAAATTTTGCAAATAAATGCTTCTCCCACAGGGTTTGCAACACCATTCACAAGCATCGTTCATGTTCCTCCCTCCGATGAGAATATATCAAAATATTGTTGATAAACACAATCACAAAAAATCTAAATAAGGTTGAAATACCATGTTTATAAGATCCATAATGGCTGCCGGAGAGTTCGTCAATCCAAAAGGCATTACTAGCAACTCATAATGCCCATATCTTGTTTGAAAAGACGTCTTCAACACATCACTTGTTCTTACGTGTAGCGGATGATACCCAGGTCTTAAGTCAATTGTAGTATACACCCTGACTCCCTACATTCGATCGAATAAGTCATTAATCCAAGATAAATAATACTTGTTTGGAATTGTTACCTTATTGAGTTGTCGGTAATCGATGCATAAATGCATAGTGCCATCCTTCTTCTTCACAAACAAAATTGGAGCTTCCCATGGAGACACACTCGACTGCATAAAACCTTTACTCAATAGTTCCTACAACTGCTCTTTCAATTCTTTTAACTCAGTAGGTGCCATATAGTATGGTACGATAGATATAGGTGCAATCCCCGGTATCAACTCAATAGTAAACTCAACCTCCCTATCAGGTGGCAGTTCTGGTAACTTGTCTGGAAACACATCTAGGAACTCATTAACCACCGGTAATTTAGCTAGCTTTACGTCATCTTTACCAGTGTCTCTCATATACGCCAAGTAATCCTGACAACCCTTTCTAAGTAACTTTTGAGCCTTAATTGCGGATATACGATAGTTTGGAGTCATATTTCGGTCACCCTGGAATCTAAATTCAGGTTCACTTGGTACCTGAAAACCACTTCTTTTTTGAAACAATCTATAGAGGCATGGTAAGCAGACAACAAATTCATTCCCAATATCAAATCAAAATCTCGAAATCAAATGGATTCATATCCACCAGTCACTCTTGAGCATCCATACTCACAACATAACTTCTATAGACAATATTAGCAATCACCTCCTCACCCATTGACGTAGATATAGACAAATAATGGTCCAAGGGTGTAGTGGGTTGGTCCCAATGAATGCTAAATGTGTATGCAACAAATGATCAAGGAAGTAAGGAGAACTCATACTGATTCCAAGAGTAACTACTTCATTTTTCAATATTCTGAGTCTTTACTAACTCAGTGTAAGATTTGCTCGAGGAAAACCATTTGTCGTACTGGCAGAATCCAATGTACAACACATCGAGACTCATCTTCACAACCTCTGTAGCGTTGAGATTGGGGATGATATTCTGGAAATGTGGTTCCAGAAGGTAATCTAAAGACATAAAAATCTTGATTCTATTCTCCTCTATCTCTTATTTCAATACTGGGTATTTTGAAATACAAAACATGGGAACATGATGTCTTTAATGCTATAGGTTCTTTGTATGCTGCTGTTTTTTTTTTTTTTTCTGGGAACACAAATTGCGAACGCTGTGCAGCCTATAGTGGTTGTTGAACAAACTGTGTTTCACACAAAGAGAGAGAGAGAGAGAGAGAGAGAGAGAGAGAGAGAGAGAGAGAGAGAGAGCTGCAAGAATGATTTTAGCCTTACCTTTAATAGCGATTCATCACACCAAGAGTCCACTACTCAACAAAGTGATGCATTGTCCAGTGCTCCACCACGTGATGACCATCAAGTAAATCTCTCTGTATGTCTTGGATATGGATAGAATCTTCTTAGAACCAATATGTATTGTTGTTATCATATTAGGCTTACAAGTTTCAATTTCAAACTCTTGTTTATCTGTATTATCTTATCATGTAAACTTAAGCAATTATAAATGACAAAAAACACTACTCTAATCTCAAGAGAGAGAGACAGTTTCTCAAAAGTCTTTTATGGTATTAGAGCCATTAGTGAGGTGAGAGTGTCACACGACTGAAGTTTAAATGTCTACTTCAATTTCCTATACTTACCCCCCAAACCAAAATGTTGGGAACTTCGTTACTTTGAAGCTCACTGCTGCAAATTACCTTTTATGGCGAACACAAATGCTTTCGCCCATTGAAAGTGAAGATCTATGTGGATTCATTGACAGAGAGTTACCTGCACCAGATCCTTATGTTAAAATCAATGACACTAATGTCAATGGGACTAAGGAGGAGCGCAGTCCTTAGTTCATGGCATGGGAACGAACTGATCTAAGTCTCAATGGATGGATCACAAGCACACTTTCGGAGCACATTTTGGGTCTTGTCATCAGCCTCAACATTGCTGCTGAGGTTTGGAACGCCCTTGAGAATGCCTTTGCACAAAATTCTCATGAAAGAGAACTAAAACTTCTTCAACAAATCACCTTAATACGTAAAGGTATTGATTCTTTACTTAAGTATTTGGGAAAATTTAAGCGAATTTGTGATGATCCTTTGGCCATTGGAAAACCAATTCCGGAGAGAAATAAAGTCTTTTGGTTACTCAATGGGTTGGGACAAAGATATGAAACTTTTGTGACCTCTATGCTAAAACCTCTTATTCCATCATATTTGGATAGGGAAATGCTATTTGGATATTATACAACGTCTCCAAAGCTATGAAGCAAGAACCCAAATTCATGGTGATTGAGGAACTAGAATTAATCAAATGGCATTCTTTGGCCAAAAGCATGGAAATACCGGGAACAAAAATCGGAAGAAGGAACCAGGAACTCCAAGTTTTGATTCCAAAGGAAAAGGTTTTTTTCAAGGCCGACATTCTACTGATAAAAGGCAAGGATCTAGTTCCTCTATAACTGGATCAAACAAAGCCTCTGAAAATGGGCAATCTTATGTCTGAAGTGGGTCTTCTCAGCCATCTAATCAAAATGGTAACAAAGAAGAAGAACAAAAGTGTCAGATTTGTGGGAAAAGAAATCACACAACACTCAAGTGTTACAATCAATTCAACCACTCGTACCAGTTTGAGGATATTCCTCAAGCTCTTGCTGCACTGAATTTAGAAAGCCCAGATTCTGATTGGTATCCTGACATCGGTGCCACTGTTCACATAACTAGAAATTCAGGTAAATTATGTAACTTGAAACCATATGTTGGACATGACAGAGTTATGGTAAGAAATGGAGAATTATTGGACATTACTCACACCGGTGATGCAAGGGTAAATTCCAATATTGATTTAGACAATGTCTTGCTAGTTCCTAATATTAAAAAGGATTTAATCTCTGTAAGCCAAATTACTAGAGACTTTCCTTACAGATTTGAGTTTAATGATGATTGGTTTACTATCAAGAACAGGATCACATGACAAGTAATAGCAAGAGGAAGTAGGAAAAGTGGTCTCTATGCTTTGGAGACGAAGCAATGTGCATTGTTCTTTATGAGATTCAGGAGTATCAATAAAGATGGATGGTATCAGCGACTGGGACATCCACAACAAGAAGTGGTTGACTTTTTGGGTCGTCAAAACTTTATTTCTTTCAAGCCCAAGAATAACATTGGTTCCATTTGTGATAGTTGTCAACTTGGACAGTCTTGTAGACTCCCATTTATCCCAACTGATCATGAATGCAATGAACCGTTTATGAAAGTGCATTGTGATTTATGGGGCCCTGCTCCTGTTCTTTCTCGTGAAAATTTTCGATACTATGTCATTTTCATTGATCATTACACAAGATCCACTTGGTTTTATCCTATGCGCAAGAAATCTGAGTTTTATGACACCTTTGCCCACTTCAACAATTTTATCCAGTGTCAATATGACGCCAGGATTAAAAATTTTCAATCGGATGAAGGTGGTGAATTTGCAAACACTAGATTCAAGGAACTCTTGATTCAATTGGGGGTACTTCATCAATCATCATGTCCAAAAACCCCAGAATAGAACGGGGTAGCTGATCGCAAACATCCAAACATCACTGAATTAGGATTGACAATGATGTTTCATGCTAATATTCCCTCGTGTTTTTGGCTTGATAGTTTTTGTACTACAGCATTTCTCATAAATCGTCTTCCTTCCCTGCAACTTGGAATGGATTCCCCATTTTGTCGACTTCATGGGAAAACACCAGACTATTCATCTCTGCGCATTCTTGGATGCAAATGTTTTCCATATTTGGGTGATTATCGCTTGTCAAATTTGGATCCTAAGTCGTTGCCTTGTGTGTTTCTTGTTTACGGTATCAAACATAAAGGGTACAAGTGTTTTAACCCACCTACAGGTCATCTTTATATTTCGCGTAATGTGGTGTTCAATGAGACTTGTTTTCCCTTTAAAGAACCCACTCATCTTCATGGGTCTCATTCTAATCCTGAAGACATTACAACATTCAATGACTGGACTGCTGCTATGCCTTAACAACATGATTCTGTGGGTCCCTATGATGCTAATTCCATTGCCTGGCAAGGTGCAAATCCTCAACATGAACCAGCAGTTCTTCCCAGCAATTCTGCTGAAACTATGCTTAATGATCCTCCTCAAGCTGCAACTTCCCAAGCACGTCAACAACCAGATCACCGATGATTAGCAACTAGCAGAAACACATGATCAGTTATCCACTACTCCCAGAATTTCCCTAGAAACCATGGCCACTGAACTTCCAGAACCTTGTGCTCACACAGAAAATGAACCATTACATTCTTTTGACCAGTCTGCCACTTCCCCGCCTACACATGCAACCACCAGTCACGCGCACCCTCAAATTATTACTCGTTCCCAACATGGAATCTTCAAGCCGAATCCGAAATATGCTAATCTTCACCAAATTCCTTCTACTGCAATTATTCCCCCTGAACCCAAATCCATTAAAACAGCCTTGAGGCATGTTGGTTGGATGGCAGCTATGCGTGAAGAACTTGATGCACTTCACGCTAATAGTACTTGGGACTTCGTTCCACGCACAACCTCTCAGAATGTGGTTGGTTTTAAACGGGTTTTAAAACCAAATTGCACTCAGATGGAAGTCTTGAACGTCTCAAAATACGATTGGTAGCGAAAAGCTTTCATCAACAGGATGGAATTGATTTTTCTGACACTTTCTCTCTGGTCATTGCAGTGGTTCGACATTGGGATCTTTGACAACGTGATGTTAAAAATGCGTTCCTTCATGATTATCTCCAAGAACCTATCTACATGGAGCAACCCCAGGGTTTCTTGGACTCGATTAATCCACATCATGTTTGTTGACTTAAATGGGCTCTTTATGGTCTTAAACAAGCGCCTCGGGCATGGTTGATTGTTTAAGTCTCTTCTTGTTCAATATGGGTTTCTCCTATAGTACTATAGATCCATCACTTTTTGTTCATCACTCTACTCGTGGCACCCTTCTACTTCTTCTTTATGTGGACGACATGGTTCTTGCTGAGGATAATTCCTTCTTTTTGGATTGGTTTGTAAGTGAGTTGGGACATGAATCTTCTATCAAGGACCTTGGTGATCTTCACTACTTTCTTGGTATAGAAGTTCACCGAATTCTTGAAGGACTTTTTCTTTGTCAATCCAAGTATGTGTGAGACATTTTTGCTCGTGCCCAAATGACAAATTGTAAGCCTTTTCATATTCCTATGGCTTTCAAGGGCCACCTTCCTTCCACTGATGATGTTCTTTTTCCAAACCCAACATACTATCGAAGTATTGTTGGGGCTCTACAATATTGACATTCAGTAGACCAAATATCTTTTATAGTATTAATTTTGTTTGTCAATTTATTCATGCACCCACTATGGCGAATTATCGGGTCGTCAAACGTATATTATTTTATGTTCATGGCACTCATAATCATGGAATGCGAATATTGGTTACAAGCACTCTTGAACTTTATGGGTTTTCAGATGCTGATTGGGATGGATGCCCCTCTCACTCGACGTCCCACTACTGGATTCTGTTCCTTTTTGGGTAGTAATTGTATTTCATGGAGTGCAAAGAAGCAATCCATTGTGGCCAAGTCAAGCGCTGAACTAGAATATCGATCTATGACTTCTACTACTGCTGAGTTGACTTGGATTTCTTATCTCCTCTGTGTTGTCGACGTTTTTCTCTCTAGCCCACCTGTCTTATATTGTGACAATCTTAGTGCCCTTTACATGACTATTAATCCAGTCTTTCATGCTTTCACCAAACATATTGAAATTGACTTTCATTATGTTCGTAAGAAAGTTGCACTGGGTACTCTCATTACCCGGTTTGTGCACTCGGGAAAACAGCTTGCGGATATTTTTACCAATCATTTGTCTAAAGGACAATTTCTTCCTCTCCATATCAAACTTGGCCTTTGTCCCCCGCCTCGTTTGAGGGGCAGTAATAGCGATTCTTCACACCAAGAGTCCACTACTCAAAAAAGTGATGCATTGTCTAGTGCTCCTCCACGTGATGACCATCAAGCAAATCTCTCTGTGTGTCTTGGATATGGATATAATCTTCTTAGAACCAACAAATATTGTTGTTATCATATTAGGCTTACTAGTTTCAATTTCAAACTATTGTTTATCTGTATTATCCTATCATGTAAACTTCAACAATTATAAATGACAACAAACACTACTCTAATCCAGGGGCGGCCCAACATAATTTGGGGCTCTAGGCGAAAATGTTATACGAGACCCTATAAATATTTATTCAGTAATAATAGTAATATTAAATACTTATTAAAATATTTTTAATTTCAAATTATTTGTTTTTTCTTTTGAGATATAACATACTAATTCAAAGTTTTAATTCAAATTTTACAAATAAAAATTGTTTTAATCGAAGTCAAATACGGATATCAAATACAATGATACATACTATTTGTTTAAGATAAAAGAGAAACATAATTGAAAAATAGGTTGACTAGTAAAATAATTCTTTTCTAAATGTATATAAAAATAGGAACCATTTTCATTCAATCAAACATGTTGCTCAACATTATCAGTTCCAATTTCAGTGGAACTTAACGTTTTGTTTTCACAAAAGCCTAATGAGGCTAATCCACTGACATAGTGTGTGTGTGTGTACATACCACATGTTATAGATGCGATATTTAGGTAAATTGGTATGAGTTATTTGCACCTACTCAACCTTTCGCTCTATTCATGTTGCAGGTTATGGCTGAGATGCCATTCATTTTCATGCTGGTTCTAGTATATGGTGTTAATAGTGTATCTCATGATGGGATTTGAGTTGACCATTACAAAAATCTCGTAGTACTTTTTCTTCATGTATTTCACATGGTTGTACTTGGTATTCTTTGGAATGATGGCGGTTGGATTAATAACTCCTGCTATAAACATGGCTGGGTTGATTTACACCACGCTATATGGGTTTTGGATTCCGACATGACATTCTCTGGGTGGTCGCTGCTGTGGTTGTTGGTTAATCGGTGTTTTTTGCATTATCACTGAAGGCATTTAATTTCCAGAGAAGATAAGCACCTTCATTATTATAGGAAAACTAGAAATATTCATATGCTCTCTATAACCATTAATGAACTGTGAGTTGAATCGGGCTAATTGAGCATAGTCTATACGTAATTCACTCGAGTTTTCGATTCTGAAGTTGATTTTTTCAACTGTTTTCATCCAGATAATGAGATTATGCTAGGGGAATAGAAAACTAAGTCCCTGCATAACCTGGTGTTGTGTTTTTCGTTTTGTTGCATCTTGAGAATTGTTGGTTAGGTGATGAGGCTAGTGTGCAAGTTACCCATGTATAGCTTTGTACTAAATTGTTCACCAACCTGAAAGAGTTCAACCTTGAGCTGCTTTCTTGGAAGATGGGATTAAGGTCATTAAAGCCAAGGCTTAATCAGGCCCGCAAACACTTGCAGCCAGTTGAGATCTTATTCTCGAGATTCGTATTCTTGGCCCGTATGTGGACCCACTATTCTTGGGCCATTCTGTCCCACCTCCTGACGGCCCATGGTTGCCGGTTAGCCTCTTGGATAGGCTGATGTACTTGCTTTCGCCCTAATATGCCTGCCAAGTTTAGCCCGGTTATTGCATGTGCCCAATGTTTAAGCCCGTGGTCTTAGTCCATAGCCTGACAAAATTGAAAAAATGTAAAGAGAAATTTAAAAGTCGGTACAAAAATTTGGACTTAATTTGAGCTAAACTACATTAACAAAACTTCTTTGGCCCTAAGTGCATTTTTTTGGAAAAAGACTAAAAAGTCATTCATTACTCCATTACTCACTAACTATCTCTTCCCTATTTTCTCTCTCTATCTCCCCCATTGATAATTTTTTTTTAGATATGTAAAGATTTGATTTAATTTTTCATCTCTCCCTCTCCCATATTTTCTCTTCCTATCTCACTCTCTTTCCCCTTATATTTTCTTATTGTTACTCTTTCTCTCCTTATTTGCTCTCTCCCCTTTATATTAAGGTTACAACAATACAATTACACCGATAAGTTACATCAATTATTTACAATTATTCTATAATACACCAAACAGTTACTCATGTAGTCTAATATATAAAATAATTACACGAAATTATAACACCAACCCAATTTGTCATTTAGTTGCTTACATAAACTAAAAAGTTATACCATTTAGTATCACGACATGATTACTTTTGTGTAATGATAAACTCAATTTGATGTATATAATTGGTGTAATTATGTCGTGATACTAAATTGTATAACTCTTTAATTTATGTAAATAACTAAATGACAAATTGGATTGATGTCATAATTTTGTGTAATTGTTTGGTATAACTGTTTGATTTATCAAAATGCATGAGTAATTGTTTGGTGTATTATAGGACAATTGTAACTGAATTAGTGTAATTGTGTTGTTGTAACGTTGATATAAAGAGAGAGGATAAGGAGAAAGAATAATAGAGAGAGAAAATAGGGAAGAGAGATGAAAAAATTAAATCAAATATTAACATATTTGATAAAAAAATAAATTATTAATGGGAGAGAGAGAGAAAATAGGGGAGAGATAAAGAGAGTAACGGAGAGAGAGATAGAAAAAAATAGGGGAGAGATAGTGAGACAATAATGGAGAGAGAAGGAAATATATATATAGAGAGAGAGAGTAATGGTGTGAGAAATAGATGGAGAGAAAGAGAGAAAGAAAAAATAATAATTATGTACAATTTAAAGAATAGTAAGTAAAAAAATTCAAATGTTAGTTGAATTTTGTACCTAATTACAAGATATTTTATTAAAATTAAACTTAATAGAGTAAAATAATTATTCATATACTTCATCTCAAATAAGTCTAAAAAAATGTACTCACACCCTAAAAACTCAAATGTTGTAGAACATAGATCAGACATGAAAAAACATTAAAAAACCTATAAAAAAAAAAGACCCATTAAGGCCGGCCCAACGGAAGATCCGTTAGAAAGTCATTAAGCACTGCCCTACCATTAAAGTCCAAATTTATAATGTTAATTTAACAAATAAAAATGAAGCAGCTTATATATGAACATACTAGTTATTTCCCGTGCCTGAAGGCACGGAGTAATAAAAAAAAGTCAACATATTTGTATTCATACTCAAAATCAAATCACAAACATAAATGAGAGATAAATAAATTTAAGCATCGATTGTAGTGGGGGTGAGCGGTGGTGGGCGACAATGGTAATGGTGGGAGACGGTGATGGTTGTGGTGGGTAAGGCGATGACTGTGGTGGTGGTAGCAGTCGTGGGTGGGAATGATGATGGTAGTGGCGGTGACGACGGTGGTGGGGGTGGGGGTGGGGGTGGGGGTGGTGATGGTGATGGTGGCGGTGGTGGAGGTTGTGGTGATGGTGGTGGTAACGGTGGCGATGGGGGTGGTGGTAGCGGTGGCGATGGCGATGGGGGTGGCGGTGGTGGAGGCGGTGGCAATGGTGGTAGTAGCGGTGGCGATGGGGGTGGGGGTGGCGGGGGTGGTGGTGGTGGTGGCGGGGGTAGTGGTGGTGGTGGTAAAGGTAGTGGTGGAGCAGTTTCAAACACTATTTTTTTTTTTTTAAAATACTTATGAAAAATAATTTCTAGAAATATTTTTAAAAAATCATTCCAAACACACCCTTAGGGACCTATTTTTCCTATTAAATATAGGGTGTTAATATTAACCGTTAGATTAACTTTAAAGTAAAATTTAAAACGATCTCAACCGCGAATAGCAAAAGTCATTTTGTTTATCTTTTGAGATTTGAATTGTAAGCTACTTTATTATATAGACTAGTTATTACCTGTGCCTGAAGGCACAGAGTAATAAAAAATTGTAAACAATAAACACTCCAAACATCGATTTGTAGAAAAGAGATAAATGAATTTAAGCATCGATTTGTAGTGGGGGTGAGATGTGGTGGGTGGCAGTGGTGGTGGTAAGAAACGGTGATGGTTGTGGTGGGTGACGGTTATGGTGGTGGCAGTGATGGTGGCGGTGGTGATGGCGGTGGGGGGTGGCGGTGGTGGTGGCGACGGCGACGGTGGTGGTGGTGGTGGGGGTAGAGGTAGTAGTGGGACGATTTCAAACACTATTATTTTTTTTAAAAGTATTTATAAGAAATAATTTTTAAAAGTACTTTTAAAAAATCAATCCAAACACACCCTTAGGGCCCTATTTTTCCTATTAAATTTAGGGTGTTAATATTAGCCGTTAGATTAACTTTAAAGTAAAATTTAAAGCGATCTCAACCGCGAATAGCAAAAGTCATTTTATTTATCTTTTGAGATTTGAATTGTAAGCTACTTTATTATATAGATATATAATTATGTCTACTCATGCCGGGACCTTCGAAAATAACATTTATTGTTGATCAAATGTAAAATATAATTATGTCGAAATAAACTAAGCAAACTCTACATCAACTAAACAAAGTGTATGTGTATAGGAGGGGACCATAACATCACGAGTTCTACATATTAGTTCATTTTTTGGGGTTGAAAGTAACGGTTTGAATTATTATTATGCTGAAGATCTACCAATAAGATTTTTGTGTACTGTTTGATAACTATCAAAAGCTTTCAATAATGTTAATAACAAGTTATAGTCATGAAGAAAACTTTTTCCGATAGAAATCTCGGTATATTATAAGATAAGACATGCATTAAGTACTTAGCCTTAATATCTAATTATTGAAGGGGACCATGGCTTTTGCTTACTCTCATTCATCCCACACTTCATGAGCAGTGCGGAGCCAGAAAAATATTATAGGGTGGACACTCTAATACCTTTTTATCTTAATTGATAAAAAAACAAAATGACATATTTATACTACTTATTTTAGCAATGATTCTTAAAAATTCTATGCATATATATGTACAACTGAAAAAAGATTAATTATAGTCTTTTATTGAAAATGAGGTTAATTATAGTTGGTTACAATTGACCCAACAAATTTGCATACCTTGATAGTATTGTCTGATGACTTCATTTTTAATGACTAATAAAATTAATGCCAAAATTAAAAATATATACACTAAAGGATATACCACGTATTTTTTTATTTTAAAATTTTGTTAGGAAGATCACAAATCTGTGTTAGATTTTAAACTCTTTTTTTTTTGGTATTATTTTATTGATACGAAAAATAAAAATTACACCCTAATTGGGGGACATAATAAGCCTTACCCTCAAGAATGCAGCCATTACATAAAAATGGAAGGAAAAATAATATTCTTAAAATTATGCCTGAGAAGATTTTTTTCTTATGCTCCGTTTGGTAGGAAGGATGAAAAGTAAGAAGAATATATTTTCTATCATTCAAGGAAAAAAAATATGAATAATACACTTTCTTTCTTTTGTGTTTGGTAGGATGAATGAAAAATAAAAATGATTAATTTTTTTTTTTTGTGCTTGGCAAGATAGAAAAAATATATATTTTTTTAATTTTAAGTTTTAATTTTTTTTGTAAAAAGTATAAATACATAATATATGTATATATCAAACGATATATACTTATATAGACAAATAAGATATATTTCAACACAAATAATTAATTTTTCATCCACTTTTTTTCTAATTTTGGACAGATTGATTTTGGTAAGTTGGAAAAAAAAGTTCAGTCATCCACTTTTTCATCCTTCCTATTTTCTTTACTTATCAAATATGATATTTTATCTATCCGTCCAACTTTCCATCATTCTAACTTTCCATCCTTCTATTTTTCTCTCGTACCAAACGGAGCATAAGTGACGATATTATAATTGATATTGCAATAATAGGAGTCTTCCTTGATAAGGAATATCCTTAAAATCCGTATATAACTAGGAAAGGCAATCTGATACCCCTATATTTGCCAAAAAAAAATCTGCCATATAATTTGACTCTCTAACAACATGATTTAGCATTAGTGTTAGTTTAAATCGAACAGCTTCAAGAATTTTCAAGGTCTTATCCCATAAATACCAAAGATTCCAATTAATCCCAATCTTTCCATCGACCAAATCAACCAAAATCTTAGAGTTTGATTCCACCAAAAAAAAGTATAATCTTTCAAACCCAAGTCCCTTTCCAACTTTATTCTGTCCATAAACGCCAAAAATTCAACTACAAGATTTGTGAAATGCCCATAAAAATTGAATGATGCCAATATTAGCTGCCCATGCGGATTTCGAAACACCACTCCTCCGCCTGATAGACCGGGATTCCCCTTGCTAGTCCCATCTATATTAATTTTAATATCCTCAGTAGGTGGAAACTCACATCTAACCCATATAGCAGGTTTCCTCGTTTGAAATTTTGGACACAGATCCTACTGTTGAACCAATCTCCTCTCTTGGAAGCTTCCAATAGATTTAAATTTGATGATAGAGGCTTGTAATCTAATCTCATGTAAGATCCGGAAAAAAAAACACAGATTAATTAGGATGTCCATTAACGTTTTCATAAACCCGACGACACCTCTCCCAAATTTCCCAAAAAATCATAATTGGAATACCTTGAATAAGAAAATTTGTAAGAGTTCTTCTTGAATGCCCCTGAAAGCCTAAATAATCGTACCATAGGAGACTCTTGAATTATAGAGAAATCGAAAATACTTGCATATTTCATTCATGTCTAAACCGTAAAATCATACACATATATACTAGTAATTAACGACGTGTGTTGCACGTAAATAAATTTAAATAATATTTTTTATAAAAAAATGTGAATTATATGTATAATTAAACTAAATAATAAATTATGCATCGAATAATTAATCTATATTTTAATTATTGCTAAATTTAATTATGACATTATTTTATAAGACTTCTGATCCCTTTAAGCATTTGCACATCTAATTATATTAAAGAATTATTAATTTTTATTTTGTTAAATAGATAAATTAGATCGCTATTATTATATTATTGCATACTAAAAAATAAAATATAACATATATTAGACCATAGAATTCAATCTGGTAACTACATAAAATTTAACATGTATATGACTTTACTTCTTCATATAGATGTAGAAGATTGTATGTAACTGTACTACTAATAAATAAGGTCAAAAGAATTTAGAATTCCTTAAAAAATAGTCCAAAACAAATTAAAAGTCAAATAAGAGTAAAAAAACAAAAATTAGATGAAAATATATAGATGAGTATAATTAACTTTATTATAATAATTAGGGATAAAATAAAAAACCAAAAGTTTTTTGTAGACTCATGGAAAATAATAATTAGATGGGTATAATTGACTTTATATATGAAAATTTGTGTCGACTCATGGGAACCTTCGAAAGAGAACATTAATTTCTTGTTGATCAAATGTAAGAAATAATAATCTTCTAACAAACTAACAAAATCTAAATGTAATCTAAGTTTATCGATTATTAATTCATTCATTATTTTTTTGGTGAAAGTAACGGTTTAGCTCATTGTCATGTTGAGGATGTAACTAATTAGATTTCCGTATAGCATTGGGTGAACTCAAAACGCTTCAATAATTCTGATAACATGACACAACCATGATGGGCACTTGTTTTCAAGAAATCTCGGCATATTGTATTTATATTCTTTGTCTACAAAAAATATGAGGTAAGACATTAGACAATTAACACTAATCTCTAATTATTGAGGGGGACCACGACCTTTTCATACTCTCCGTAGTTTCATCGTCTAATCTTCTTGAGCACATGCAGTCCAACTCATTCCATGTACACCATGTAACTATACAAATCATAAGATTAGCTTTAAAGGGTTGGCAAGATTTGATGTCAAGTCCTAATTATTTTTATGTATCTCATCAGTGTCATAGCTTAAATAAAAATAACATGACACATCCATAATTTTCTGGTCCTCCACCTCCCATTGTTTTTTTTATGTTTCTTTTTCTTATAAGAGCCGTATCCATGAATGTCTCAGTCATATAGTCCTAATTAGTCAACAGTCCATGGAGCTTATCTTTTCCCAAATCCCTATTTGAATGAGATCAATCTTTTAATTTAGGCAGACAACTCTAGTATATTCCACTTTGTAAGATTCCACTTCACTAACTAATGTACTGCCAAGGACTATGGACCCATTCTCTCTCTCTCACTCTCTCGCTGAAAGTTTTAGAGCTTCATTGATCAGGAGGGACTAAAAGAAGAACCAGGGAGAAAACAAGAAGTTTACAACTAATTGACAAGTTTAAGTCCCGGCGATTCGAACCCTTGCATAGTGGTTAAAACACTAGCTAGTGAACCTTACTGTAATCTGCAAAGCAAACATCACCCCACCCTTTCTGGTTGCACCTAAGTCAAACATGTTACTATTAGAATTCCGGCTCATTTGTAAGTTGATTTCAAACCTGACCGAAAAGCTTAAGTTTAAGTTCAGCATGGTTTGTTTCGAACTTTGTATACGACGTATTAATTTTTTATTTGTGCAGTGGATGTGGGATGACTTTTGCCACCCTGACTTATGGATTCCAACACTACCCTTCAAATATGATCTATAGTTTTCTATTGGGTGCTTTTATGGGTGAAGTACCTAGCTTCCTCTTTCCCATATATTTTTTTGGTGTAGCACTGGCTAGCTAGTAGCTACCCTATTTTCCTCAATTTTTTTGAATTTTTTTTCTGTTGTAGCACTTTCTGACTATTTTTTTCTAAAAACACGTTCTTGGGATCTTTTGGTCTTTGATATTATTATTCGAATTTGGACTCACACAAGTTAGATTCAAATATGACTCAAAAACTTAAACTCAACTCAGAGTAGTTTGTTTCAAACCATTTAAGACCACTTTTGCCACTCTCACTTGTGTGTTCCAACAATATAGAGTTGCCATACTTCAACTAGGTGCAAATTTTGTGAAGATTTCTGCTTAAAATTGATTGAGGCAATCAGTCTCTTCAACACTCGTAGATATCCTTCTAGTTTTGAGCTGCAAAATTGACAACTCCAATCCAAGAGGTGTACGACCCCCAAAAAAAAATAAAAAATCGAAAAAGGTGTGGTATCTTTGTAGTCCACACAGTTGCAATTATGGACCCACTCATTGTAGGAGTAATACCAACAATATGACTTAATAGCCAGACTTAATAGTGATCGATTCGCATGGTCTGCTGAACTTCCTTAGTGGGTCCATGTCACTCACTTATCATTTATGTACTCAAATATTACATCGTATTATAAAGTTTTAGCATCATTATTCTTATTATATTCATTCATTTTATATGTACTATATTGTAGGAATGAAATGCTCTCCAATGTAGTTCTATCAATGGTAAACCATCTACCATTAATACAATTGAGAGCCATTATTTTTAAGTGGGTCCTACTATTAAGTAAGATAATGTAAACATATAATAGAGACAATTTGAATCTATGTTCCTGTTGGTATCCAAATACACCAATTGATTTCTATAAGAAGCATACAGAGTATAACAGCATTTCTCAAGCTTGTCCCCAAGAAACCTAAACTTGCTAGGTGATTTGAAAAAGCACAAAAAAAAAAAAAAAAAAACATGGGTTCAGTAACACTGCCCAATCTTCTTGTTGTAGACTTCACCAAAGAGAACTTGAAGCCTGGTTCAAATTCTTGGTCCTCTGCATGCACTAATATCAGGACTGCCCTAGAAGATCATGGCTGCTTCATAGCACTGTATGATAAAGTTTCTGCTGAGCTTCACAAAGCAATCTTTCATGCAGCAGATGAGTTGTTTGATCTCCCCACAGAGATCAAGGTCCAAAACATCAATGAAAAGCCATACCATGGCTATGTTGGGCAGATGTCCTATGTTCCTCTTCATGAAGGATTGGGAATTGATTATTCAACGACAGTTGAAGGTGTTGCAAGTTTTACAAAGCTCATGTGGCCTAGTGGAAATGATTCTTTCTGGTACAATTTGAACTTCAATATCCCCCCCCCCCCCCCCCCCCCCCCCCCCCCCTAAAAGTATCTGTACGAGGTAAAACTCTGTACCTTGGGGGAGTGATGAGTAGCTCCTTGAGTCGTTTGGGATCTACAAAACTTATAAACTACCTACAAATGGTAGTGCACCGGCTAAAAACACTCCGATTCTTATGTCAATAATATTTTCCGATGCTTTACCCATTAGCAATAATCGGAGTGTCTTTGGCCAGTTGCATATGCCAAAGGAGCCAAGGAGGTACTCCATTGTTCGCCAAGGTAGGTGTTTTTACCCGGATAGTCTTTGTATGAATTTTGAATTATACTTGCAAACACTAATTTTTTTCTTATTTTTTCCATGGTTAGTGAAAGTTCACTTCATTTGTGAAGACAAATTACCAATGCTTAATCCTTTAGTAGTTGTAGTTCAAGATTCTCCACAACTCTAGAGGCCATATCATATTATCATAGTGCCTTTGTTAGTTTTACAAATTCTAAAGGAGCAAAGGAGTTACTAATCATCCCTGGACAGTATTTTTATGAATTTTAACATTACACTTGCCTATCTTAACTTTATTCTTATTTTTTTTCCTTGATTAGTGAAAGTTCACATTCATTTGCGAAGACAATAGCAGAACTAGATAAAATTGTGATAAGAATGTTATTTGAGAGCTATAGTGTGGAGAAGTACAGTGACCCTCACATTGAATCAAACACATATCTTCTTCGATTTCTGAAATATAGAGCGCCTGAGACGACGGAGACTACTATGGCTTTTCCTTCTCATACAGACAAGAGCTTCTTGACCATACTCTATCAGAATCAAGTTTCTGGTTTGGAAGTAAGAACAAGGGGTGGCGAGTGGATTAATGTTGAGTTCCCTCCTTCATCCTTTGTTGTCATGGCTGGCGATGCCTGCAAGGTGATTACTATCTTCTGGGTAATATTTCAAGGAAAAATGTAAAAAAGGAAAAATTACACTTTGCAAGCACAAAATTTCGTTTCGAAAACTAATTATTTTATATTAATTAGATGTTTAATCACGTCTATATGATTTTTTTGGTTTTGTGTCGAAAGTGTGGGGACTTTTGTGTGATTTGAACTCATGGTCTTTAATGCTTTGATATTATGTTGAACCACTAACTAATTTAAAAGATTAAATTATTAGAGAAGCGTGTAATATATATATTTCTTTATAAAAAACAGAACGTCAGGGTATAAGAGGCATGGTGACTTGATAGCATCCTCACCTTGTTCTTACTTATGTCTCCATTAGAACTAATGAGAATGACAAAAAAGCCGTTGTGGTATGATTTTGCATATGCTTCTTATACAAGTTTGAACTAGCGAATGAAAACATAATTTATAAATAAAACATAGAAATACAACATAGTTCAAGGCATGTCAGAAAGCTTCTTGACGTATGCTTGTAAAATAAATTCTTAGAGAAACAAAACTACCTAGTCTAGAGGAAAATGTTACCATAATCCGAGAGATCAGATAGTAACCCCTATCACATCCCGATTGTACTTAGATTCAACGACGGGTTCAGAGACCATGATATTCTATCTAGTGAATAGCGGTTATGTTTTTTGGAATGGAATAGTGATTATGTTAGTTGTATACAAATACACGTATAGAGATAATTATTAACAAATGGCTGTTTTTGGCTTGGCCTAGGCATGGAGTAATGATAGGGTACTTTCTCCGAACCATCGAGTCACAATGGACATGAACGGGAGAGAAACAAGATACACTATCGCTCTGTTCTCATTTCTCAGGAACATGGTGCAAGTACCAGAAGAGCTCATTGATGAGGAACACCCCTTGCAGTTTAAGCCATTTGTCCATGTTGATTTACTCGAGTTCTACGATACTGATCACGGCCGGAGATCGCAAAACATTCTCAAGGACTTCTGTGGTGTTTGAAACCTACGCCATAGCTG
The DNA here is from genome assembly GCA_951799425.1 of Ilex aquifolium. NCBI lineage: Eukaryota > Viridiplantae > Streptophyta > Magnoliopsida > Aquifoliales > Aquifoliaceae > Ilex > Ilex aquifolium. Next base: position 39,992,887 of record OX637391.1, on the reverse strand, counting down.
TGTGAAATTACTGTATCGTATGTTCATTTGATCCACGCATGCCTAAGTTTGCTCTGTGTGTGTTTCCTGTTGTGTAAAATAACAAGACTCTGTGGTTTCTTAGCTTATTGCCTTGCTTATGTCATGTAATGTAACAGCTTCAAATGTAAGTTTCTCTTTTTTAGTGTGTGAAGTGTGAATCATAAGAATAAAATAAAGTTTTTTTAAAATTTCTTAGTTTTAAAAACTTTATCCATTTAAATATTGGGATTTATTAGTTTTTCAGTGACATCATAGTGTTTATTTTGAATTTATTACAGATTGTATATATATATATAACTGATATGCACCAATGTTCCAATAACAAGGGTGTAAACCATTGGCTATAAAAGGAGATGTGAGGAGGCAGTTTTGGAGATGAGATTCTACCAACAACTTCGAAAACCTGTCCAAAATATCATCTGCAAGTCTAGCAGAAAAGTCTTCTGTCGACAGTCCTTTGGCTTATTCCTACTGTTACTTATATTCCTACAAGATCTGTTATTATTTTATTATTGTTTTGGGAAACTCGAATTAGTATCAGGCTCACCCCTATCTTTTAATGGACGTGAACATTTAGGAGTATTGAAGCAGATATTTTGAGTGTTACTGACTCTGCTACACAACAGGAGGATGAGCCTGATCCTCATAAACTCCAGCTATCATATGCTTTTGAATGTTGAGTTGTAAAATTATTCAAACTCTATTAGCTGAGATATTGTAGAACAGTTAGACTTTCATTGCTATAATAAATAGTTCACATGTGCTATGACTCAACAACAACATTTAAGCAATGTAAAGCTATCAAAAACATCTAAGTAATGTCAAACTATCTACAACATTTAAACAATGTCAAGCTGTCTCAGGACAACTTCACAGTATCCCAGATCAACAAAATGTAAGTCATGTCAAGCTATCTAACAATTCTAATATAGTGAATACTACTCAAATCCCAAGCTTTTCAACAAAATATATTTGATCCATTATTTGCTCAACTCAACACAAACCAAATCATCATAACTTCATTCCACATAGTGAAAAATAATTCATTTGTCATATACTTTTATTTTTAATTATTATGAAGTAATACACTTCACCTGTCACAGCCAACCAACACACCACTCTGTTTTATACTCGATCCCTAGATGAAATCAATGTAGTAGTCTCCGACCCTAACAATTTGCATATGCACAAATGCAAGTGAGCATCGACTCTAAAATTACTCAAAAAATGGAAGTGAATGCATATGACTATGCTCCATGGCATTATGTATTCACTACAATTTAACTTCCCCAAAAAAAAATCTTTGGAGTATTTTTCATTCTCTCGATCATCGCCTCATACACCCCTAGGGTTATTTTAACAATAAAAACCACAATAAGCATGTTTGAGTGTAGAATAACAAAAGGAACTCATAACTCCTAATAAAAAAACTAGACATATAATCACTTCTAAACGGTTAATTGATTGATGTTGTCCTTTCAATAGACGATTAGCGGATTCATGGATAGCTAAAGGATTTGCACTAATTTTATTCACTTATTAGATTTTTATTTTATATCACATTTAAATCAACTTTGTCCAAGTCACTTTGGCCCCACTTCTAGTCATTCCCCTTTGCTTAAACATTTCATCGAATACTCGACATGCGTTAAGGTGTTATATGAACCTATTGTGCGAATTTAATTAAAATCGACTTCTATCCTCACTAAATTAACAAGAAATCAAATTAATTATAAAATAGACTTCCTAAGCTTAGTTAGAGCTCTAAATGACATCCCGAGTAAAGGATTAATACCATTTTCGTCATTGGGAATCAAATCTGCCTTTTACAAATCAATCCCCAATTTTTACTCATTTTTGGAACAAAAAACTATATTTACGTAGGCATAATTTTGTGTCCCACCATACACCATTAGAACGGGTTTCGAATCTAATTTACTATGCTTCAAACGGTGCATGAATCTGAGTTTTCTAGAGGAAGTTATCGCCGTTTTTGTAACAGGTGCGCAGTCTATCCAACAAAAACGAGGTTACTATCGCCACCTCCATTCTTCTAACTATGAACCAAAACCCACTCAAATCTATACCAAAAGCAATCAAAACCCTCCCAACAACATTCCACTATCTTTCAATCATCAAAAAAAGATTTAGAGCAACTAATATGCAAGTAGTCCAGTGAATTAAGTATAACAAGATGAGATATACTATAACCAATATAACCCCCATGCATGCAACCATGACATTCAACCATTCAAAACCTCATTTTAGGTCTTAATAATCAAATTCAACAACCAAAAAGAAATGCTTACCTCTTCAAAGAACCTTCAATCTAACCAATAGAAGTTCCACCACAAAATTGTAAGCCCACAAGAAAACTAGAAAAAATTCTAGCTTCTAGTGCTCTCGAAGTGGGTAACTGAGAGGAGGAAATGTAGAGAATGTGTGTAGAAGGGTGGAGAACATCTTCAAAGACAATGTCTCTCCGCCAATTACTTCATCCCAATTATATAATTGGGGTGTTCAAAAAAAAAATTATATAATTGGGCTATTTACAGATATATCCTCATACTTTTGTAATATTTTCACGTTAGTCATAAAATATTTTCATGCCAAAATATAGTTTTCACCCTTTAAATAATTTAGCTCTTATAATTTACTTCTATAACATTTTTTTCTCAATAACTTCAATAATTGTAATTCAACCCCAACCTTCTTAATTTCAATTCAATTCCACTCTTATAGTTTAAGTATAACATCATGTATAATAATTAACTTGCCTTAATTCTGACATATCTCAAACTTAACCGGCCAAAAGTTTCAGATAATCTCACTTCGTACCTCAAAACTTTTAAAATAGTTTGCTTCCACCATTATTCAAAATTAATTGTAATGAAATGCATAACCGAGTTTCACAGACACTAACTCATTAAAAAGAATAGGATCATTATATCAATAGTCAAAAAAATTAGGGACACAAATTTTATTAATTTTGAATAAACTTATAATCATTAGTAATAATAACTCGTGTCTAAAGACACTGTATAATAGATAAAAAATACCTCATAGTTAAGGTGGCTAGGCCCCGTATCTCACCATACCTTTTGCTAGCCAATCATTGGCATGGAATAACATCTGAGAACATGTGCATGATGGAATGCTTTGAGAG